>CM072512.1:5347635-5377635 GCA_036898135.1 Oncomelania hupensis
ACACAAAACATTTTGATCGTTCAAACTTACCTGGCTCTGCTTTCAATAGTGGTAAGAAGAAAGCGTCTCCGTGTATTTTACTCCAGTGTGTGCACACACAAATCCTCTTTATCAACGCCAAACAATATTCTTCAGCACATCAAAAAGCCCTGTCAATGAAAATCCCAATTTCATGCAGCAGGTAAGCAAAAGCATATTTACTCAAAGATTCAACATATCACGAAGGCACGCACAAAGCTGACGTTTCCCAGAAGCAGAGCCATCCGAAATCAGTGTGGGCAAGTCCATATACCGTGTACCACTCAATGACACAATGCTACATCGATATCGTAAGAGAGTAAAACGGCCAGGGCTCAGTGCTATACCTTGGCGCCGTGCCAAACATTTGATCTTTTCAAGCCTAGCCACGCAACCAATGCCAAATTACACGTCTGCATTTCTGTGTGTGTACGCGTATTTGTAAGTTTATGTGAGTGTGTGTGTAGGTTTGTTGTATCTGTGTGTGTGTGTGTGTTCCTTCTTCATGTTGGCAGGAACATTCTACGTGCGTGTGTGAGCGCGCGTGGTTTGTTGTTATTAGAGTAAGCAGACAACGTTCTGATCCAATCTTTCTAAGTGCCACTCAAACCAAATGCCAAAATGTTCGTCTGCACGTACGTTCGTGCTTGTGAGTGAGTGTGTAAGTGAGTCGGAGAGAGAGAGAGAGAAAGAGAGAGAGAGAGAGAGAGAGAGAGAGAGAGAGAGAGAGAGAGAGAGAGAGAGAGAGAGAGAGAGAGAGAGAGAGAGCGGCGTGTGTTTTCTTCCTTTCTGGAGTAAGTAGAAAACGTCCCGATGCCCCATGCCAAAACAAGCAAACCGAAGTAATGACAGACAGACAATTCACTAAGTCCCGAAACAGTCCATTTTCTACAATAAAGAAATATTAAACATTTACAACTCGACAATTTTCTCCACGAAAAGCAACTTGGATTAAAGATGTAATAGAAAATATTTTATTATAAACAAATAAATTAAAAAAAAAAAATCCTTTTATCACTTAATATGACCCAGATGTCACCAATTTCCCCACAAGTTTACTTGAAAAATAAAACTTGATAGAACAAAAAACAAAACGACGACACTACCCACAAATACAAACACTAATTTAACTAAAAGGCAACATACGGAATAAAATTAAAATTCAGCAAAGAAACAAAAACACAAAAAAAGCACGCACACACACACACACGCACACGTACACACACACCCCCCCACAAGAACCAGTTTGCCTGTTCCATCAGACGCAATGTATCGTGACATTTGCCTGGCACCACTGAATGGTAAAGCTGCACTTAGCACACAAAATGGCTGAAATCCAAATGAAAATACCACGTAGGATTAGCATGGGAGCTAAACTTACAATCGTCGTGTCGCAGTCAATTAAGGCATCAAACTACAATCTCCTGCAGACGAAATTAAATGCACTTAACCAGGTCTATTCTGGGCGCCTATGATTTGTTTATATGCTGATGCCATAACTCTAATAGCATATTCTCCTTAGTATTAAAAAGGATAAAAGCTCTGAAAACGTAACGAGAAGTGACGTTCAAAGGGACGACGACAAGATCTTTTCTGTAGAACAAAAAACAAACTTGGCAGCAAAACATACAAGTAGCACGTGCTGACATAAGCATTGACGTTTGTAGAAAATCAACAAAAGCCCCACCCCACCTACACCCCTCCATCACTCATACACCGTCTCTGTATTTGTCAAAGTTCCCATCATGCAGCCAGGACGCTTGTTCTCAAACGCAGCCCCCTATCCTATCATATCCTATCCTATCCCATAACTCTAAGGTCGTTGGGACACCATAGATGATCGTTTAACCAGCGCCCCCCATCAGACTGCAAAAACGCATTTTATCAAAGATTTCGATGTCGTTAGTTAACCTTGGTTCCTAAGCGCTTTGTTATCCAGACCCAGATCCAGCTCAAGATGAAAGCTAAAAGGGGCAGAGCGCATATGACTCACATGCTCCTTATGGATCTCGCAATAGTTAATATCAAAATGATTGCCCAGAAAAAACAAAATGAAATGTGGTATTAAAATGCAAATACCGACTTTGATCTTTTCCGGCTCCTAAATACACTCATGTACTATCAAATAAAATACAGTAAAAGTTCTATTATACCACACACACACACACACACACACACACACACACACACACACACACACACACCCACACACACCCTCACACCCACACACACAACAAACAAAAACAAAAAACCTTGGTGATCTTGGGATGACCTTATTGTTCAGTGACCTTGACCTAGGATGATCTTGACTCTCACGTGACCTCTCATGCATGTATGATCAAATAACCCAATGTCATTGCATAATATGGGTTTAAAAAGAAAAGGCATTCCACTGTAAGATGTCTTAATTTTTGGATGTTTTTGCAAGGCTTAAAATGACCTTGATCTTCAAGATAACGCAAAAACGGAACATACATGAAAAATCAATCTATCATCTCTAGAGTCAACACGTTTGGACTTTATACCTCTCACAGTTCAGGGTCAAGGTCACTTTAAAGTACCTATACTAACCGACTTTGGACAGCTCCAGTGACCCTGACCTTGGTGTGAGGTTGAACAAATTTGTATAGTACGTGTGTCTCATTGATATCGATCACGAATGAAAGAATCCTAAGTTCGATATTAATAACCTAGAAAAAAAGTTAAATGTGAAAAATTGTCTTTATATAATTGTTGACCCTGTGAACTTGAAGTGAAGTAATTTATTCACTGATCATTTATGTGTAGCGGAAAGGGAGGCGACTGGTTGAGGCTTGGGAGAGAAATTGTCTACCTTGATTTTCTTGGTTAGACTAGCCTTGGGTGGCTCCTGCTTTGCAGAATCCTTTGGGTATGCCATTGGGTTACGCAGGACAAGGCGACACGACATTTGTTCTCCCCGGCTGACCATTCGCCTGCTGCTTTTGGCGGTGAGCGGGACCAGTTCAGCTCAGTAGGTAGATTACCGTCCCCGGACACATCAGCGTATTCACACTTTTCTGCTATCCTATGCACCAACGGGTTTTAGTGAGTTATTTCCAAATATTCAAGAATAATAACATGTGTCACTGGCCACCAGTATCGTACCCTCCCTTTTTTTTTTTTGCTGCAGTTTATTATCCCTTTCTATCGCCAGTGGCGCGCCTAAACCCTACCTACCTAACATTATTTGTGAATTTTGGAAAAATATTCGAAAAAACATAACGCCCAGATGCTGGCTCGAACCCACACCTGTCAGGCGCCATTGGTTTCTGACTTGTGGACAAGGCAAGTTAGTCCCGCCTTAGCCCACTTGGCCACAACGCTCGCCTAACATAGTCAACTACTTCGTGTTTTGTGAAGGTTGCGACGGCGAAGCTATGGAAAACTACAAGAGTCTTCAGGTCCTGTTTCACTTTCTGTCAATGATCGACGCACCTCCGAAGTCGCCACAAATACAGGCCTCTAGGATTGTTTTCTGCATTCTTTCACTGAGCATGTACTTCCTCCACCGTTTTTATACTTATCCCACTCGTTTTCTGGCTCTAACAATCGTCGTTTTCGGCAATTTGCCATAGTTAAAAGTCACGCATCAAGCTTTGATAAAAGCAAAACAAGCCAAACCGGAACTTGGTTTCATAGTAACCTCGTTTTAATTTATAATGGCGATACCCACGAGTTTTTATGAGAGGTGCCGGAAAGTTGTGAATAGGGAACTAATGCGGGACCACACTGTCGGCAGGCATTTTATGCAAGTCGGTGGCAGCAACTTTGCAGTAGAGTGCGTGGCACTAGTAGCCGGCAACCCGGTACTACCAACCACGCTTCACCGCCTTGCAGGACAAATATTTTTATGTCCCTCTTTTGAGGGATAAAATGAAAATAACAGCTCGGGTGGAGCAATGTTCTCAAGGTCGTGGCCGAGAGACGGGAGTCAAATACTCCGCTCGGCTACATATGATGTCGCATGGGTACACACCATCTTACCAAGCTTGGTTGTGATAATTGAAATAGGTTCTAAGTAAAAAGGAAATACGCAGTATTTCGTCCATACGCCATCTTCTTTCTGAAGAATCAACAAAAAAAAACTCTTCTGTGTGAATCTGTACTTTCTAGAATTGATTACTGCAATTCCTTACTCTCTGGCTTTCATGGCTATCTCATTCAGAAAATTCAAAACGTCCAGAATCATGTTGCCCGGTTAATATTTCGCTCAAGTAAATTTGACCATGTCACTCCTCTTTTTCAGTCCTTTCACTGACTTCCTGCGGAGCGGCGTATCCAGCATAAAGATTCGTGCATTTGTTTCAATGTCCTCAACTCCACTGCCCCTCACAAAATATTGCTGACCTTCTACACATTTACATACCTTCTAGACAACTTCGCTCTTCTTCTGACATCCGTCTATTTGAAGTTCCATTTGTGCGGACGAAATCATATGGTGAACGGGGCCTTAGTATTTGGAACAAACTGACTGTTTCTCTCAGAAATTCATCTTCAATTAAGTCGTTTAAATCAACTCTTAAAACTCTTTATTTTCCTTCTACCGATTGAAATCGATGAAACAGATCTACAAAGTCAAAGTTCGCGTGTGAGTGTGTGCGCGTGAGTGAGTGTGTGTGTGTGTGTGTGTGTGTGTGTGTGTGTGTGTGTGTGGCTAGGTAGAAACGATGTTACTCTGACATACACTTGAAACTCTACGTACTTTCTTTTGACGACCCCGTTATTTTGACGTTTTAGTTAGTTTTTTCTCATTTTGTTTTATATAAGTTGTTCTGTACTCATGTAAGCGCCTAGAACTAAGTCTAGATTAGACGCATAAATAATAATAATAATAATAATAATAATAATAATAATAATAATAATAATAATAATAATAATAATAATAATAATAATAATAATAATAATAATAATTCACTACAATAATTCAGTGTATTCAGTGTCTGCCCCTCCGCCACCCTCCTCGCCTACTCAAAAATAATCTTCATCATCGTAGCCATCATCATCAGCAGCAGCAGCAGCATCATCATCCTCACCTCCATCAGCAGCGTCTGCGCGACAGAGTTTAAATGCGGCAGTATGCCATGTTGATCCCTGGCCAGTGATCGGCGTGGCTGGTCTATAGAAATCACGTTATCTCCCCGCTTCGTCACATCTCCACTCCATTTGGTCCGCCCCGTTGAACAATACAAGTGGAAAGGCCAAAGTCAGGATATGCTCTTTCGCTTTCTCTCTCCCTGTCTTCCTCGGTTTTTCATCCCAAATCGTTTACCTCCACCTTGTAAGACGTGTGCGTATGTGTTTGTCATCATCGATATTCCTCACTGTGTCCACCAACCTACATCTGCCAGCATGTAAATGCTTTTGTGCTGTGCTTTTTTCTTTATGATTTTCTTTTTTGGTGTGTAAATGGGTGATAATTGCGCTTTTAACCAATTTTTTAAATAATAATATTTTTATTTATTTATTATTATTTTTTTAAAATTATTATTACTATTACTATTATTATTATTATTATTATTATTATTATTATTATTATTATTATTATTATAAATATTGGCCTCTCTCTCTCTCTCTCTCTCTCTCTCTCTCTCTCTCTCTCTCTCTTTCCTTCCCTCCCTCCTTTTCCCCAAAAAAACTTGTGAATGTGCTTGCCATCCACCCTCGCTTTCTCTCTCAAACCTCGTGTGGGGTGTTCAAGTAACTAATGTTTTGAGTCACTGTGAACTTAAAACTTCTGTTCTGTCTTCAAGCAATAAAATACGTTAATCATTCACGGCAACAATTTTTGACATAAGATTAAGAATACTGGCGATAGTTAAGCCTAACAGTTTTTGACACAACACATGAAATATCATATTAGATAGGGAAGTTTGATGTACCCTCACGCTGCTAAAAGGAGCCATAATGTAATAAAAGCCTATCTGTGTGTGCAATACCAGCATGGGAAAGATAAGGCAGAAGTGGAGCTGTTTTATATCACGCACGCTGCCAACCATTCATAACTGGGTCTCTGAGTCATCGTAACACAACGCGCCCTGTAGGAAAAACGGGCCTTCAAGTAAGTTATATCACAACAGAACTCCAAATGAAGAATGAAAATTGTACCTCTAAAAATAAAGAATGAAAATTGTACCTTTAGAAAAATGTTGTGACGACATAAAACGGCTTTGAAGACGTAATAAAACCAGAGCGTGGCTAAAAATATGTATTACCTTACAAGGAGAGCAGCTGGATTAATTTCCTTTCCTTCTCTCCATAATTATTGGTTAGCGATATACACTAACTTCTATGATGTATTCATTATATATTTATCTCCCGTTTGTATAAAAGTCTGTGCCAAACAAACATCCTCTTTTTATTTTTTTAAAAACAAAGTACGTTATTGTTTTTTTTGCAGGATTTAATCGCTGTTCTGTTTCCACGAGTTCCTCCATGCCCCTTTGTTCACAATGTACCATCCGAGTTTCTAATTGGATGCATTACATGGTTATTGCTTTAGGTCCAGCGGACTCTTCCGAGCCAAATCAGGACCAATTGGATGCATTCAAAATATTGCATTGACTGCTCCCAATAATAATAATAATAATAATAATAATAATAATAATAATAATACAGGATACTATATACGCGCCTTTCCCCAAAGCTCAAAGCGCGGCGATCTATACCAGCATACACGCTCACTTGTCTCATTTTACCCTCACACACACCAAATACACATACATCACTCAAACAGATGCTGTAAAGGCAAGGAGAAGACGGAAGAAAATCGAATTTTTATTTTTGAAATTTTTATATTGACTGCATTCTGTACCATTATTGAAGGAAGAGAGGAAACCGGAGTGCCCGGAGAAAACCCTCGGTGACCTCGATAGTCTCGTACCTAAATCACATACGTTCGCCCCTTGCGGGAATCGAACCCGCGACCTTCGGCATAGGAAACCGGCGACTTATCCACTGCGCCACGAGTCCACCCCATAATAATAATAATAATAATAATAATAATAATAACGGAAGCTATCACGCGCTTTTTCTTCAATCAAACTCAAAACACAGAATAAAAAATCATTTTTTTTCTCAAAATTTTAGATTGACTGCATCCAATACTATTACTGAAGAGAGGGAGGAAACCAGAGTACCCGGAGAAAACCCTCGGTGTCCTGAAAAGTCTCGTACCTAAGTCAGGTAAATTGGGTTCGAACACGTCACCTTCGGCATAGGAAACCACTATCAACTGAGCTACAGTTTCTTGCTGGATATGTTCACTAAAACTCGGAGCTTGCAATCAGTGCATGGGAATTTTAGTATACCTCCTTTTCTGCTTCCAAGAAGTCTGCGCCACATCTCCCGTGTAACTTGTGGGTAGCTTCATGGTGACATAATGGGGCCACTCTTGTTCACATCACGTCATACACGTTTGCCTGAGTAGATAAGTGTTGACAGAAAATGTCCACACCGAGTACACAACCTTTGCTCATCCATCCTCACATGCTGCACATGCTGCACCTGGGCGCCCTGTTGAGATTCCCAGTTGCTTCTTTTTCTTCCTGTCTTCTTCTTCTTTCTGTAAACTACCACCTTTTGTCACTGGTTAGAAAGATTCTGAAGTGGCAGTGGGATATCTCAAATGCTTCTTCTTTCTACCCACTGTAGACTTCCAATTTCGACACCTTTCTTCTTCTATCTTCTTCTTCGTGCAAACTACCATCTCGCTCATTGCAAAGATTATGTACGATACTCCAATGAATTCATCGTCTGCGCTATATTGCACCTGGGGGCGCGGTGGGGATTTCTTGGTCGTTTCTTGTTGTTGATTATGTAGACTATAACATTTACGTTACATAGCCAACTTACAGCTCCGTGTCCAATAGCTAGCAAGAGAGATATTCACGGCGCTGGAGTACTTCCACTCGTTTCATCTATCACTCCCTTAAGTTGTAAAGACTGATAATTTACAGGATAATCCGATGTTCACGTGTTAGTTGGACCGCGCACATCACCAAGCTGCAAGACCAAACTGAAGGCGTTGGTGTAGTTCCCATGGTTCCATTCCTCCCACACCAGCGTCCATGACAAGCTTTTAACATTGATACACCAGTCATATATGTTGATAAAGAAAATGCTCGTAAAATATCCAAACATAATAAATCGTGAATCATCAAAATCAATAATAATTATGTATTACATACAAACAAGCAAAACATACATTCCTTTTTTTAAAAGAGTTCGGTGCAAAAACGACACCAAGCACGTTTGACAATACAAATTTTAACAGAAAGTAGTACTAAACATATATAAATCCATGCTTTTCATTCACACAACGCCAAAGGCGGCATAACGTCGACTGAAGAATTCCGATGAGAAAAGTAAACATCTGATAAAGTAACTAAATGACGTACATGGACAACATTTAAACATTATGATGTAAGCGACAACAACATACAAATCCAAACAACTATTCCAACAACTCTACTGAAAAAAATGAGAAAAGATTCACATAACCACACAGAACTTAATCGGGCGACATATCTACAAAATGACATAAAACGTGAGTACATCATTCTCACAATATCTACAAAATGAGGTAAAACGTGAGTACATCTCACAACATACAAAATGGCGTAAAACGTGAAGTACATATGACGACATATCTACAAAATGACGTAAAACGTGAAGTACATATGATGACATATATACCAAATGACGGGAAAAGGGAAACACATCTGACGATATATTTTACAAAATGGCGTGACATAAATCAAACAGATGGTGCGGATGCTGTACCTATCTAACACAGATGTAGTTACCTAGAGATGAGGAGCTGCAAATGCTGAGTGGAGTTCTTGATCAGCAGCTGGGCGTCAGCATAGTTTAATCCGTGAGTCTTTTGCTGGTTGATTTCGACGATAACGTCTCCCACCTTCAGGCCCTCGTTGTACGCCTTACTGTTGGGATTGATCTGTAACAATACAACAACACCCACACTTAACCAAGTGTTCGCAACATACAACTGATCAAAGGGGCAGACATGATAAAAACGAAAATAACGCACAACAGTAACTATTCTTATTATTCTTATTATTCTTATTCTTCTTCTTATTATTATTATTATTATCTTATCCTATCCCGTAACTCGTTGGGGCATCACAGATGATCGTTTAACCAGCGTACTCCATCTTTCTCTGTCCTCAGCAACCCTCATGGCTTCGCTCAGAGTCAAGCCAGTCCATTCTCGCATGTTGTCCTCCCACCTCTTTTTCTGTCTCCCTCTTCATCGGAGTTTCCGCATAACTATGAGCATGCCATCATGTTGTCCAATGGCTTGAGTGATGGTCTGTCGGATTTCGTCATTGGTGATGTGCTGAATATAGGAAATGCCCAGAAGTCTTCCGTAGCACCTCATCTCCTGACTAAATCCTTCATTCTATAGACACTAGCCGCAGCTCATATTTGTTCTGCTTTTGGCTATGCTTGTGGATTTGCTGTGATTGTGATGACTTGTTTGCAGAAAGTTAACTTCATGTATTTTGTTTGATTTTG
The DNA here is from genome assembly GCA_036898135.1 of Oncomelania hupensis. Taxonomy (NCBI): domain Eukaryota; kingdom Metazoa; phylum Mollusca; class Gastropoda; order Littorinimorpha; family Pomatiopsidae; genus Oncomelania; species Oncomelania hupensis. Next base: position 5,357,212 of record CM072512.1, read on the forward strand.
TGTGGTTTTTTTTTTCTCATTGTATAATTTCTAATGCAATATTGTAAGTTGTTTCATGTTTGTTTCTTTCTTTTCATGTAAAGTGCTATGCGCTTGTCTATTAAAAGACAAGTAATAGCGCTATATAAATGTCCATTATTATTACAGGGTTCATACTCAAATTGTTGTACAAAATTCAAGGAGTTTTCAAGGAGATTTCAAGGAGTTTTTCCAAAAATTCAAGGAGTTTTGAAAAATTATAAACATACGTAAGAATTGACAAGTAGTCAAAATAAAGGATAAAATCTTTTACCCAGTGATATCCATAAATTGTTTGCAGTCATGAATCTGATGGTGATACTGATGTTGATATTAATTATGAAATCTACACACATAAATATTGCATGTCGATGAAGTTGCAGTTATAATGAAGATGCAGATTACAGAGTCTATACCCATTTAAACAATAATTGTGAAGCCTGTTGTCCTTAGACACAAGTTAGAGAACTGTAAAAAGTCAGAAAGAGGTACCACCACCGGCTAATACACTTTATACAGATGAATGAGTTTTCAGTTATTTCAGTTTTTCCATCTCTTAATCTGACGGGAAATCTTCTCCAACTGAATCTTTATTTCCTTGGATTTGCTCCTCAGCGCATTTGACTGAGTCAAGAGTCTCAGCGCACCCTTCCTCTATCTGCTTGTTCAGCCTCTTGAGTCAGGTGCTGAGCATCCTTCTCCATTCTTCCTTTTTTTCTTCTCTTAAATCAGCAACAGTCTTCCTGTGCCTTCCTCTTCTTTGCTGCTTGTGCCTGTTCCTGGTCTTTCTTTTGTTGATCAAGGTAGTCGTGATACTTTCTCCTTACAGAAGATGCTGATAATAGCAGCTCCTTGGTGATGTCCACCTTGTCGATTCCACCAAATGTGACCAATCTTCCTGATACCGTTCAGCACTTGTCGGCGAGCAACCAAGGACTGCTGGAAGAAATTTTCAGTGCTGGTCTCTTTGTTGATTGAGAATCCTCTCTCCACATTTGCTTGTCCATGGGACAAAAGTAACAGCTGCCTCACAACAGCCCAAAGATCCTGAGGGCCCGATCTTGATAGTCCTTTGTTGCTTTCATGTGTGTGCTGAACAGCTGGTCCAACACATCACTTTCACGTCGATAATTTTCTGGCAGACGCGGCAGAAACATGCATGCTTGTTCTTTTCAAGCAGCCACCCTGCATATTCAGATTTCGATAACCACAAAAGATTCAACACACAATCGCCTCCAGGCATTTTTATCCCTTCAGTAATCAAATATGCGCGGTGTCGCGGTCCTTTTCGCTGTTTTCGTACTTTCTGTATGAGCGGAAGAACGAATGTACCGAGAACTGCGCATGCGCGACATCAAGGAAATGAACAATTTGCCGTGGAGGTTACTTCCCTTACCATTAGCAGACGACAAAAGTTACGATCGTCGAACAACACAAATAATATTATAATTTTTGTTTTATTAATTTTTATTTTTCAATGGCTTTTTTTTTGAAAACGTGACAATAAAATCTCTAGGTCAAGCAATGGATAGATACACTGGTTGAAATTTCAAGTTTTCAAGGAGCTGAGGCAATTTGGCTATTTTCAAGGAGATTCAAGGGCCCTTGAACAAGACATGGAAAATTCAAGGAGATTCAAGGAGGTTCAAGGAGCGTACGAACCCTGTATTATATTATTATCTCCATGCTTTGTATTCTTCGTTGTAGATCTCCTGTGAGTGTCCATGTTTTGCAAGCGTATAGGAAGATGGAGATGACTAGGGAGCGCAGCAGCCTTATCTTGGAATGTAGACTGATCGTCCTGTCTTACCAAATGAGCTTCAAACTGGTCAGGGCGGCAGTTTGTGCGATCCTGGAGAGGACTTCCTGTCGGGTCCCATTGTCTGATACAATGGCTCCTAAATATTTGAAGCTATGCACTGTGTTGAGGGATTGGCCTTGGACTTTATGTCCATGTTGATGCCATTGGTGTTGTTGGTCATCATTTTGGTCTTATCTGCACTTATTTCCATTCCAAAAGCTCTGGAGGCGGGTGTCGAGCCTCTGTATCAGCTGTTCAAGTTCTTGTTCCTCCCCAGCCAATCCATCAATGTCATCCGCAAAACGGAGTTTGGAGATAGTCCTATGTGACTGTGCCTTCTGAGATAATTATTGAAATCCCCTTCTTCAGATGTGAACATTGGCGGGGAGGGAGTAGGATGGGTAGGTGTGGGTGGGAAGGACGTGGGTGGGTCAACATGTGCGTGTGAACTTGGGCGGGTGAATATAGGCGTGTGAACTTGGGCGGGTGAATATGGGCGTGTGAACTTGGGATGGTGAACATGGGCGGGGAAAATAGGACGTGGTAAGCATGACACAAAACAATAGGGAAGTCAAAACAACAACAACAACAAAATAATAAAATAAAATAAAAGGTTTTTACGTCATAATTTTCATATTTTATAGAAGAGCAGAATAAAAAATATGTGACAGCAACTTTTAGAAAGCACACACACACGACAATAACGTACTATATTGAATGAATAAGTGAAAATGTACTAAGCGCATAATCCACACAAAAAAGCATAGTCACAGCGCTTTTCTACGAGCTATACCGTTTACATTAATTTTTCTACCCAGTTCACCGGCTAACTGCAAAGCCTTACACAGACCAACTTCATTCCACACTTTCAGAAGACGTGTTGCTCTTTGCTGCTTTACCTGTATACCTTTCCTCTCTACCTCACCCTCTCTGTCTCTCTGTCTCTCTCTGTCTCTCTGTCTCTGTCTCTCTCTCTCTCTCTCTCTCTCTCTCTCTCCCTCTCTTTCTCTCCTACTGGTTATCAACACTTGCCATTTCCCTTCCCGGGGAAGGTGAGAGAGGCAAGGTCAATCAGGAAACAATGCACTGGAAGATACACCAAAACCGCTGCTGGTCTGGAAACCAGTGTAAGCAGCTACAAGTATTTCATTCCAGGTGAAGGCAGTTACCACCCTAGATATTGCGCTGTTTCGCTTTTTAGTAAATGTGTAACAACATTGCAAAAACAAAAAAACACTTTAAAATAAAAAGAACTGGAGAGAGATTCAGTTTCAGATTCAATAGTTTATTACAAGAAGAAAATGATTTTAGCAATAATTTGCTAATCTTACAATCAGTCCTTCTTTCAATCACTCACACATTTACTTTAATCATTTATCCGCATGCATGCAAAGACAAACATTGATTTTAAATTAAAGGAATAAACAAGCTAACTTCGTAACAAGGAAACTAACAATACTAAATATAACACATTTAACTGGAACCATGGCCATGAGAGAGAGAGAGAAACTTTTGAAACTTTGAAACTTTTTTATTAGGGATAAAGATTTTAGACTAATGATGCAGTCTAATCTTCCAATCTGTCCCTTAAGAAATTAACATAATAATAATTAACCTTTAACTTTAACTTGGAAATCACATCACTCACAAACACACATGCACACACAATCACACTAACATCTTCATCATTATCTTTAAACAATTTTAGGCAACTACCCTTTTCCCCATATCCTTCACCCTTATAATAGTAATAATAATAATAATAATAATAATAATAATAATAATAATAATAATAATAATAATAATAATAATAATAATAAGACAAGTCAAGTTCCACAGCAAATTAATAATAATAATAATAATAATAATAATAATAATAATAATAATAATAATAATAATAATAATAATAATAATAATAAGAATAATAATAATAATAATAAAGTGAATAAATTAATAGGTTAATAATTACACGAATGACTGTGTTGTCATATATATTATTATACATCACTTTTATAATTAATTTTGCAGATGCCTATATATTTTACATTTGAAAGAAAACAGTGTGTCGCAATGTTTACACTCCAGAGGGAGAGAGTTCCATACACTAGCTCCATAGAGAGAGAGAGAGAGAGAGAGAGAGAGAGAGAGTTCCATACACTAGCTCCATAGAGAGAGAGAGAGAGAGAGAGAGAGAGAGAGAGAGAGAGAGAGGATAATAAGATGAGATAAGAAAACAATGTTATTTAACGATGGTAAAAGAGTAAGCACCGGGTGTGCTTTTTTACATCTTGCCTTTGGAGAGACGGAGAAAGACGTAACACCGGTACTATTTCATCCATAGGACCCATTTGTTCGATATAATAGTCAACGAAATCTCACAAATAATTATCATTACCCAAGACAACGAGAAAGCAGTTTACCACAACACCCCGTCATGCACAAACACTACACACTGATCAATCATAGTACTAATGATCATGATAAAACTTCAAAGACAAACATTACGCCTTCATTTCATATTGCACTGCTAACAATAGTCCGAAACGTCACGTAGAACGGAATTAAACATAAAACTGCTAGACCGAAGAGGAAAAGCTTAGATGTAAAAGTTGTAAAGCATTGTTCTGTCCACCTTAGCATTCTTTGTGTTTGATTGATCCATTAGTTTCTCGTTAATGACATGTTCACAGCGACGCAAGAAAAGGAAGCCCTACAATACCTAACAATCACACAGCCTCACGGCAAAACTGAACTTCACTTTAACGGGTTAATTCTAACAGTACGCATACCTAGTATACCTTAAAACACTTCCGTAGTCTTAATCGACTCTCTCACACTTGCTGGAGGGGTCATCAACTTCTGAACTCGTGGCTTCAATCAGCCAACAGGTGGGGAAATGGAATGCAGGTTGTCAGGTAAAGCCTCTAACTGACGGTGCAGACCTCTTTGATCTGAGTTCAAACACCACAGCAACTGAAACTGTTCTACTGCATATCTTTAAAAAAATTAAAAAATCGTTACAACTTGGCTTTAATTTAAAAGATTTGTCTGTTTCGACTCAAGGAGATATGCTTATATCTTAATAAAAGATAAGTTCGATGAGGTCTCTGTGAGTGGTCGATATGAGTAATTTTGTAAGTGATTTGCTCGCAGTTGTCCTTTGGCAGATAACATCATGTACTGTGTACATTATTTAACCAGCCAGAGAATAATATTTAAACTGCATCCCGGGCATACTTCTAAGGATTGTTCTTATATAGTGCACTTACAATGACTCAAGGAACTTCTCAAGGCGCTGGCCACTAATATCCAGCATGCACACAATAGTTTGCTAAAGTTAGGATTCGAACTCACGTAGCTCAAGATGCGCAAAACCAAGGCTTGCGCCCTGAGCCACGCAGCTATCTCTGCCACCGAGATGTATGCAATCCTCCAAGTGTGAAAGGTGCAGAAACTCATTTTACAATATAAACCTAAAGGAAGCATGTAAACACATCTCTCACAAACTGTGTGAAGAAGCTGCAGTGAAGATGATAAAGTACAAATGTCATCGCAGACCCAGCCCAAACATTGACCCAGTGATCGCTATCTTACACCTGTTGCCAGCAAAGGTCAATGAGATTAGTTTGGCAAAATGTATACACTAATATTAAGAGTGATGGCATGAGAAAGTGTTACAGATGTAAACTGAACGTATACAAACCGATACAACATATTGGAAATCTATCTTGTAGAGGGGTGTCGGATTGATTGATTGATTGATTGATTGTTGCTTTAGGTCCAGCGGACTCTTCCGAGCCAAATCAGGACCGGGGGTGTCGGATAGCGCAGTGGTTGGAGCACTCGCTACTGTGTCGCAAGTTAAGCACCGTCCAGTGCGGTTAGCACTTGGATGGGTGACCGCAAAACGTGAAGCGACAAATAACAACGCCCCCAGTTGACTCACCTCTGACCGAGTACCTACTCTCTTAAGGGTGGGGAAGGTAAAGCAGCGAGGGAGAGAGATGGGCATCACCCTCATTACGCTGGCCCAAGATAACTGTGATCTCCAACATCACTCTCCCCTACGGCCACAAGGCTACCTTTATTACCTTTACCTTTACTAACAAATATTTGCACCTATATGGAAAAACACTGAAAACAAGTGCCTTAGAAAGGTAGCTAAATATTATGTCAACCTCCTTCCAATCATAATTCATAAAAATAGAGCAGTGAAAAAGTAGTAAGCATGCAGGGTGAACTTCTGTGTCAATCAAATTCTTGAATTTTTCTCACCGCAACAACGAAAGTATTTAAATACCCCAGCGCCTTCAATTGGGAGGTGCACTACGTACCACAATTCAAAAGAAGTGTTTATTTAAATGGAAAGGATTATATTCGAGCGGTTGACTTGCTTTAAACTGCGTACTGCGAAGAATGAGGATGGTCTTGCGCTGACCACGCCTTGTGGTAATCCCCTGTTTAGCCAGGAATTACGGGTGTCCATTCCAAGACGCTGTATCAGCCAGTCCACACTACTGGCGCAACTGCGCAAACTACCACTGGCCCAATCCACTCGTTTTACGCTTTAAGCAACCTACAGTAGTTGGAAGCCGCTAAGACATCATTCGGATCCAGTGTCTAGGACGCGTTGTAAATATTTATTTTACTGCCAGTGCTGGAACGCCATGTTCCCCGTTATAATAGCAAAGGTCAGGAAGGTATAAGCAACAACAAGAGGTCGGACACATTTTGTTAGTTCACTGTTTGTGGATGAACAAGCCGGCAACCAACAACCCAATAAACAACTCCAAATCAATACTCTACAAAACCTAAACCACAAACACAGGCACAACAAGTTTGAGTGAGAAAGAATGTCAGGAGTTTGTTAGCAGGACCAGAAGATATGTATATGGCTTAGTCTGGACATCATAAAGAAGCAGACGCCGACACGACAATGATGGGCAGACAGCAATCAGGGAGTCTGAGCGAGAAGACAAGAGACAACGTAGCTATGAAGATTCAGTATTGTTCTTTCTGTAGTCGGGACTGTCTTATTAAAGTTCGCGGCTGGGAATAAAACTGCCAGGAGAGTTGACAATGGTGAGAACGTGCGTGGTCAGCTGGAGTTTTGTGGTCAAGAAAAATAATTGTTCTTTTAACTCAAACAAATGCTGAAGGCGCTAAGGATAGAACTTACGCCCAACAAGATGACAATTTGCTGCATCCTGTGCACTGTCAGAAATCAGAGAGAGAGAGAGAGAGAGAGAGAGAGAGAGAGAGAGAGAGAGAGAGAGAGAGAGAGAGAGAGAGAGAGAGAGAGAGAGAGAGAGAGAGAGAGAGAGAGAGAGATTCTAATGTAACCGAGCGAAGCATTTGACTGCCGCCTCTCGGCCACCACCTTGAGAACACGCCCCGACCTGAACTGCTAATTTTCATTTATCCCTCGCAAGAAGGAAATCAAAATTGTTTCCTTGCAAAGCGGGGAAGCGTTGATAGTAAACCGGATTGCCGGCTACTAATGCCACGGCACTCTCTGCAGGTCACTGCCACTAACCTGCATAAAATACCTGCCGACAATGTAGTCCTGCTCACCACCATAAGCAGAGGACGAATGGCCAGGCGGGGAGAACAATTCCGTCGTGTCGCCTTGTCCTGCATAATCCAATGACCACACCAAAGGATTCTGCACATCAGGAGCCAACCCAAGCCTAGACTAACCAACAAATAAAAGGTAGACAATCTCCCCAAAGCTTGAACCAGTCGCCTCCCATTCCGCAACAAATCCCACAGCTCAAATCGAACCATGTCCTCATGGTTTCCCAGTTCAAAACAGGTATGTCTGGAACCGCTACTGACTACGCCCAATCAGTCTACATTCACTGACAGTGAATAACGGCCTTCAACAGTTACTACAGTCCAGCATCATCCTGTTCTCGGTCGTTGAACCATTTGTAGCCGAGCGGAGTATTTGACTCCCGCCTCTCGGCCATCACCTTGAGAACACGGTCCGCCCAGAACAGCTAATGTTCATTTATCTCTCGCAAGAGGGACCTAAAACTTGTTGCCTTGCAAGGCGAAGAAGCGTATTGATAGTAAACCGGATTGCCGGCTACTAGTGCCACGCTACTCTCAGCAGGCACTGCCACCAACCTTCATACAATACCTGCCGACAATGTAGTCCCGCTCGCCACCAAAAGCAGAAGACGAATGGTCAGACGGGGAGAACATACGTCGTGTCGCCTTGTCCTGCGTAACCCAATGGCCACACCAAAGGATTCTGCACATCAGGAGCCACCCAACGCTAGACTAACCAACAAATGCAAGGTAGACAATCTCTCCCCAGCCGTGAACACTCGCCTCCCATTCTGCCACACTAAAACCAAAATATTAGTCCAATTTATACTCTGCATCCAACTACCTTCAACATAGTTTTTTTTTGTTTTTTTTTTTTACATAATACAACAGTTCATGAAAGCCAAAACAAGTTCACGTTGCATTAACCCTGAAACAGAGGAACGCGTGACTGCTTCAGGCCAGAAAGTGTTAACGAACCAATGGCCTAGTTAGACTCAAAGACACAACATTTGTACGTCTGAACTGTACATGTCTTAAGGTGCATCATTCTCAGTCAAACTAATAATGATGACATGTACAGGAAAGGAAAACGGTTCGTGTAAAGGACAGAGAGTAGGTAGTATCGCCTAATTAAATAAAACAGGAGAAAATGGAAACACCCGGATTTATATAATTATGCGTCGCTTACTTTTATAATTTTGTTGCGAAATACAACAGAAACAAGAACACTGTGTTTGATGACTTACATAATAACTAAGAAGAACAACAAAAACAGCGATAACGACAGCTACAAAAATAACATATCTGCCATATAATTTTAAATATCTCATAACTAGAGTGATGTGTCAAATTCTCTAAATCACCACCTTTCTGACTGTTAAAAGAGTAAATCATACAAAGAAAATGGCTTTAAATGCGGACTTAAACCATATGTCCACAATTACATCACTTCCTTCCGCAGCAATCGTGAAGCGCTTCTACACCTGAATGAAAACAACATTAACTTTGTTTTTCTATGGTAGGATTGGTTAAACTTGCTTCATGGGGAAAAAAAACAACTTACAATGTGCTTACCTTACGGTGAAACGGTAGAAGCTTATCTAGGAAGGGCAAAATGATTAAACAACAGGTGACGGTGGGAATGCTTACCCCATTATGCCAAGTATATTTTGGGATTCCACTTACACATTTAGCAGCAGCTTGCCGTAAGAAGCTTTAATTACCTTCTGGCACCATCCCATGTTTTCCGTGCTAAACACATCTCTTAACAAATAGTGTACTACAGATAAAATTATAGAATCCTGCTAAGGAAGCTCACTGCTAAATGGTTTGAACAATTTCGGGAATAACGGATCAATTGTACAGTAACTTGGGAATAACAACACAGATACAAAGTTACTAATCTGATCTCTTCAGACGATTTGCGACGCACATCAGCACCACTGGAAATAAATCTTTCGTTTTCAAATTCAAATTCTCCCCGAGAAATAACGGTGAGTCATGAACTTTACGAGCTTCAGACCATGGTTAAAGGTGAGCACCGTAATAATCTAAGTGCGAACCTGTCAAACCCATTTGGACAGTCATCTTTATAAAAAGCAACGGCGTGCGTCATAGTGAATATCAGAACTCACACAGCCAGGCGCTTGCTCACCAAGTTACAAATTAAGGTATCTATCTTTTTACCCAGTTATCAAGAGAATAACTGTTGTAAATGCTGCTTTCAGTTTCTCACATACTTTATTGCGCCGGAAAGAAAAAGAGGTGCCTTTTTCAACCTGGTGACCCGCTTTTAACTGGAACAAACAGTGCTCACTGTGAATTGACGAAGTGTGCACGTGCTACTGGCAGTCAGGTAAACTCTACAGCTCGAATGAATGTTGCTGTTTGAAGCTCTGAAAGGTTAATTATGTACTACACAGCATCAAAAGGAGGGAAAAGGGAGATGACTAACTGATGACATTGTTTTAGCAGGCATGACTGCCTGTTACACAGAGCTAGACACTAGATTTGTTTCATCTCCCCTAAACCTACTTTCTTGTGTGTAGAACTATACAAATAGCCGGCAAGGTATTCCCATTCCGAATGTGAAATTGAGGTCTCTCAGCGTTGTTTTGTTGTACAACTGCTTCGCTGTTATTTCTAGTGTACATCAATTAGCACGTTGCTTTGGTGTATAATGATGGTGTTCGGGGAACTAAACTCCTAGCACCAGTGTTTTCAAAGGCCGTAGTTCAAGTCCTAGTTCTTCCACACTCAGCTTAGCTGTCCTACTGCAATACTATATTTGCCTGTTCGGCATCGTCTTTCGCCTATTTGGTGTTGGAGGGATTTGAAAGGACTGCTTGCTCAGTTGATACAGAACCTGGTTTCCTATACCGAAAGTCACGGGTTCCAACGTATGTGACTTACGTACCAGACTTTCAGGTCACCGAGTGTGTGAATAGACAATAAATGAAATATTGATTGATTGATTTCAGGTCACCGAGGGTTTTCTCCGGGTACTCCGGTTTCCTCCATACCTTCAATAATAGAACTAGGTGCAGTCTGTCTAAAATTCCAAAAAATAACATTCGATTTCATCTCAGTCTTCCATTAGCGACTTTCCTTTACACCACATGTTTGAGTGATGATTGTGTGTTGGTTGTGTATGTAGTGTGTGTATATGTTGGTTACACATCGCCACGCTTTGAATCTAATTCAGTAATAAGGCGCGAATAAGCATCCGTTATTACTATTATTACTATTATTATTATTATTATTATTATTATTATTATTATTATTATTATTATTATTATTATTATTATCACTATTATTTCAGTGACGTAACTGGTATGGGATGAACTATTATATATTGTGTTAACCCAACCAGCACCGTACCTCCACTACATGCGCAGTGACCATGAAATAGTCTTCAAAAACTGTGCTCACTACTACTTCTACACTACTACTATACTACTGCTATAATAATAATAATAATAATAATAATAATAATAATAATAATAATAATAATAATAATAATAATAATAATAATAATAACGGGTTTTTATATAGCGGATACTCCAGCCTATGACCAGACTCACCACGCTTTACATAGTCATTACATATAAGTACATGCACTCGATGATAAAATAATACTATTACTATACTACTGCTATACTACTGCTATACTACTGCTATACTACTACTATACTACTGCTATACTACTACTCCTTTCAGTAATAAGGTGCACAATCAAAAATGCAGTTTCAACATTTCACGACTGCATTCACGACCCCCGCCGTTGGGGTTTGTTTGTTTGTTTGTATGTAGATTATAGTCACACGACACTTTCGCATATAGGTGACTACTGGACCGATTTATACTGACACCAGCGGGCCAGTTGTTGGTAAAGGGGAAAATAATATATGCAAAGGGTCCCGAATACATCGCAACATAAAAGTTTTGAACACAGACAGACATACATATAGTACATTTTGTGCATATGTTGTTTTGTTGTTGTTTAATGACAATTTAGGACTCGTCTAGCCGAGATTTGCAAAAATCCTCAAACGTTTGGTTTTGATGTCTATAAACCCTACATAATATAGTCTATACTTGCAATGCTAAGCGCTTGTGAATCAAAGTAACGTTGCCTTTGTTTTCTAGTTGAAGACTTCAGAATGCTGTTCGTAACTGTTTGAGGTATCCTAGTATACATTGTATACAATTTGTAATGTATTGACCTGCATACTGCTTGTTATTCTTTAAGTATGACTCGCTCCACTAGATACATATTAAGCCGTGGGTTTCAGTATAAATAGTATCCCCACTTTCTGAAAGTTTAGTGCTTTAAATTCCCACTGTCGATGTCTTTCTCATTTGCTCTTTCTCATTCCTGCTCTGTTCTATCAATCTGCTATACTATCGTCTTCTTCGCTAGACCAGTCTCCTACCTTTTTTCTTGAAACCTCTTCCGGGACAAGACTCCTTATTTGTGTATGAGGTCTGTTGGATCAGCTTGGGAATATTGGACGCTTTCTGCCAGGTGGTCACTAGGGCTTCCTATGATGTTATTATTTAGCAATGTAGGCATTTTATATGTATGTGTTTTGTTGATAATTTATAATGATGTTTGTATTCTATTTTGTTTTTGTAAACGGGGGTTCGATAAGTTGGGGTGAAGCCTCAGCCGTCCCCTGCGTGGGATGTCTTTATTGTAAAGTGACTGGCTGGTGGAGAGCTTTCGGTTTTACCACTAGGGTTGTTTCAGCAGATCTTTTATGCGGATCAGGGGTTGTCCGGTCCTGATTTGGCTCGGCAGAGTCCGCTGGACCTAAAGCAATAATAATGTAACATTTCACGAGGCCAGTTGTTTGTTCTTCCGTTTACTTACTGTTGAAGAAGAAGAAGAAGAAGAAGAAGAAGAAGAAGAAGAAGAAGAAGAAGAAGAAGAAGAAGAAGAAGAAGAAGAAGAAGAAGAAGAAGAAGAAGAAGAAGAAGAAACACAAGAAGAAGAAGAAGAAGAAGAAGAAGAAGAAGAAGAAGAAGAAGAAGAAGAAGAAGAAGAAGAAGAAGAAGAAGAAGAAGAAGAAGAACAAGAAGAAGAACAAGAAGAAAAACTAGAACAAACAACAAGTTTCTATCATGCAGAAGAAGTTACAGAAGACGCTTTCAAGAATGGAGGTGCTGAGTCTGGTTCTGCAGTAGCTGCGAACCCAGAGCAAAGGTGGAGCGTCTTTAATGTTGTAAGACCTATGTTTGTTAAACAGCTCGCGCGGCAGGCAGAAGGGAACACCTAGCTCCACGCTCCATTTACAGGGCATCCTATTTCTGGTTGAAAAATGGCAACAACACATGGTCCGCTCCTTGCCACTGTACCTGGCAAGGTTGGCAGGTTAGTCACTGACAGGTCCTATCCTATCCTATCCTGTCCCATAACCCGAAGGTCGTAGGGGCACCACAGATGATCGCTTAACCAGCATACTCCATCTTTCTCTGTCCTCAGCAGCCCTCATGGCTTCGCTCAGTGTCAAACCAGTCCATTCTCGAATGTTGTCCTCCCACCTCTTTTTCGGTCTCCCCCTTCTTCTACCTCCTTGCACTGTGCCTTGCAGAATGGTCTTTGCAAGGCCTGATGATCTGGTGACGTGGCCATACCATCGGAGTTTCCGTTTCTTCACCACTGTGAGCAGGTCATCGTGTTGTCCAATGGCTTGTGTGATGGTCTGTCGGACTTCAACGTTGGTGATGTGTTGGGTATAGGAAATGCACAGAAGTCTTCTGTAGCACCTCATCTCCATGCTTTGTATTCTTCGTTGGAGATCTGCTGTGAGGGTCCATGCTTCGCAAGCATATAGGAAGATGGAGATGACCAGAGATCGCAGCAGTCTTACTTTGGAATGTAGACTGATGGTTCTGTCTTTCCAAATGGGCTTCAACCTTGTCAGGGCAGCAGTTGTTTGTGCGATCCTGGAGAGGACTTCCTGTCGAGACCCATTGTCTGACACAATGGCTCCTAAATATTTGAAGCTGTGCACTGTGTTGAGGGATTGGCCTTGTACTTTGATGTCCGTGTTGATGCCATTGGTGTTGTTGGTCATCATTTTGGTCTTCTCTGCACTTATTTCCATTCCATAAGCTCTGGAGGTGGTGTCAAGCCTCTGTACAAGCTGTTCAAGTTCTTGTTCCTCTCCAGCCAATCCATCAATATCATCCGCAAAACGAAGATTGGAGATTGCTCTGCCCCCTATGCTGACTGTGCCTTCGTGATCTGCAAGAGCATCTGACATGATGCGCTCTAGGAAGATGTTGAAGAGTGTTGGAGAGAGTAGGCATCCTTGACGCACACCGATTGTTGTTCTGAACCAGTTCCCGATGACGCTGTTATGGAGGACTGCACTGGTAGCCTTGTCATACAGGCTTTTGATGACTTCTATGATTTTAGGGCTGATGTTGTACACTTTCATGGTTGCCCATAGAGCTGCATGCCAGACTCGGTCAAATGCCTTCTTGAAGTCTATGAACACATGATATAGATGTTGTTGGTGCTGTAGGTATTTCTCACAGATTATTCTGAGGTTGAAAATCTGTTCAGTGGTACTTCGCCCTGCCATGAATCCTGCTTGTTCTTCAGCTATGATTTGTTCAGCTTGTGGTTTCAACCTGTTGAGTATTATTTTCAGGAGGACCTTGCTGGGATGGCTGATGAGGCTGATGGTGCGGTAATTTTCACACTCCTGAAGGTTACCTTTTTTAGGAAGAGTGATGACAAGCGACTGGGTCCATGGTGTAGGCCATTCCCCACTCTGCCAGATCTTGTTACAGATAGTGGTGAGAGCATCAGTCATCGCTTCTCCTCCTGCTTGTAGCAGTTCCGCTGGTATGTTGTCCACTCCCGCTGACTTCCCTTTCTTCAGCGATTGCACTGCTGCCTCAACTTCTTCCCGGAGAATTGGGAGGATTTCTTCTTCTTCTCTGCTCTCGGGACATGCTAGAACTGATGGGTCTCCATTTGGTGTATGGTTGTAAAGGTCAGAGCAGTACTCTGTCCATCTGTCCAAGACTTCTTGTTCTTCTGTAAGGCAAATGCCAGACTTGCTTTGGATAGTGGAGACTTTGGGCTGTTTAACACTTGTCAGCCGCTTCACAGTCTGGTAGGCCTTCTTGCTGTTGTTCTTGTTCAGATTGTTCTCTATTTCCTGGCATTGATCTTCTATCCAGTTCTCCTTTGCTGTGCGCATGCCTTTTCGGATGTCATTGTTGATTTTTCGGTAGACATCAGCTCCCTGTGAGGTGTTCTTTTTCTTTTTTAACTCTCTTCGTTTATCACACAGATCCAAAAGTTCAGGTGTGATCCACGGCTTCTTCTTTGGTCGGTGCTTGCCAAGGATCTCAGTGGCGGCATCTGTTACAGCTGAGTTGAAGGTATTGGTCATGGTGTTGACATCTACTTCGCCTGCCCCCAAAATAAGCAGTGGTGCAAATTTCCCTCCAATTGTGGCCTGAAATATTTTTGCCACCTCCGGGTCTTGCAGTTTGTCCAGGTCGAACTTCAGCCTAGTGCACTTTGCTGTATTTACTCTCTTCAAATGGAGCCGGAAAGACATCATCACGAGATCGTGGTCACTTCCAATGTCTGCTCCTGGAAAAGTGCGTGTCCTGCCAATGTTGATGCTTGATCTGAAGCGTTTCTTGACCATGATGTAGTCGATCTGGTTGTGATGTTCCCCGCCGGGACTGTGCCATGTCCATCGTCTGGATTTTTTGTGGAGACCAAGCGTGTTTGCCAGTACCAGATTGTTGTATCTGGCAAACTCCAATAGCCTCAGACCCCTGTCATTTGTCTCGTTGTTGCAGTGGGGTCCGCATGTGTCTCCCCAGTTGCGGTGCGCATCTTGGCCAACCTTGGCATTCCAGTCGCCTTGCACTATGACTATGTCCTTCTTCGGCACTTGGTCAAGGACCGCCTGTATATTTTCATAAAAATCCTCCACTTCGCTGTCTTCATAGTCTGATGTTGGGGCATAGGCCTGGATGATGGTAATGTTGAAAGGGGTTGCTCTCAGACGGATGGTAATGAGTCTACTGGAGACTGGGCGGCAACCCATGACAGTGGCTAGAATGTTCTTGTGGACCAAGAATCCAACGCCGTGTTCGTGCCTGTCATCTCTACCGCTGAAATAGAGCTTGTGGCCTTTGTCAGTCGTTGTTTCACCTAGGCCTTTCCAGCGCAGTTCGCTGATACCTAGAACGTTCCATCGATAGTGGTCCAGCTCGTGGGCCAGTTCTTCTAATTTTCCTTCCGCAGTTAGGGTCCTGACGTTCCAGGTTCCTATGACGATGTTGTTTCTCGTGCGGATCTTGCTATATTGTCCATCAGTAGCATACTTAACACCTCCGTCCTGGTGGCCAACGGAAGGCGCGGTCCTTGTGCCGGGTGACGGCCCGGGCGACGACCGATCCGGTATGGAATTAGTGGATTGTGTCATCATGTAGTGTGTCTTGGGCAAAAAAGACCTGGCAGGGCCCAATCCTCTCCAGGCTGTTGGCCACAGCCGAAATCCACGAATACAGTGTGGCTCGCCTTGGCCCTGAGCACGTGGTCGTTGAACCTGTAGTAACGTGAGGTTCCTCCGCCCTGGCCGGTGACTTCTGTGTAGAAGACTTTCGCCCAGTGATGCCGTGCTAACATCACCCCTGACAGGTGTGGGAGTGTATGGGGAAGAAGGAGTGGGAGAACGGGAGTGGAAACCCGGTACAACGTCCGTGTTTCAAACCTCTTTCAAAACAATAAGGTATCACACAAAACCCACAATAGCCTCATATAAGTTAGTAACCGGGCGCATTCCTTATTAGATGCAATTCTCCCATGGTGAATGATTATGCACGGAACACCAAAAAAATCTCCTTCTCGCAACACTGACTTACCACAGTTGGCGTTTACTTCACATTTGTGCCTGGTACTAAAGTGGTTACGGGTGAACTAAAACACGCACGCACGCACGCACAAACACACCTACAGAGAGAGAGAGAGAGAGAGAGAAGATAGTTCTGAAATATCAGCCTCTGAACCCACATTTCAAACTGAAATAAATTGTACACCCCTATTATTTAATCAATTTTATGTAGCGCTTTTCCAGCTCATTAGCGGCTCAAGGCGCTGACCGATACAGGATCTAACTCCAGCTGCCCGAGGCGCCCACTTGCAGCCTTTGGGCGCATAGTCTGGAGCCCAGACGACTGAGCACAATCCTGGGTGATCGGGGATTTGGGAAAAGCGACCTAGTGCGTGCTGGGCGTTTTTTGTGTATCCGGCACTCACTCGTCTAGGACATGAGCGTCAGGATCCTGGAAGTCCATGCGATAGAATGCGTGCGTTCACAGACTAGACCTCTGATTGTACTCGGTTTATACTCTCATCAGAATGGATTACATTACATTACATGGTTATTGCTTTAGGTCCAGCGGACTCTTCCGAGCCAAATCAGGACCATCATCCGAATGGATACAAATAGTCCTAACATGCGTTACTCTTTGAGTACAACTATTGTAATATTTGTAAGTGGGTTCATGTATAAATTAATTCTAAAAATATACCATCACCTCCACACCAAAAAAAACCCTTAATACTCGTAATTTTCACCGGTTATCAAAACATCTAACGGCAGCACGTTGCATCAATCTGCGAGCGGCAGCGGCAATCGCGATCTTATCTGGGCATCACTTCCGTTCTACAGCGGAAACAGACGTGCGGCAATCAGCGACGTGTATAATGTCTAAAGGAAGCGCTACCATCCTGTTTATCGTGCCACTTCCACCACTTCCACCCCCCACCCCCCACCCCCACTGGTGAGACAGGTATAGGTCACGATGTTCCATAACCTTACGGTCCATGTTCTTATAATATATATATATAAAATCCTTACCAGGGTCGTAGAGAGGAGAGAGGCGTCACAGACCTTCCTGTTTTCTATGTGCATGCTTGATGGCCATCTCTCCTCATTCGCTGGTTCTCCAGTTCTGAACACAGCTAGATACCCATGCTCAGTTAGGTGGACTACAGCGTATGCGTTGTGCAATGTTTCACAGGTCCTGCCGTTCAGTAATCCCATCATTGTTAGTAACGAGGCTCATTATATTATTAGAGGAAAATCTCCCAGGGCGAGTATATCTCCCCATCTCGCCACAAAGTGCTTTATTGGGTGGAAGTTTGCTACAGATAAATAAGTTTTGGGTCTGATGGGAGAAAAGATGGGAATACAGCACAGACCATCTGGATAAGCGGATAGCATCTCCTGCAGCCTTTCTGCCTTACATCTGTATAATTAATTGTAAAACAATGTTTACACGCGATGGCCTTGACACTGTTTATACCTAGTGCCTGGAGATACAATCGTTGCCTTTTGATTTTCCGCTTCTGTTCCAATGGAGAAGAAGAAGAAGTTAGGAACAGATGAGGTGAAGAAGAAGAAGAAGAAGAAGAAGAAGAAGAAGAAGAAGAAGAAGAAGAAGAAGAAGAAGAAGAAGAAGAAAATGATGATGATGATGATGATGATGACGATGATGATGATGATGATGATGATGATGATGATGATGATGACGACGACGATGATGATGATGGATAATGATGATGATGACGTCGACGATAATAATATTCCTGTTGTAGCTAGCGGTGCTGACCATGATGAGACGACGTTGGCCGCTGGCTGACCGCATTGATTGGACAATAAATGCATAGCCTACAGGGTAATGATCTTGAACAACCCAAAATATTCTGCAAATGTCTTTTTGATACCCTGGTGATCGGTCTTCAAAATACAATGTTTTAACAGAGCGAGAGAGAGAGAGAGAGAGAGAGAGAGAGAGAGAGAGAGAGACAGACAGACAGACAGACAGACAGACAGACAGACAGAGACAGAGAGACAGAGCACAAATCGCATCCCAAACGCTAAGAATCGCCTTACTATAATCAAAATCCAACGGTAAACGTCACATCAATAAGACTGTGTTTATTTGATGACAACAGCATTTTTTTTCTCGGATTTTGTAACCTGAGAACCTAACACAACACACACTCTCTCACTCTCAATACACACACACACACACACACACACACACACACACACACAACCACCCACCCCAACCTCCCCCTACCCCACCAAACCGCTCCATATTCACTACAACCGCCGATTGGAAAGAAACGCCAGATGAATATTACGTTATCCACGCTCCTTTTAATAATTGGGCTGCCAACGAGCAACAAGTGCGGATGCGAGCCTGATTATTAGCTCAGTACAGATACACCAGCATGAGTCAAACACCTACAGTGAAAAGCCATTTCCTAATATTATATTAATCGTTTTTATATAGCGCTTTACCAGCTCAAGAGCTGCTCAAGGCGCTGGCCGATACAGGATCTAACTCAAGCCGCCCGAGACGCCCACCCGCAGCCTTTGGGCGCATGGTCAGACGTCCGTACAACTGAGCACAATCCTGGGCAGCCAGGGATGGGGGAGAAGGACCTAAGTGCATGCTGGGTGTGTTCTTGTCACCGGCACTCACCCGTCTAGGACATGAGCGTCAGGATCTTTAAAGTCCGTTATGATGGAATGTATGCGACACAGACTAGACCTCGGTTTATACTCTCATCCGAAGGAGTAGGAAACGGGAGTAAAGTGTCTTTCCCAAGGACACAACACAATGCCCCGGCCTGGGCTCGAACCCGGGACCTTCAGATCCACAAGCCAAAACTCTACCATTAGGCCACCGTGCCTCCTCGTCTGGTAATACAGGCTTACTTACGATAGTTCTATCGGTCAATAGTTTAGTCATCATCATCATGTAATCGTTCTACTACAGCGCTTTTCCAGCTAAAGAGCTGCTCAAGGCGCTGGCCGCTAAACGATCTAACTCCGTCCGCCCGAGGCGCCCACTAATATTGAGGTTAGTATTGATAACTACAGCACTTTTCTCGTATAAGGGTTTCGATCGCGATGATGACGATGATGATGATGATGATGACGATGGTGGTGATGATGATGATAATGATGTTAATGATAATGATGATGATGATGATGATGATGTTAATGATGATGATGGTGATGATGATGATAATGATGATGATGATGATGATGGTGGTGATGATGGCGATGACGAACATCAACAACAACGAGGACAACAAAAAGTACCATTATTACATTAAAGCGATTTAAAGCGGAATGTCTATGAAACTACCAAAGTGCTGATCAGACAGTAAAGTAATCTACACCATTACTCAGCTGATTGCGACGATACACAGTAATATGTCATTCCGGGCTTTAACTCCTTGGGGAGAGAGAGAGAGGGGGGGAGGGAGAGAGAGAGAGAGAGAGAGAGGGGGGAAAGAGAGAGGGAGAGAGAGACAGACAGACAGACAGAAGGAAGGAGGAGGGGGGAGTCGGAGCGTGTTGATGATAATTGATCAATATGTTGATGGCTTGATCAATATGCTGACCAAAATATGCTGACCAAACACTTTCCGCAATGCGCTCTTATGCAAAGCTGATCGGGAACCGATCCATAGTACGGGGAAAGGATTGGCACGTATTTGCAGCAATATTGTTGTTGCTGAGGCCGCGGGTATAATATATATATATATATATATATATATATATATATATATATATATATATATATATATATATATATATATATATATATATATATATATATATTATGCTGACAAGAAAGTAGTCATAGCGAAGCACCAGTAACATACTTCAGGCCAAAAAAAATAATAAAATTAACAAGTATCAAAATATGGTGCCTAATTATGTACACAACATCGCCATCACAAACTAACAAGGTCGTAACTATATAAACAAAGGAACTTTCTCATTGTGTAACAGTAACCATGACGAGAAAATCCAATCAAAAAAAAAAAATCAAGACCAATCAAGAAGCCTAATTGTTTGTATAGTCCACTCACCTTCTCACTTCAATACACCAACCACACATACTGCACCCACAAACCTTTATTCCTAGCAGAGCAAGAAGAACATCTTACTTTATCCGAACGCACAGCGTAC
>CM072512.1:5382635-5417635 GCA_036898135.1 Oncomelania hupensis
TACAACTCATGGACTTCACCTGGACTGAGGGATGGGACTAGTGATAATGATGACAATGATACCGATAATGAAGATGACGGCAATGATTATCATACTCTGTTATAAACTACTGTGATGTTTGGTAATGCGAAAGATAAACATCTTTGAGGACGAGTGAATCCTGGTAGTGGACTTGAAAAAGGGATCCCGTGCATCTATTGATTCAAGAGTCGAGTGGCTGGTGACTATAGTTGTGTTTGGTAGAATAACAACGGCACACATTTCTACAATGAGACACCGGTGCCCCCGAAGGAGACTGGTTGGGGGCGATGGAGACCTCAGGGTGTTTAAACTACAGAACAGATTGGATCGGCCAGTTCCAGCTATTGATCGTTTTAGTGGCGCCAGACTTTGCAGTTCTACTACCACGACTTCTCTACCTCTACTTGACATGTGTTAGTCCCATCACCACCATCGACTTAGTCCCTGTGACATTGTGAAACATCAAAATGTGTCCAGTGTAGATGCATTTGGACACAAACTAAATGTTGTACTGTATGTTGCAAAGCACGAAGAGAGATGAGAGAGGATAAGAGATGGGTGCAGAAAGCAACGTTAACTCAAGTGCTCCCAATGCCACAGTAATATAAGGACATTTTCATTAAGATTGATTGATTGATTGATTTATTGTTGCTTTAGGTCCAGCGGACTCTTCCGAGCCAAATCAGGACCGGACAACCCCCGATCCGCATAAAAGATCTGCCGAAACAACCCTAGTGGGAAAATTGAATGCCCTCCACCGGCCAGTCACTTTACAATAAAGACATCCCACGCGGGGGACGGCTGAGGGTTGACCTCAACTACGCGAACACCCCGGTTACAAAAACAAAATAGAATACAACCATCATTATAAATCATCAACAAAACACATACATATAAAATGCCTAAAGTGCGAAATAATACAATCATAGGAAGCCCTAGTGACCACCAGGCAGAAAGCGTCCAACACTCCCAAGCTGATCCAACAGACCTCATACACAAACAAGGAGTCTTGTCCAGGAAGAGTTTTCAAGAAAAAAGGTAGGTCATTGATCTAGCGAAGAAGAAGATAATATAGCAGAGTGATAGGACAGATCAGGAACGGGAAAGAGTAAATGATGAAGACAGCGACAGTGGGAATTTAAAGCACTAAATTTCCAGAAAGTGGGGATACTATTTATACTGAAACCCCCGGCACTCCAACGGGGGGAACTGTTGCCGCAGTGAATTAGTCATGCCTACAAAGGCAAGACAGGTTTTCAACTGGGGCTTTCACTGTTTCCTTTATAGGTTAGAACAATCTACAGTGACAAGATTGCTCATGACCCCAAGGGGTTTTTCATTAAGAACAAGAGCTATTAGTTCCTTGATTCATAATTGAGAGAGAGAGAGAGAGAGAGAGAGAAAGAGAAAGAGAGAGAGAGAGAGAGGGGGGGGGAAGTTTAGCGGTGCGGAAAAAGACCTGTGGGGACTCTCACTAAAACAGACAGGTCACACACAGTAAGTCAAGTGTCATAGCAATAGTCTAGCACCAAGGCCCCTGAGTTCGCTGCTTCCAGCATTAGTACCCTTTGCTGTCTCATACCCAGGCGACCCAAGGTGGAAGCATGGCACGTTTCGCGTGATCCATGCAAAATGACTTATTACAGACTAAACTGTATCCTCTGTCCAAACTGTCCAGCTAACGCGGAGTGTGTCATTACAACACCTGGTCAACGTCTGAAGTGTCTTTAAAAAAAAATACATACGCAATTCTTGTGGTTCTGTCTAAACTGGACCATTCTGTTCGAACTTTAAAAACTAACGCCATATCTGGGATTACTAATATTCCAACTACCGTAACGTAATTCTGTCAAAAGATATAATGTATCTAATCTAAACACAAATCATATATCGGTTCTGTCCAAACTTTTTAACTATCGCCAGTTCTGGCATTACTTATTGGCAAAGTGAAAAGTCAACGGTCTGGGTCACAAGACCTTCAGCCACAGCACAACGGCGGTGGCGTGTTCAGCAAACATGAAGGAAAACGAAGAGTAAAAGTTAAACAGTAGTCATAGGTTCTTTTACATAGAGTAATACTCAATACTCACCATCGGGATATCATTATAGAGGATGGGAAACAATAACCGATATACTTTCAGAGTAATCATGATGTGTCATACTTGACATTAGTCGGCTGGTATTGGCTATATACAAAAAGGATCGGAAGAAGAGAGAGAGAGAGAGAGAGAGAGAGAGAGAGAGAGAGAGAGAGAGAGAGAGAGAGAGAGAGAGAGAGAGAGAGAGAGAGAGAGAGAGAGAGAGAGAGGGAGAGAGAGAGAGAGAGAGAGAGAGAGAGAGAGTATACATTGAAGCAAAATAAATTACGTTCAAAACTACCAATACTTTTCTCTACACTCTCTAGTGAAGGTTGTAAAATATAAAAACTAGCGTTTTAACAATATCAAGTGTTCCGCTGTATCGATCCCAGTCGCAGGTCCTCACTAACACTCAGCTGTTACTTCGAAACTACCCACACAAAACGTCATTGTGCTCTCTCTCACACTTCGGTGAAAATAAGACTGGTTTACCCATTCCATGAGCAGCTCTTTGAGCCGAAATATAAGCTATGAAAGAACAATGCAATACTCTTTGTCTCCAATGAAACAAAGGGCAGGTTGTTTGGCCTTGACAAGTGGTGGGTAAGAGGGTTGTCAACGTTTAGTGGCGAAGTCAGAAATCACTAATCAACTGGTTACTGGTATTAGCGATCACACGTCAAACACGGATTGCTGTTAGCTCAGGGAAGTTAAGCACCGTCAGCACACACTATCTTCCACCTCTATTTCAAACCGAATTCGCGAAGTACGCTATATATTACCCCTTCTCAAAACATATACAGCACTATTATACACATTAGACCAATGGAATGCAAATATAGGGGTAAACCTCGTTCAATCAGACAAAACCAAATGAAACAACGGTTTACTATTTATCCTTGCGAGAGTATGTGTGTGTAGCGCTTACGTTTGGTTTGGCGCTATACAAATATAATAATAATAGCAACAACAACAACAACAACAACAACAATAATAATAATAATAATAATAATAATAATAATAATAATAATAATAATAATAATAATAATAATAATATAACTTTATTGTCTGATGTTCATCACATACAGAAATGTGTCTTTGGCTCGTCGTCCGCGAGAAGCATGCAATATATCCATTTTATATACACAACCAGCAAAAACACATTCATTTCTAATGGCGCAGCAGCAACCTTAAACTCCAATCAAATACAGACATTCACAATCTAAACCCCACATCAATAATAACTAATAATTTTACATTCACGCAAAAAAAGCACACGAAAACACACACACACACGCACAAAATAATCTAATGACAGCACAAGTTGTCTTAAACTATAGCAACATTATTATTATTATTATTATTATTATTATTATTATTATTATTATTATTATTAAATATTTTTATTATTCAAATAAGCGTACGAGGTTTGCGTTAAACATGTTATTTAAACTGCATAAAATATACAAATACTGAGAACAAAAGCAGCTCGGATGTCAACCTGTCAAACAATGGCAACGTGGAGAAGGATATGATAAAACAATGGAGGCTACTAAAGATGTTAAAAGACTTTCCAGGTCCTAGATTCGTGTTCCTCTTCGTAAATCGGGCCAAGCTTTGAAGAAAACTAAGAGAAGACAACCCGTCACAGACGGAAGAAGGTGAAAAGGTAGTCAAGGTTTTGACAAAACAGTCCACTGGTCCTGTATAAGCCGTATTGTTCTTCACTTGACACACGACAGCGACATGGCTCAACCAACATGGGTGAAGCTGATGAGGGGAATTATTGGTTGGCGTGTAGGGACGATAATGTGTGAAGACCGAGCAACGGGGAACAGTAGGATACAGGGGGAGGGGAAGAGAGAGAGAGAGAGAGACAGAGAGAGAGACAGAGAGAGGTGGTTGTGGTGGTGGTGGTAGGACGCTGAGCATGAGGATCGGACAATTCAGAAAACAAGCATCCGGGGAGAGATGGAGAGAGAGACAGAGACAGAGAAAGAGAGAGAGATAGAGAAACAGAAAGAGGTGGTGGTGGTAGGACGCTGAGCATGAGGATCGGACAATTCAGAAAAGCATCCGGGGAGAGAGAGAGAGAGAGAGAGAGAGAGAGAGAGAGAGAGAGAGAGAGAGAGAGAGAGAGAGAGAGAAAGAGAGACGGAGACAGAGAAAGAGAGACGGAGACAGAGAAAGAGAGACAGAATCAGATAGAGGTGGTGGTGGTGGTAGGACGCTGAGCATGAGGATCGGACAATTCAGAAAACAAGCATCCGGGGAGAGATGGAGAGAGAGACAGAGACAGAGAAAGAGAGATAGATAGAGAAACAGAAAGAGGTGGTGGTGGTAGGACGCTGAGCATGAGGATCGGACAATTCAGAAAAGCATCCGGGGAGAGAGAGAGAGAGAGAGAGAGAGAGAGAGAGAGAGAGAGAGAGAGAGAGAGAGAGAGAGAGAGAGAGAGAGAGAGAGACAGAGAGAAGGAGACGGAGACAGAGACAGATAGACAGATAGAGGTGGTGGTGGTGGTAGGACGCTGAGCATGAGGATCGGACAATTCAGAAAACAAGCATCCGGGGAGAGATGGAGAGAGAGAAAGAGAGAGACAGAGACAGAGACAGATAAAGAGAGACAGATAGAGAGACAGAGAGAGAGACAGACAGACAGACAGAGAGAGATTTGGGGGATTAGGATGGGGGTGATGGGAAAGCGCAAAGGGGAAGAAGGGAGGTGGGGGTTTGGGAAGTGTGGACAGTTTGAGTTCAAAAGAACAAAAGAACGGAAGGTGGACAGGTGTTTGAGACAAGGTAAAGAGCATCCTACAATCTTCACCAAAAGCCGCACCAATGATGTCATCAATCAATCAATCAATGAAGGAAGGAAAAACAAGAAGAGGACGAGATGGAGGAACGACAACAGAAAGTCAACACTAAAGCTAGACACATACAAACAGGCTCATAATAATTATGAAGAGGAAGAGAATGACGATAGGAAGAAGGACGCAGATCATGGCAGGAGGAGACTGCATAAAGAAATACGGTACCTAGGTTAACAAATATATTAACAATCCTAGTGATCACGTTACACCATCAACGAACTCGACGATGATGAGGACCCGCACACCAACCATGTTGCGGGCGGTAATACAAGAGCTGAAGGGACAATGTAATTAACTGTACAACAGACAAACGGGACGGGTTGACAATGACAGACGAACAAAAATGCCTAAGTTTGCCGTGCACAGGCTATTAGCATGTTGTCACAAACATGCCTAAGTTTGCCGTGCACAGGCTATTAGCATGTTATCACTAACTTTCCAACAGAGGACAGCGCAAACGCTACTGATGACAGGTGTGTGGACTAGAATGTTCTTTAAACTAGTTCTAACAACGAGAACTGTCCAGGTCAACACCACCTCTTTCTTCAACATCTTTATCTACCACTAACTCTCTCTCTCTCTCTCTCTCTCTCTCTCTCTCTCTCTCTCTCTCTCTCTCTCTCTCTCTCTCTCTCTCTGTCGCAAGATGACTAGTTTTAACTCTGCTCATTGACTATTCAGCCTTGTGTAGTCTTTGTAATAGTAGAGAGTTAGTAAATTACACAGCAGACCACACACGGCGAGCGAGCCACCCACATCGCAGTGAGTCAGCACTTGAGCTTTGAATCGGACCGTTTTAACCAATGGGAGCAGGCTAAGTGGGTAGAGCAGGTTTGACTGTGTCAAAACCTAGCACAGCTGGTCAGTCGTGTGTGAGACGAGGAAGAAGTAACATCTACTTAGCTAGCAGAGAACTCTCTTCACTCATAGACCAGGAAGCAGGACTGAAGAATCTTAGTATTCTATCAAGCCACCACGGGCCTGAACTTGTCAAACAGGTAAATGAACACCCTTCTGTTTCATCGGGATATATTTATATTATTGTTGAAATTATGTTTGAAGAATTTGCTATGCATAAATGTGAACTGTTAATCCGAATTTGCGTGACCATGTGGAAAGGCCGAACACGTGGCGAAACACGACCGGTTGCGCCGCCATGTTGTATCCCATACGGAACCACTGTTGTTTAACTTATATGTATGTTTGCAGACCAGTGGCTGTACCCGTGAATGTTTATAATATTAATAATTCTGTATGTGTATAGTTAGCCACGATTGATATTTATGTATGTATAGGAATTTAGAGTGAGATTACAGCGGACCCCGGAAGTAGCAGAATGTTCGTCGCTTATGTATAGAGATGTGGAGCTATCACTGAGGGCTACTTGGCTTTCAGTGAGACGCTCTGCACAAACCGATTATTCAGGGTTGTGCAGAATTTCGTCTCTTATATTACAGACGAGCAGGCGAGCTATCCCGAGCTATCCCGAGCTATCCTGTGAACCCCACTCCACAGAAACAAGTTGGCGGAGTATCCTCTACCGCACCAGACGGAAAGAGCTACCCGGAAAACCACCCTACAAGACCCCACAGCGTGGCAAGGGAACCCAACTACACAACGACAAAGGTGGACCAGAAGCTACCTCACAGAAGGACTTCGCACGCACCATCTAGCAGTTAAGTGAACACGCCAAGGTGCACTTAAACTGATCATAACAGGACCACAGTAGTCCAACTCTTCAGAAACTGTAAAACGGACCACAGTAGTCCAAATCTACATGAAATATTATAGCAAGTGCCCGAGGAAGATATAACAGCTGCCTAGACTATCAGCGATCGAACTATTAGCATTGAAAGAGACTTTTTAAGTTAGATTAGTACTTAGAGAATCTTGTATAGAGTAGAAGAAATAAATGTGTGATTTTAACTGTTATCAAGTGGCTGGACTACATATGATTCATAGCCGTGTGAAAGCTAGTGTGACAGTATTCTTTTACCATTTTTCTATCTATCTCTGTACCCCAACCTTAACACAGAACGAGCTAAACAAATAAATTTATTAAAGTAATTCATAGGGTGACTTACTAGCAGTTCCCACCGAATAAACGTGAGGGTCCATAATTCCATTGTGCAGAGCCCATAAACCCCACGTGACACTCTCTCTCTCTCTCTCTCTCTCTCTCTCTCTCTCTCTCCGTATATAGCTGATAAAAGGCGGCAGGGATAGCTCAGTGGTCAGAGCGCACGACTTGTGTGAGTGCGTCTTGGGCGACGTGGGTTCGAATCCCGACTTCAGCAAACTATTTTGTGATTGCTGGATATTACGGGCCAGCGCCTTGAGAAGCTCTCTGAGCTTGTAAGTGCGCTATATAAAACAATCTCTCTCTAAAACCCCACTCCCTCCAAAAATAAAATAAAATACAAAAAAAATCCCAAACTATTTTATATTGTAAAATGGCTCGTGTCGATTTAAATGTTACCGGTAGGATCGACCAGGGATCGAAGTGCGTCCCGTGAATATGAATATGACCTTAAGGATCTAGCACTGCACCCTCTGTACAGTTGGCACCCATTGTACTACACAGGCCAACGCTGTATAACAGCTGTACAGAAGACCAAAACGTATAGTTTTGTTTGCCGTTTGTAACGTCCGCCATACAGCCTTTCTGTGTAGCACCTGTTTCCCCACCTTGATCTCCCTGCCCCAGTCCATCTTTCCAACCAAAACCTCTTTACCTATCAACACATTAGCCCCCTGAAGGAGTTTTCTCCCAAGAGGTTTCATCTCCTTTCTTCAAGCCCTGTTTACCACATCACAACCCCGTTAAAGGTACGAGGTTTGTTACTACGTATTACGAGTTTTGTTACTACGTATTACGAGTTTTGTTACTACGCATTACGAGTTTTGTTACTACGTATTACGCCTTGTTTCGGGTGGCAATTATTTAATGCTAAGTGCTTTTGTGCCCCATCACGATATGTTTGAAACCAAGAAAATTAAGAATGGGTGAGTTGATGGTACATAGCTTTTGTTAGCTACATGTAGGCTCCCATAGTAAAGATCTAACATTTCTGCTCCATAACAATGAAACTTCTCATAGTATTTCTTGAGATAGTTAGCTATTCATTGCTTGCTGGGTCCAGCGGACTGCAAAGAGCCGAATGAGGACCACAAAATCAAGATCACATCTTGGCTGAAAGAGGACTCACCCCTGATCCTCATGAAAGATCTGCCGAAATAACCTCAGTCGTAACACTGAAGGCACTCCGCCAGCCGGTCACTGTACTAGTAATATCATAGGAAGCCCTAGTGACCATTTGGTAAAAAGCGTCCAATATTACCAAGCTGATACAACAGACCTCACACACAAATGAGGAGTTTTATCCCGGAAGAGTTTTCAAGAAAAAAGGTAGGTGACTGGTCTAGCGAAGAAAAGATAGTATAGTAGATTGATAGAACTGAGCAAGAATGAGAAAGAGCAAATGAGAAAGTCAGCGACAGTGGGAATTTTAAGCACTAAATTTTCAGAAAGTGGGGATACTATTTATACAGAAACCCCGGCACCCCACGGGGGGAATTTATTGAGATAACTCATGTCTAACTATTACAATGCAAATGAATGTTTGTCCCAGTACACACAGACAATACATTCCACCCTTTATTTAATTAACACCGTAAACATTGCTTTCTGTGTTCAGGGTCCGCCTAGTCCAGTTCTAACAACTCAACTCCCTAACAAAACGCAGTGCACCTCAGGCTCCATAACAATGGAACTGCTTGGCATGGTAACGACGGAACTCATTATTACCGTGCAAATGAATGTTGTCCCAGTACACCCAAACACCAGGGGCCAAATAACTGTCTCCGGCTGTGAAGTACACTGCGCCAGCTAATTGTGAAGTTTGGTGACCGAACTGGCAACAGCTGCAATTTTAAACAGTGGAGACAATTTTCATCGGCAACCATTTTTCGATCACGAAATGTGAATCTGACCTGTCAACCTTTATACTTGTATGTCTAAATTAAAACTGTTGTAAATTGATTTTCAGGCCTTGCAAAGACCAGCCTGCAGGGCACGGTACAAGGAGGCAGAAGAAGAGGGAGACAGAAAAAGAGGTGGGAGGACAACATTTAGGAATGGACTGGCTTGACACTGAACGTAGCCATGAGGGTTGCTGAGAACAGAGAAAGATGGAGTACGCTGGTTAAACGATCATCTGTGGTGCCCCAACGACCTTCGAGTTACGGGATAGGATAGGGTAGAGCCATAGCATATACAATATACGCGGACACAAAAATGAAACAATATAAAATGGGTGGGGTGTGGTATCAAGTAAGTGAAACTTCTTCAGCCATGTTTGATTTGATCTTGCCCAAAAACTGGCGGAATAATATTTATGTCAAACGTTATTCATAGTTTAATAACAGCATTTTCTAATATTTAATAGAAACGTGTAAAAGAAAACAAAATACTAACCGCATTCCATGCCAAAAAGTAAATCGAAGAAAACGAAATGAGGTGTACAAATCCGTAATGTTTTCGTTAGTCAATGGACACAATCCCAAAGTCCCAAGTATCCAAGGGAGAAAACGATGCACTTTTATATAAATCTCCAACAGGTTCTTGTAAAGAAGCTTAACCCGAGATTGTAGCATGTGAATTTGAAAGTAGTATCATCTGATAAATGTCGAATGACAGCACAACTTTCGAAAACAGTTAGCCACTCGAAACATCAGCTTCAGCTCAAAATATGTAACATGGAACAGCAGTATCCACCTTGGAAAAAAAAGTTATACACAGTTAACACAGCAAGCATTGAACTTAGGAAAACGCAATGAAGCACAAAGTTATCAACTACATGTAGGCCGAGAAAGCCCAACTAGGTCGAAAGATAGATAGCCCAGCTCACAGGCAAGCTGAGACTATGATAGTCCAAGCTTTAACCACAGGCCCAGCAGCTAGGTATGCCATACCATCACCCAGGCATTCTAAGCAGGCCGCTCACACTCCACTCTCGCTTCAGTCGCTATTGTACTAACAGCTGCAGCAGTACTCAACAAACTATGAAGGCTACTGTGTAGTTACTACTAACAGTAAAGATACCGAGTTGCTAGCATAGTAAACATACTAACTAAACAACTACTAAAGAAGCTGAAAGTAGGAAACTCCAAGAGTTGGCCTCGCGTCTTGAGCCTCTCTTTAGCGATACAAGCGCTATATAAGATCCATAAGAAAAATAAACAGTTAATTTAATAAGAGTAATAATTAGACCTAACAACACAAGAGTTTCTTTGTTGCTAGGCCACTGCAGTACCTCAGAAACGTTAGGTCCATTACATTTTTGGTTCTAGCATCCCTGGTAGGATGTTAGGTAAGTCGGTATAACCGTAGAGATTAGTACTAAGAACCCGCTGTAAGTGGTCCTGATAGGGCTCTTTGCCGTCCGCTGGACCCTATAAACAATGAATAACTAACCCGCTGTAATACTAAGAGCGACGAGGTATAAAACGCGCCTCAAGGATAGTCCCCTTTACGCTAATGTGTTGGGGACTATAATCTATGTAACGCAAACGCAAACGCCAGTGCGCTAGTCCAGCCTGTAATCACACACGCGGGTTAATCACTAACGGCTGCCGCTTGATGTTGTAGCTGCTGCTGCTGCTGCTAATGGTGGTGATGGTGGTGATAATGGTGATGCTGGTGATGATACTGATAATGGAGGTAGCGATTCTGGGGTGATGGTGGTGGTGGAGGTTTATCCTATGACGCATACACACATTCATTCATGGCTGTTTTAACACTGTACAATGTTCTGTGCGAAGTCCTAGTACTATGTCCTAGTACTATTACTTCTACTTGGGTGTTCAAGTGGTGTTATGCTTCTCATTATCATTTATCACATACTGTCAGATCGATTGCAGCACATTCCAACTTCAACGGAAATTCTTCAACGGAACCAGTTGCTCTCCTTTCACATTTAGAAGAAAGACAGTCTCTCTATTGGATAGGATGCATTGATCCATTATCAATGATCAATTATCAATTATCCATGATCAATTATCCATAAGTACCTACAGTAAGGTCCATAATAGGCATAATTATTACAATTTCATCCATTATCATTCAACAACCAAGCACCCGTACCTTTAAAAAAAAACAAAACAACAACAACACTATATTCGAGTCAGTCGTCTTTGAAACGTTTTCCGAAACTAAGTCGAAACACTCTGCGATAGAAAACTAGCATCCAGATCCATGTCTGTAACAGCAGAAATATTGACGACAAACATGTAGGAAATTAGCTTAGCGAAACAGAGATACCATCGAATGGAACTGGACATTAATACAACAGTTAGCTAACAAGCAGCACACACATGGCAAATTAACTTCCTGGAAACAGTCACACCGCCGATACTACCGATACCATCTAACAGACGGAGCGACCAAGAAGTTAAAATAGCATACTTTAGTCAAAAACTAATCATAACGTTGTCTTCGGTAAATAACTTACTCCACGATGACCTTAGTCAATGAGACACTAAGTAGCTCACTCCAGCCAAAAGTTACCAAGATGATGTCATCAGTACTTGGGCAGGCTCAGCTTATCGTTATTACATCTATTCTCCACTCTATCCCTGAACTCCACTTGAAAGATAATTATGCGTGTCCAGTGACAAGAGAGAGGGGGAGGAACTATTCAAATTAGAACCATAATTCTGTAGATGCGAGAGTAAAGAAAACGAGAGCTAAAAACGATTGGTCAGAAGACTACTAGGGACTTTTGCATATCTTTGGGGACAAAATCTCAGCTGGTTAGTCGCAAAAGAAATACCAAGCTGTGAGGGTCGACCAGAGGAACAAACTGCAGTGTTCGTCTATCTCCATCTCATCAAGAGAGTGCTAGAGACGTAAAAGACGATTTCACGAGTCCCAGAGTCTACAAGTAAGATAACACTAGTAGTTTTGATATGTGTATGTTTATTGTATATTGATTGCCATGTATAAATAATATGTTCTTGATATATAGTTACAGAAACAGATTATTGTTTCTGAGACAGTATGCATGTGGTTTGATGTACCTTAGCCTTAAGATTCGAATTGAATTGTGCATATGGGAACCCTGCAGGTGTCTGATGCTATGGACACTTTGCAGAGGGGACCGCACACTTATAGCTAACGAGAATACTGTAGCCAGGGCTCCGACTTTTACAGGTCGGACCTGGGATCACGTTTGTGGAGACGAACGCCTGACCGTCGCTCCCGTGGAACCAAGGAGAACTACCACGATTCTACCTGACCACGTCCAAACCCCACAGCTTCAAGAGCGACCCGACTTACCTTAGCTAAGTCACCCACAAAAACTGAGTCATACCCTCGAGAAACTAGAACCTTTGAAACTTACGAAGAGTGAAAATCGTAACCGCGGGTAGCAAATGACGAGAGAAACCTGTTAAGACATTTTCCCAGCACTTGGAACTATATTACTTATTAATTTACCGATTAATGCAGAAATGTTAAAGTTTGTGTTGAATATATAAAAAGTGAAATTACATACATACGACTGGTGTCATTCTATTTGTATTGTTGTGTAGCTATTAGTTTTCTTCTCTCGAGACATAATAATCTAGTCTTTTGATTAGTAATTAACGGTTCTCAAGTTGAGCCAAATGATACTAAAATTCCCGAGAACAAATATAAATTTTATGTGACCTAAGTGCCGTGATCTGTCTCTCACACAACTTACGGAATTCTGGTAAAAGAACGATCGATAGTGGTAGCACATCGCCCATCTGTCAATAAGTCTTACCCCCTAGTAAGATAAACGTATCTTCCCCAGAATATCATCACAATGTCTAGGTCAGACAAAGAAGTGGTCGTAACATTATAAATAACAAAAGTAAATTAAAGATACAAATGTTCAGAGACCGATAGATTCAATATTTATCTATAGTTAACCCACACTTCAGCGAGAAAATAAAAATGGCGATGCCGCGAGCAGATGCTCATATGTCATCAATAAGCATTTCTTCATTTTACATAAAGACGGCCTATCTGATTCACTCAAAGCCACTTCATTAGCGTTATCAGTCACTATATCAACTCCAATATACTCAGTTGATCTTCCCCTAAAGGCATCAACATAACTGCACACCAGTATAGCGAATTTCGTAAAGGCCCCATGCAAAAACATCTGTAGGAAACTGTAGTGAATACTGATCACTTCTCCACCTGACACAGTTAACAGTGCGAAACACAATGCTGTAACTCACTGAATTATCGATCACATAATTATGTCCTTTGTGGTGCTAAATGTGCCCTCACGTTCATTGACTGCTGATATGATCAATAGCATTACAAAACAACACATGCTGCTAGCACAGAACAACAAGCTAGATATGTATGGGGATGGGAGGAGGGTGGTGGTGGTGGTGGTGAGAGTTGTCCTTTGTTCATTTACTGTGGGTTGATCGTTATCACTATATATGCTGAGGGTGGGGGGATGGGAGGGGGGGAAGAATGAGCAGTTGCATTCATCCATGTAATGCTCCATTCGCTGTCTTCCCTACTTCTTCTACCTTACTCGTTCACTTTACTACCAGTACTACACTACAGTACACTACACTACATTACACTACAACTTTATTCATCTCAAACTGAGCAATTGCAAACTTTTGTCACTTAAGAACTGGTCAGTCAACCGCACAAATCCTACAACAGTAACGTGGATATTTAGCAGTATATAATTACAGAACTCTACCATTCTCTGATAATACTATTTAGCCATACCATTATCCCATAAAATCATCATCTCAGCCATGATCATACTGCTGCATACCACTGAAGTAACGACTGGTTGCTTGAAGTTTCACTAGGCATCGTCGCGGATCCCATTGCGTGTGGTCAATGCTGTTAGTGAAACAATGTTGCTGACATCGTGTGAGGACAGCTAGGTCCACTGCAGTGTTGACATGCAAGGACAGTGTGTGAACACTGGTCACAGACAATACTGACTGATTGGTCATTTGCCTGTCCCTAAGGCTGCTGGGCCATAGAACTTCACGCTACACGCTTCACGCTGCACGCTTCACGCTTCACGTTTCATGCTCTGGGCCATAGGACTTCACGCTACACGCTGCACGCTTCACGCATTGCTGTTTCCTCAACTGACCACACACAATATTTGTGGTTTGTGACTTCTTGAGAAGATGAATTCTTCCGACGAAGAAGACCTCTTAATATTGCTCTTGCTCAGAAGGAGGAGGAAGCGAAAGAGACAAAGCATATGGTGCCGATAAGTCTGCCACCTTTTGGATTACTGTGCTATGAATAACAGTAAATAAATAAATAAATCGTATAAAAGTTACCTTTGGGTGTATTGAGAAGTTTTTTCCAACTCATCCCAAACTTGGGCTTTTTGGTCTTTAATTGTCTTTATAATTTGACACATGTGGGTCCCAGAGAAGGGGCCTTGCCCGGACCAACTCGATTAAATGTCATCCATCTAATTTCTTGTGTCTGATCACTATGGTAAGCTAGAACGTGAACTTCACGCATCGAAAAAAGTGGGCATGCTCACTTTTCTCTTCACGCGTGTAGCGTGCAGCGTGAAGCGTGTAGCGTGTGTGAAGTTGTATGGCCCACGCCAAGAGAAACCATGTCTGTTCCTTTTTCTCTTCACGCGTGAAGCGTGTAGCGTGAAGCGTGAAGCGTGTAGCGTGAAGTTCTATGGCCCAGCAGCCTTACAGGCACACGCCGCAGGCAAGGAATTCTCATCCAATTATTCTGATCAGAGAATAGTGCTCGCTGAACACACACACACACATTCATGCACACCCACGCACACACACACATGCATGCACACACACGCAAACACACACACACGCGCTGTGGCCGCGTGGTATAAGACAGGACTAACTTGCTTTGTCCACAGGCTACAAACCAATGTGGCATGGCAGGTGTGGGATCGATCTAGCATCTGGGCGTTATGTTTCTCCAAATATTATTTACTTTCGATTCTGGCAACGTCTCGGGGTTTTCTTCGGGTACTCCGGTTTACTCCCAAAGCAAAAATATATTTTTTTAAAGCCTTTCCTAGGGCAGGCGGCCCAGAATTTCCCGATAAAAAAAGGACAATAAAGTGTGAAAAAACTAAAACAACAATATATTTTTAAAAAATATAAAATCACGCTCACACACAAACTCACGCTTGAGGGAAGAGAGTCACAAAAATTAGGTGAGCGGAATGATGATGATGATGATGATGATGATGATGATGATGATGATGATGATGATGATGATGATGATGATGATGATGATGATGATGATGATGATGATGATGATGATGACGCAACCGTTGAATATAGCGCGACAATCCACGTTCAATGGACAGACAGAAAAACATTCTACATCAGACACCAATTGACTTTCACAACCGGTTGACCCTGATTAATTGAATGTTTAATCTTTCTTTCATGAAGTTGACCTTAAACTTAATATATATGACACGCGAACAATAATCAACCCCGCTACTATAATTTTAAAAAAAAACCAACAGATTCGCATGTACCGCTTCAACCAGTGTTGCAGAATGTGTGATAGAAGTAGAAAGGTACTAAATCAATGGTCTGGAAACCCAGTTCTCGCACTACACTACAGTGTCCCTAACACTGTTAACATGCAATATGCAATACTTGCTGAAGTGTGTGTTGGCACGCATGTCATGGGCACACGCTCCTGATGAATTGTTGGTCGGCGTGTCTACGCATTGTTCCACAACGAGACGAGCGAAGCAGATGCCAGTGCATAGCACAGAGCAGACGGATGTGTTTTTCATTGACAGTGCATGCTAAAGAACAATAATACATTACATTATTCAGTTCAGACAAACACTGAAAGTCGCTGAAAATGTTGTCATTTCTATTTGACATTGCACGATGAAGTACGTTGGTGTCGGGGATAATTTTGAGTTAAATTCTCATTTCGGGCAGCGCCTTGAGAAGCTCTCTGAGCGTATAAATAGGATACATAAGATCAATTACTATACAGATCTTCAATGTCAAAAACGTTACGGAACGATAAATTCTATATAAAAGCATTTCCACTGTTTAAGAGCTGTGGAAGACGGGAAGTGGCTGGTGCACACCAACACCAACACTACCTATCCTATCATATCCTATCCCGTAACTCGGAGGTCGTAGGGGCACCACAGATGATCGTTTAACCAGCGTACTATATCTTTCCCTGTCCACAGCAACCCTGATTGTTTCGCTCAGTGTCAAACCAGTCTATTCTCGAATGTTGTCCTCTTACCTCTTTTTCGGTCTCCATCTTCTTCTATCTCCTTGCAATGTGCCTTGCAGGATGGTCTTTGCAAGACCTGATGATCTGTTGACGTGCCCATACCATCGGAGTTTCCGTTTTTTCACCACTGTGAGAACACTACGCCGGCCCCGAATTCCAACCCCTGAGGCGCACCTGCTTGTTGGTTACATACAGTCGTCACGCATCGGACCACTCCGCCCATAACTTTCGCGCCCCTAGGCTCAAAGACGAGGTATGAATGAAAAGTATAATTGATAATATTAATGAGCATCTGCTCACTTTCTCTCCAAGGAGCCACTAACCTACCACGACAGTAATGGCTTGTGAAAAGTTGCACACGCTTCACACTAATAGTTAGATGAAAGTTCCCCTAAATAACTAGATCCATTACCAGTACAGATTTGATGAGAGCATAATTTTTTTGTTAGCACTGAAGGGAACACTGACTTTCAACAAGAACTCTAACAAGACAAAACTGAGTTTGCAAGAACACACCCAAAACCCAAACCAGCAAAAGTGAACGCTTTGAACTGTAATGTTTTGAGCTCAATCGGTTGGGAACATTCCTTTTTCATCATTCTCTATATTCTCCTCCGCACCCCCTTTGTTCGTCTTCTTCTCTTTCTTTGGGACATGTTCCAACTTCTAGCCGACCAGGGATCTTCAAGTGCCTTTGATGGTCAAGGTGTCTGCAGTAATAAAACGGGGCCCTGTGAAACGTCACTAAAGAAGAAGAAGAAGAAGAAGAAGAAGAAGAAGGAGGAGGAGGAGGAGGAGAAGGAGGAGGAGGATATGATGGTGTAGAAGGAGAGAGAAGGAGGAGGTAGAGAGATAATGACACTAATGATTCGGTTGGTGAATTGTGCTATATTGTATTAAATTTAATGACGATAAAACTGGCGAACTTGGGAACAACTATCTATTGACAGTGCGACGGCATCATTAAATGGGACTTACCTGGGTCTAACTCTTAACCTCGTGATGGGCCTGCCTAGTGCTGCCTCATGACAACCTGCTATGTAAGTGTGGGCAGCCAAAGCGGAAAGCCTGGAACAAGGGAGGTCATGCTCCACTATAATGAAACATTGTCTAGATCACAGCTAGTACAATTCCAATACCTCACCCACGGCCTTCAGTTTCAACGCCGAACTCTAGCTAAATTAAAATAAATATTTAGACCCAAGTATGGAAACAAACACCGGCCTAAAGAACAAGAGCAAAACAAATGTTCTATGAAGCGGGCCCTGGAAAAAAAAAAAAAGAGTGCGGCAATTCTCTCCCTTCAAAGAAAATCCCAAATCCAACATCTTAAGACCGAAGATTGCGGACAACTTTACCACTTAACTAACTACAATTCAACAAAATCACTAGACTAATACACCCCACCTGAAGGCACTCAGAATGCCATAACCCTTTTCATAATATATTAGTCTGCAATATACAAACACACATGCAAGTTGAACTGCACTTGACGTCACAACGCCGTGTGAACGAATAAAGCAATTATTTGCTTTGAGTCATGCCGGTCGCTATATATTTACCTTAGACATGCATTCTGCACCTGATATACTTCAAAACTCTGGGTGGGGAACAGTAACGATCGTTGAACATGGAAAGCACTGATTGCACTCTTCTGCTCTAGTTCACCGTCAACGCGTCAAGGTTAAGGCCTTGTGCGATAAGGAACAACGTCTCCGGAATGCACAGGCAATAATGCCAATTTTAAAAACAACAAAAAACAACAACAAAAGATATCATTTATTTTTATTTTATTATTTTTTTTTTTTAAATAAATTTTGGGGGTCTAATATCACGTAGCTGTGAAAACACTTTACATAAATTGAATGAATTGACTTAAATTTCATTCAAGCACTTAAATGTTTTGGGGTTAATTAACCATGATTTGATTTTGTAATGTCTTATGTAAAAACTAAATTAAGTTTGCATACACTCGATGTTTAATTCAATCAACGTCGGTTTACGTGAGTGACCTTTGCCAAACTGAAGGGAAAGAGAAAACAGTTAACAAGACCATAAATGGTTGACAGGAGAAAAACACAACGATATTAGGGATAATTTGAAAAACACTCTTCGTCCGAATGCCACTCATGCTCTCTGTCACCGCCACGACTCTCCCTGGGTAGACGCCACAAACAAACACCTTACACACGCAGACAACCCAGACAGAATGACAGTTTCCCGCAGACGTGAAGTGGATGAAAACACAACGAATAGATATACAACTTTCAAGCTATTTATTCATTCATACCACACACTCATACACATACAACATTTACACACGAAACGAGAAAAATGGTGATGGAACAATCAATGGGTCGATGAACGATGAAATGGAATGTCAGATGAACGAGGGTTGCTGATCAACCACGCCTAACTAACGACTGTGCACTGCCAAAGTCCGAGCACAGAGGGGGTCGAGTATCAGAAGGGGGACAAAAAAGAATGAGCCGACCTGATCATAGGGTGTCCCCGTTGATATTCCTGTAGACGTATCCGTCCCTCCTCGTAGTTGTCACCGGCTGTCGCTGTTAAATCCAGCGTGGTAGTGTCGTCACTTTCCCCCGCCGCTGACGATGATGATGATGATGACGACGCTGTAGTTGCGGCGGCCCTGACACCGTCGACACCTCACAGCCGGACTCCTCCAGTTGGCTACACTGTCGATGATGAGGCCCAGTCCCGCACGCAGACGTCGCGCTCACCGTGGGAAAGGTGGGGTTGTGGGACGATGAGGATGCTGACAAACAGGTGATGTCGATGATGCGGGTCCAAACGACCAGATGTCGCTTCCGATGGTGGACTTCCGAAGAGCTTTCGAAAGGCTTATGGAAAGCTTACGAACCTGCAACATGCTTGCCGTATTGTTAATGTCATGTCCACCTGATTCTGTCCCCCTACCTCCTCACACTCTCCCCCCCTACTAACTAACTATTTCCTGTATCTTGAGGAAGCGCCACTGTTGTCCTTTTCACTTCACTTGA
This sequence comes from Oncomelania hupensis, assembly GCA_036898135.1. Taxonomy (NCBI): domain Eukaryota; kingdom Metazoa; phylum Mollusca; class Gastropoda; order Littorinimorpha; family Pomatiopsidae; genus Oncomelania; species Oncomelania hupensis. The sequence continues at coordinate 5,401,932 of CM072512.1, forward strand.
CTACTACCGCTGTCTCTTGTAATCAACCACATAATTCAAAACTAAATGACATTATGAAAGCATGAAATGAACAATGCTGAAAATGAATACATGAAATCATCAACACATTATCCATCTTGAGCAACCGCAACCTCAACAACAGCAACCACTTCCATCCTACCTTCATCACACTTCACCCTCATTCTCCTTCCTCTTCCAGTCGCACTCTTTCTCTCCTCAGTGCAACCACCCTTCCCCCTGTCTCACGCACAGCTTTCGTTCAACACCCCAAACAGCCGGCCTTAGGTCATTAGCACAATGAAGGAAGATAACACCATCACACTTACCCAACGGTCCGTATGTAATAGTACCTGTAGCTAGCCCTTTTCCACTGCTTGCCTACACAGTACTCCAAGTAAGGTATCCAAAACGTAGTAGTTCCCGTTAGTGAATTACACCTGACACTAACCTACCACAAATTCGCAACTTAGATATTTGCTCAACTTTTCCTCGAGCTTGCTACCACAATGTAACACCTCCACCTAAGTTTCCTATTTGGAACCAGATATTATTTACGTTAATACCTGTCCCGACCTTACTTCTAGAACATTACCACCACAGAGAAAACAAGACCGCACACCTTGTTTGTCGCTCTGCCAAACGTGTTCTGCCTACAGTGAGTAAACTTCTCCACTGGCTGACCGCCCTTATGCTGTTTAGTCACGGTTTCCACGCATACCCATGCATACGATAGCGCGCAGTAACTACCCCAACTCATTAACTCTCCACCCACACTTACTACTCGGTTTCACCACAGTCTGCCCTGTGACACACCCCCCCCCCCCCCCCAAGACGAAACCACGGAGAGTTCAAAACTTAATCTTCCACAGGGTCAGATCTGCTGAGGAAATCCGCTTCGATGTTGTCTCTCCCCGGAATCGGTCGAACTGTGAAGACATAGGCCTGCAACTGCATAGCCCATCGGGTGAGTCTGGCACTGTTGAGGTGCGTCCGTCCTCCAGATGAACTCCCTATCCAAGTTTGGTAGCTTGACCACTGGCTCACTCGCCTCCCTCCTGTTGACCTCTGCCTTCTTCCTTACTCGCACGATCGGTGCTCTGTACGGCGATGTACACGATTCGATAACCCCGAACTCCAGCATCGATTCCACTTCACCCTTGGCGACTTCCATCTGCGAAAATGGTAGCGGACGCTGATGTACACGACCGGGGTCGTCGTCGGTCGACATCACCTCGCACTCGTCCTGGTTGGTTAGCGGCAGTGCTCTCCCATGTAGTGCAGACAGCTCCATGTCCATCTGTACGCCCACTGGCCCTTCGCTCGCTTGTAGCGGTATCAGTGGTACGGTGCCCTGGTAGCTGACGTCTGAGGTTCCCTCTACTCCATCTTGGTCCAACACGACGGCCACCGTCGGTTCTGGTTCTGCTCCGCGTACTATGTAACGCTTCAACCTCCTGTTCTTGCCGGCTCTCTGAAACGGTACCCTCCTGACCGGCATCCGTCCTAGTGGCACCTTCCTGGCACTCCCCTTCGGCGTCGTCCGCTGGCACACGTCGCATGAAGCACAGTACTTCCTGACGTCACGGCACATCCCTGGCCAGTAGTGCTCGGCCCACACGCGATCTAGGGTCCCCTTAGCTCCTCGGTGTTCAGCCATAGGCGTGTCGTGTCCCACGCGTAGCACCTCCGGTCGAAGCTTGGCTGGTACCACCAACTGGCTGCGATCCACTTTGTCCTGTCCTGTGTACTCGCGGTACAAAAGGTCTTGCTTCCAGACAAATGCCACCTGCCCTTTGCCTCGTTGCTCCTTTCCTGCCTTCCGGTCCGCTAACTGTCGCACCTTCGCAAGCTCGCCGTCTTCCGACTGTAGTTGACGAATCTCCTTTGGCGTCGCGACGATGCTCTTGCTTGGTCCGACTACCAATGGTTCCGCAGCGTCTTGCTCCTTGGCTGGCTTCGCTCGCGTCTGCACACCGCAACACTCAGCACTCCCCTCAGCGAATACCGGCAGTGCTGTATCATGTTGCTGCTCTGTCCTCGCCCAGTTGCCGATCACCACTGGGTAGATTAAGTCTGGCACCACCACTACCTCCACTCTCCCGGCGTAGAACGGTGATTCCAGCTGTACCCATGCTGTCGGCAGTGACTTGGATAGCTGGCGAACGGCGAATCCTACGCGCCGCGTGCGTCCTGTGTAGATAAGGTTGGCAACCTCTCCCTTCCGCAGGCAAATCAAGTCGGCCCCCGTGTCCCTCACAGCCGTCAGCGGAACACCTTCCACTACCACTTGGCTCTGGAACCGAGGATCTCCCTCCTTGCCTGCCTCCTTCAAGACGCGCAACGCTGCTCCACTCCGCTCGCTGCGTTTCGGACAATCCCGCTTCACGTGCCCTTTCTGTCCACAGCTGTAGCACACCCGCTTGTCAGGCGAGTTGGGTCGTGGTCCCGCTGGCTTGCGGCCCTCACTCTTGTCCCTGGGTGTAAAGGGTTGCCGTGGTGGGAAACGTAGATTGGTTCCCGCCCTGGCGTCGACGTACTGCTGTGCTAACGTCGCGGCCTCCTCCACCGTTGCTGGGTTGCGTTCGCGCACGAACGTGACGAGCTCTGGCGTCAAACCGTTGACCATCTGCTCCATCAGCACTAGGTCCAGTAAGTCTCCATACGTGGCCTTCTTGTTTGCAAGTCCCATCCAGCGTTCCAGGAACAACTCTGACTTCCGCAGATACTGTTTGAAAGTCTCTGGTGGCTCCCTTCGTAGCTGGCGAAACTTCTTGCGATACGTCTCGGCCGTTAGGTTGAAACGTACCAACAACGCTGCCTTCAGGATCTCATAGTCGGCAGAGTCGTCCTCATTCAAACCAACGTAAACTTCCCTCGCCTTCCCCTTCAGCAAGGTCCCCAAGCGAATAGCCCACGTGTCCTTCCTCCAGTCTTGAGCCTTGGCGAAACGCTCGAACTGACACAAGTAGGTCTCTAGGTCATCCTTGTCCTCGAAGAACGGTAACCTAAGCTTAACTGTCTCGAACTCGGGCTGACGATTCTTGCGGTTCCCGGCGCCTTGCAACGTCAGCTGCGCCATCGCTAGCTCGTGTTCCATCTCTCTCTCTCTGGCTCTCTGGTGCATGTCTTCCTGCCTAGCCGCTTGGTCTATCGCGTAGTCTAACGCTGCCTGACCTTTCAATCCTTCGCGCTTGGCGAGCCTCAAAATCCTTTCTACCGGCGTCTCGTCCGCGAACGGTCCTGTCCTCGGCGTCGGTGTAGCTTCGACCTTGTAGATCGAACGGTAGGGGTTGGTCTCGAACCTCTTCAGCCTCGTCGCATCGCTCAGACGATCTTGGTCTCCAAAGAAGTCGGCGCCTGTAGACATCCCGCCAGTCGCGCCAAATCCCGTCACAAAAGGACCACTCACTGTGTCTCTGGCTTCGAACGTAGTCAATTCCTCGTCTGCTGACCCACGACGCGATGTCCTGACCGGCGATCTCCGCTGCTCGTCCGCAGAAGGTAGATCGGTGACTCCTGTATCAGCTGCTGACGTCATCGCCGTGCGCTCGCCCATCGTGACACCCACGCGAGAACGCGTACGAGCCGCGATCGGTGACACTCCTTCAGTCTCCTCGATCGATGCCATCCTGCTTAAGGGAAGCAACAACAAGCAACAACAACAACAAGTCAAAACCCTACGTACCCTACCTAACCCTAGCCTAGCCTAAGATACTAACTTACCTACCTAAGCTATCTTCCTTACCTATCTATCACCCACCTCCTCCCACTCAAACAGTGGAAACTGGCCTGCAAGGTAGCGAACCGGTTGGAGAGTGCGATGGCCCCTTCCCTCACGCGTGGTCGAACCCAGGCCGGCTGTGAGCCTCCGCTAAACAGCGACCTGACTCCCTCCAACCACCCGCTGGGGTGCACACTCTCATCGACTCACGCCTCACACACTCGGACACCACAAGACAATCACAAGACAACTTCACGTCTGGGCTCACTCACACCTACCCTGCATCTCCACCAAATGTCACCGCCACGACTCTCCCTGGGTAGACGCCACAAACAAACACCTTACACACGCAGACAACTCAGACAGAATGACAGTTTCCCGCAGACGTGAAGTGGATGAAAACACAACGAATAGATATACAACTTTCAAGCTATTTATTCATTCATACCACACACTCATACACATACAACATTTACACACGAAACGAGAAAAATGGTGATGGAACAATCAATGGGTCGATGAACGATGAAATGGAATGTCAGATGAACGAGGGTTGCTGATCAACCACGCCTAACTAATGACTGTGCACTGCCAAAGTCCGAGCACAGAGGGGGTCGAGTATCAGAAGGGGGACAAAAAAGAATGAGCCGACCTGATCATAGGGTGTCCCCGTTGATATTCCTGTAGACGTATCCGTCCCTCCTCGTAGTTGTCACCGGCTGTCGCTGTTAAATCCAGCGTGGTAGTGTCGTCACTTTCCCCCGCCGCTGACGATGATGATGATGATGACGACGCTGTAGTTGCGGCGGCCCTGACACCGTCGACACCTCACAGCCGGACTCCTCCAGTTGGCTACACTGTCGATGATGAGGCCCAGTCCCGCACGCAGACGTCGCGCTCACCGTGGGAAAGGTGGGGTTGTGGGACGATGAGGATGCTGACAAACAGGTGATGTCGATGATGCGGGTCCAAACGACCAGATGTCGCTTCCGATGGTGGACTTCCGAAGAGCTTTCGAAAGGCTTATGGAAAGCTTACGAACCTGCAACATGCTTGCCGTATTGTTAATGTCATGTCCACCTGATTCTGTCCCCCTACCTCCTCACACTCTCCCCCCCTACTAACTAACTATTTCCTGTATCTTGAGGAAGCGCCACTGTTGTCCTTTTCACTTCACTTGACTACTACCGCTGTCTCTTGTAATCAACCACATAATTCAAAACTAAATGACATTATGAAAGCATGAAATGAACAATGCTGAAAATGAATACATGAAATCATCAACACATTATCCATCTTGAGCAACCGCAACCTCAACAACAGCAACCACTTCCATCCTACCTTCATCACACTTCACCCTCATTCTCCTTCCTCTTCCAGTCGCACTCTTTCTCTCCTCAGTGCAACCACCCTTCCCCCTGTCTCACGCACAGCTTTCGTTCAACACCCCAAACAGCCGGCCTTAGGTCATTAGCACAATGAAGGAAGATAACACCATCACACTTACCCAACGGTCCGTATGTAATAGTACCTGTAGCTAGCCCTTTTCCACTGCTTGCCTACACAGTACTCCAAGTAAGGTATCCAAAACGTAGTAGTTCCCGTTAGTGAATTACACCTGACACTAACCTACCACAAATTCGCAACTTAGATATTTGCTCAACTTTTCCTCGAGCTTGCTACCACAATGTAACACCTCCACCTAAGTTTCCTATTTGGAACCAGATATTATTTACGTTAATACCTGTCCCGACCTTACTTCTAGAACATTACCACCACAGAGAAAACAAGACCGCACACCTTGTTTGTCGCTCTGCCAAACGTGTTCTGCCTACAGTGAGTAAACTTCTCCACTGGCTGACCGCCCTTATGCTGTTTAGTCACGGTTTCCACGCATACCCATGCATACGATAGCGCGCAGTAACTACCCCAACTCATTAACTCTCCACCCACACTTACTACTCGGTTTCACCACAGTCTGCCCTGTGACACTCTCCCTACTTCAAAGTTAAGAATGTAACATTTACATGACAGTTAGGATTTTTTAATTACATGAAATTCTTAATACCACTATAGTATGCTAAAACGTTTTTGCTAAAATAATACAACTATCAAAATTAATTCTTCCAACTGATTGTACATTGATAGGCAGGAGACCTCTTAAATCATTGCATTTAAACAGCAAATGTTTGGTTTTTTTAAAATTCTCAATGCGAACACATTTAACATTTTTGCAATACTTAGACCTTTTAGCATTTAAATATATTCTATACACCATTGACACTGCAGATTTAGAAACTCTAGTGTTTTTCATACTACTGATTACATGCATAATGTTTCTTCATATCTTTTTGAGTTAGATTATTATCTTTAACAGACAGTGAAATATGTAGAGTTTAACAGACTGTGAAATATGTAGAGATATTGCATTAATATGTACAGCCCGGTTTCTGGTAGCTCGATCAGCCCAATCATCAGCTCAATCACAGCTCTACCCTCCTCTCTCCCTCCCTCGTCTTTTATTCGTTAGCAAGTGTCTGATTTTATTTTGTATGAAGCCGAATGTTTAGAATGAATGCGTGAGTACTGCGCTTTGAACTGATATTGTTCATTGGGAAAAAGCGCTATATAATTATTATTATTATTATTATTATTATTATTATTATTATTATTATTATTATGATGATGATGATGATGATGATATCACCAAAGGAGTGTTAAATATTTGACGTAGCCACAACACCAAGCATATATATGCATAACACTCTTCAGACACAGGTACATACTACTGCTGACAGGCCAAGTTTAAAGATTTCAATAAAACACGGGTGTGTTTGCATTCTCGTGCTCAAGCAAACGTGAACAATATGTTTAGTTTAGGGCTAATGGCGTGCCGCTGAATCCGGTTTCTTGAATGCATCATAAAGGTAACAATGAAACTTGAATTGTCAAGTCACATCAAGTCAAAAGTCAAGTCAACAAATCTTTAAGCACATTGTAAGAGAGGCGAAAAAATTAAGCAATAAGAAGAAGAAGACACAGCTAGAGAAACAAAGAGAAACACAAATAAAGACGAGGCACAGATACAGACGAGACACAGATAAAGACTATATGTCCATGATCAGTCTTCAGATCATATTGTCAGCCATATGGTACTCTTGGTATCATTCGGAATACTACTGCTCTTTAAAGCCGGCCTCTGGAAGGTGAAGTCGGCATCTGGAAGGTGAGTCAGTGGCTGCCATGACGATAGGTCAAGGTTCACACAGTTGTATGGAGAAGAGTGATAGGTCAAAAACCCTGTACTGTACTGTACGGTACGTGCCATACCGTATACAGCGTAGCTGAGGCTAGAGAAGACCTTCTGCCTCTCTCCCTGGCCTCGCCTAGCCTGGGACCCCAAACCACTATTTCCCTATGATTATTGTCAGGAGACTAAAAGGATGGAAAAGTAGGTGCAGAGGAGGATAGCTAATGACAAACCCCCTCTTCCTTGCCTTATCTAAGGACGAAAGTTCCTAAAAACTGATGGCATTGTGACTGCACGAAGAGGACCAAGTGCTGCCACCGTGTGGGTGCTAATCTGAAGGTCAAAAGCCTCAACATAGGCCATCTACTCTTCTTTCACATTTGTCATTGCCGCCTTATCGCCCATGGCAACTGTCTAAGAACCACTTCAACCAGCACTAAGACCATGATGCTAGCGAGAAGGACAGGATTAGAGGAGTAGAAAGAGGAGGAAGAGGTGGACGACAAGAAGAAGAAGAAGGAGGAGGAGGCGAAGGAGGAGGAGGAGGAGGACGAAGAGGAGGAGAAAGAAGACACTAAAATAACATGAAATAGCGACCTTAACTTTGTGGCAAACTGGAGAAACAAAATAGCGTACACTGTGTTGTGTGCTTCGTCCCTCACAAGCCTTTCTTTTTCATTGTAATGTACACGTTTTTTTCTCCAATGTTATATTTGAATGATAAATGGTGGGTCATGCTATGAGCAGAAGCTGAACTGGCACAGCGATACAAGTAGTCTGACAGAATCTCTCAATCATTGCAGTTTCTTGCGCACGTCCTTTTTAGATAAGCTATTATTCCAGACCAATATTTCAAAGTGCACTATCAAAAGCTGTCACATTTCTCACCCAAAACTTCCCATGTTTCATCCCCCGCTTTTAGCAAGCTTATATAACAAAGGCTTGAAGCAGATCACTCGCCGCTCTGAGCATGCTGTAGAGATAGTAGCATGGATCATCATCATCATCATCATCATCATCATCATCATCATCATCATCATCATCATCATCATCATCATCATCCAATTACGGATGAGTGGTATCCCAAAGGACGAATCATGTTTCAAATCCCTTGAGAGGAAGAGGAGAGCTACTGGATGTCGGGACTGATGATTACCTAATGTCTTTAACAGACATTCCACTGGAACAATACTGGAGGGAATAGGACTCACTATCTCCCTCCTCAGTCGAATCAATGTCCTCATAATAAAAATAATAATAAAATAATAAAATAATAAAATAATAATAATAATAATAATAATAATAATAATAATAATAATAATAATAATAATAATAATAATAATAATATAAATAATAATAAGGATATTTATATAGCGCTTTTTCCCAATGAACAATATCAGTTCAAAGCGCAGTACTCACGCATTCATTCTAAACATCCGGCTTCATACAAAATAACATCAGACACTTGCTAAAGAATAAGAGACGAGATGGGATGGAGGAGGGGAGAGCTAAGGATGGGTGATGGGGTGGGTGGTGGCGGTGGTCTGAATCAAAACAAAAAAAACAAAACAAAACAAATGGAGGAATGACGACGATGATGATGGGAGGCAAGATCAGAAACATTAAAGGAAGAGACGAGTTTTCAAGTTGGATTTAAAAGTAGCTATGTTTGGAGAGCTGCGAAGAGAGAGGGGGAGAGAGTTCCAAGTTAAAGGGTCAAGTACTGAGAAAGATCGACGGCCAGCAGAGGAGAGTTTGTAGCGGGGTATGTGAAGCATGAGAGTGTCAGAGGAAGACCGAAGATTTCTAGAAGGCTTATAGAATTGAATGTTCTGGGTGAGGTAAGAAGGGGCTAAGCCATGGACGCACTTGTAACAAAAAATAGCGATTTTGTAGATATTTCTAGGAGACACTGGAAGCCAGTGGAGTGAATGTAGAAGGGGAGTGATATGATCAGATTTTTTTCCTTTTGAGAACCAGACGTGCAGATGAGTTCTGAACACGCTGGAGCAGATAAATAGAAAAAGAAGGAAGTCCAGCCAGGAGGGAGACAGTAGTCTAAGCGTGGCAATACAAAAGAGGAAACGAGTTTGACAGTAGCGTCCTAAGCCCAACAATACGCTGTGGAACGACCACATTGACTGAACCAATAACATGAGCAGTTTTCACAGCCACTTTCCCTGTTCCAAGCCATCTGAGGCGAATCCACGGCTCTTTTACACGAGCTCCAAGATGTACAAACTGTGGTGGTGGTGAGGGAGGGGGTTTGAGGGGAAGGTTTCAATCGGTATGTAACGCATATCAGTGGGGATGGGGGGAAGGTTTCAATCAGTATGAAACGGGTATCAGTGGGGGTGGGGAAAAGGTTTCAATCGGTATGAAACTAGTACCAATGCGATACCATGCATGCAACATCAGAGTTGGTGTTGTTAGGAGTAGTTGTGTTGATCCGTTACCTTCAGAATTGTGCCATTCCTTTACAGGCTACACAATTTATCCCACCACGTGACAGCAGTGAACATTACAAAACGAAGTTGCTCCGATGTTGGTAAACACACACACCGGAGGCCCTCAGTTCTTCATCATTCATACAGTGCCCCACACAATTATACAATAAAACGCAGCCCTGTTCAGGGCTATCAACCCGCTGTGACATCCTCACAGTTCCTAGTATCTTAGCTGCGCTGGGAGCGAATGGGAGCATTCTGATTGGTCGACGCGTTACAAAATTCGACGCATGCGCACAGTGCTATCATAGTCTTCGTAAGGGTTAGGGTTAGGGTTTGGGTTAGAGTTAAGAGTTTAGGGTTAGGGTTAGGGTTTGGGTTAGGGTTAGGGTTATGCCGCCTAAGAACTTCGTGAAAAAGCCGGCCCGACATGACCTGGCGCATGCGCAAATGCCCTCGGATAAACTAGGAGACCCGGAACTTGAAGGATGTGACACCGCCACAGCCTATCAGATATTAAGTGTGGGGATGAACGGTACTACTGTTACTAGTGCGGCGCTGGACCGGGCAGTGTGACACTATCAGGTGCGTCAGTCCACACAGCATTAGGCGATTCTAATGACCACGACAACGTACAGCCATAATGCCTTCGTGACCGGAAGCCAGGGTTAACGGCACAAAGCTGGCACTGAAGCAGTCTCTTGATAACAACACCGAGAGAGGAGAGAAAAGAGGGGGAAATAGGTCCAACTCCAAAACTTTATTAGTCTAGTAGCATTAAGTCCTCTGGACCCGTCTTACAGCTAGAGAGTAATGATGACGACGACGACGATGATGACGATGATGATGATGATGATGATGTTTACAAGTCTGGGGACTGCGGGGGAAAAAAGAAATGTGATGGGAAGGATGAAAATATAATTATCATTGTGAGTATAACAAGAGCAGACTGCGAGCAACAGATGGCTGCATAATGTTGCGACTGAACGCTTTCAGACCAGCTGCTACCTACTCCATACTCGTGTTATTATCGGTCACAGGGAAACTATCATACAAAAAGCCAATAATACTGACATATTACACAACTGAACAGTAAAACTAAGGAAATGGTCGGGGACTTGCCACTAACACTATAGTACGCTCTATACGGTTAATATTAAGTCCATTTCAAAGGCTGGTGAATATATCGCTGTCTTTGTGCAGCTGTTGTATGCATACTACTACTACTACTACTACTACTACTACTACTACTACTACTACTACTACTACTACTACTACTAATAATAATAATAATAATAATAATATGTTGTTGTTGTTGTTGTTGTGGTTTTATAGCGTAAATTTATTTTGCATCATTATTGTTAATACCGGTCAAACCCAATCCCACTATTTTTATTTTACAATATTAGAAGATTTGCTATATTATTTATTATACTATACAAGTTGGGTCGTTATAATACTATACAACACAAGTAGCACTAGCAATTTGAATGCAGCAGAAACTAAAATCAAAACATGTCGTTGTTCAAACCATTTGTGTAGAATAATAAATAAACCAAGAGTCCATTGATGGAAGTTTTGAAAAGATGTAGTTCGTGTTGGTTTGCAACCGGTATCTGTTAAATATTTTTCATATCAACCACCTATGTTAATTCTGTTATATAAAGAAAAAAATGTCGTGTAAATAGTCAAGAATCCATTAACATTTTGTGGCTTAGTCCCGCAATAATAGATATTGCCCGTATAATTTACATGTCTGCAGTTGGTAAACTTTTGTAGTATTGTTAGATGCTTTTTATGACTATAGTTCAACTTTAAATTGCTAGGCTTGATTAATGTATGTGTGTCCGGGCGTGAGAATGACAGTATGGTTTAAAATCACATATATGCGTTGTCGCAGAAACGAAACGCTCGCGAGTATTTTATTTTCCAAGTGCAAAGTTTTATATTGAGTACCTGTGGTAAAGTTAGGAATATGACGTCAGTTGTGCTACGTGTCAATCGCCATTTTTTGTATTCTTGGAAAAGAACAAAAATATTAAAATGGACGACTTTTATTGATAATTCTTTTGTGTGAAAGATCGTGATTAGTTCCAATAATAAAATTTTAGGGAAAGCAAAGAGGTTGTAAACTATTAATTTTATAAAATATAATATTTGAGGTGATAGTTACTTTTTGCGTTGTGATGTTTTCATTGGCTGTTTTAGTGGTAAAAGTGTGGTAGCCTAGGTGAATTGGAATTGAGGCAGAATCGGTTAGAAAAAACTGTCGGAAGATCAGTTGGGAGGAAAATCTAGACTGGACAGGGAGGATTTTACCCAAGCTCCGAGGCAACTTGTTCCATGGGATGCCAACAACAGTTCAGCTTGATGCTGAATGATGTCTAACGTGGCTGGGCCAGGAAAATGAGTTGTTCCTCAGCGTTTGATCAGTTTTAGCTGAATTCTGGCAACACAGGGTAAATATTTTGATTTTTCTTCGTTCAAGATAATTTCCCTAGGAGATTGTTAAGTGTGATAATTTGTTCATTGAATATAGTTATTTTCCAGAGGAGAAAAATAGTTTGTTCATCAAATGCATTTGCTTTCCAGAGAAGTGAGATAATTTGTTCATTGAATGCATTTGTTTTCCAGAGGAGTAAGATAGTTTGTTCATTTGAATGCATTTGTTTTCCAGACAAAAATAGTTGGTTCATCTGAATGCAGTTGGTTTTCAGAGGACTGATGTGTTGATTAATCATAATGTGTTTTTCCAAGCAGAGCCGGTCCGGGAGGAGTTTAAGTTTGTATGAAAATATTTTTCATGCAAATATCTAAGACTAGTTTTGTTCGGCAGGTTTTTTGTTTGTTGTGGTTTTATTCGTCTTGGGTTTCCGTGACGACCTCATCTTCGAGACTGCACTGGATTCTTCTCCGATGTCTTGTTCATGATCGGGGTGACTGATTCCACGGTGGGACTGTACGTCAACGATGGCTACAGAAGTTACTGGTGGGTCACGGACAGCCATTAGATCTAACGGCGACATCGACGTCAAGTTCCAGCTTTGATGAACTTTTCCTCCAACTCAACTTAAATCCGGTTTCTTCATTTGCCAACAACTACAACGAGGACGAAAATTGAAAGCTAAGTGTAAAGAAAAGAACTTATTTCGGTAACCACAACGTAAAGTATCGCCAAATTATCATTCCGATTTCGAGGAAAAAATAACGGAATATAATAAAATAATCGAACTTGGAAAAACGTGTTATGTATTTGTGAAGTGTTGGAAAGAAAAGGTGTACCTTAGGTTTTTTTTATTGAAATAAAACCACGTTCTGGGGTAAGTCATGAAAGTCAAGGAAGTCCTTCATCAGTAGTGATCACCCGGTAACACCAGATTTGCGACATGCGTAAATACGTTTAAAGACACTATTGAATTGAATAAAATCAACTTCAAAGATGGAATATAACTACAAACTGAAATGAACTACCATAAACTGCGCACAGAATAAAGAATCAGAACACTTGGACACAATATCATTTCGGAATGTTGGGGTGAGGGTGAGTAGAGAAAGGATGAATAGACTGCTTTATGTACTCAATGGAAATGAGCTAATCAGCTAACAGGTGGGAAAATGTGGAAAGAGACAAGAAGACACAGAATGCAAAATAAAAACAGAAAGTACTTCTTTTAGAACATCATCATCAGCATGATGTAGTAACTAAATGGATCATCAAGTATTTTATTTTGAACGCGCTGAATTCTTTTGAACATATTTGTACCAACGTATCGGAAATTTTATTCCGTTTTTCCTCCCAAAATCTTCTCTAACCAATTTAAAATCTAGTTTATTTCAAACAAAATTATCTATAGGAGGCTCTGGGTGGGAGACGGGGACATCGAGAGAGAGAGAGAGAGAGAGAGAGAGAGAGAGAGAGAGAGAGAGAGAGAGAGAGAGAGAGAGAGAGAGAGAGAGAGAGAGCGCGACCAGATTTTGACTCAAGGTTGGAGCAATGTATGCTCTCTCTCTCTCTCTCCCTCGCTCTCTCTCACCACTCCCACCTGAATCTCTTGATCACTTCTAGAATGAAATTAAAATTTAGCCCGAGTTCCTCCCGAGTATGCTTTGTGTGGGTTTTTGGCACGGTAGCGCTGTATGTGAGAGAGATAAGGGGCAGGTGATCAAAACATCTTTGCGCTTGACGAGGTGCCAGGCCTGTAGCTGTATTTTAGGCATCACAGACACCGCTTTGTTCTGCTGCTGCACAAACTTAACTGTCTGCACCAAAATCATTTAATCTTCTTCCTTTTCTTTCCCTCTCTGTATTCCTATCCCAAACCCCCCCCCCCCCCATCTCTCCATCTCTCATCACTTCTCCCCTTCTCTCTCTCTCTCTCTCTCTCTCTCTCTCTCTCTCTTGGATGGAAACCTAAATGAATCCATCCAGTTGTTTGAATGTTAAAATCTCAATCTCTCACTCCTTTCTTTTGGGCCAAATGCCACAAACTGTAAAACGAAAGAAAGAAAGAAAGAAAGAAAGAAAGAAAGAAAGAAAGAAAGAAGAAAAAAGAAAGAAAGAAAAGAAAAGAAAGAAAGAAAGTTCTCTAAAAAGAAATTTAACTAGAAAGCAAGTGAACTCTCCGTAACAGTCACTCAAGCATTCGCTTCTTTATCGAGAGATATTAATTAACGTTTAAGGTTCACCCGTTGCACAAACATCCAATTCTACCCAGCTTGTGGCAAACCACTTTAGGGCCGTCATGCTTTGATGATGATGAAGTAAAAACTTCACTGATTCTCATAATATAATATAATAATAATAGTAATAATAATAATAATAATAATAATAATAATAATAACCTGCAGCCACTTGTTGCTTCCTCTAGATTCTAAAGCAGAAGAAGAAGAGACGACGATGACGACGATGATGATAATGATAATGGCGATGGTAGTGGTGGTGATAGTGACGACGACGATGATGATTATGCTGCTGCTGATGATGATGATGATGACGATGATGATGATGGCGACGATGATGCTGAAAACGAATATAAGATGACGAAGATGTGGAGGGGGAGGAAAAGAAGTAGGACCAGGTGGAATAACTTAGGACAATAACTATAAGATAGCCACCAAAAAACCACCATAGAATTCCAACGTTGTTGAGTGACGCTGAGCGGCTTCTGCCGTGCTGTCACTGGGAAAGCAAGCTCGTTTCACCCGTGAATAGGGGTCTAAAGGTACAATCCAAAAATCAAAACGGAAACGTGAACAGTGGAACTTGCGTCCAAATGAACCAGGAACGACGGCAGCTCATTAAAATTGAAATTTCTGTCATTGCTAGTGTACAGTGTAATGGTCAGTTGTTAGCACATAGCAGTCAGTCAGTACACGGGGATCAAGGGTCTTACTGTCACACTGCGGTATTGTTATTGTAATTGTTATTATTATTATTATTATTATTATTATTATTATTATTATTATTATTACTGTTATTGTTGTTGACCTCATCATTACTGTTGTAGACCTCATCATTACTGTTCTTGTTGTAGACATCATCCTTGTTGTTATTGCAGCTGACCTCATCAATGTTGCTATTGTCGTTGACCTCATCAATGTTGTTATTGTTGTAGACCTCATCATTGTTAGTGTTGTTTATTTATGTTTTTTTTAATCACTTGTATAAAGCGCTTTTCCAGCTCAAGAGCTGCTCAAGGCGCTGGCCGATACAGGATCCGACTCAAGCCGTCTGACGCCCGGACGACTGCGCACGGGGAGAAGGAACCTAGTGTGTGCTGGATGTATTTGTGAAGCCGGCACTCATCCGTCTAGGACATGGGCGTCAGGATCTTTAAAGTCCTTGCGAAAGAAAGCGTGCGCGCAGAGACGACCTCGGTTTAT
Source organism: Oncomelania hupensis (assembly GCA_036898135.1). NCBI lineage: Eukaryota > Metazoa > Mollusca > Gastropoda > Littorinimorpha > Pomatiopsidae > Oncomelania > Oncomelania hupensis. The sequence continues at coordinate 5,417,233 of CM072512.1, forward strand.
ACTCTCATCCGAAGGAGTAACTGTTCTTCTGTGACAGGCTAATATGAACAAAGACAAAAAGAAAGAAGAAGTAAGAAGAAGAAGAAGAAGGAGAAGGAGGAGGAGGAGGAGAAGAAGAAGAAGAAGAAGAAGAAGAAGAAGAAGAAGAAGAAGAAGAAGAAGAAGAAGAAGAAGAAGAAGAAGAAGAAGAAGAAGAAGGATCCTACCAGGTATATACTAGGTGCCATGCAAATCCATTTAGAAGTACTGGCAGACAGTACAGTTGTGCACAGAGAGACAGAAAGCTGAAATGCAATAGCAGGATAAAAATACCGCAAGGTTTGTACAGAAATAACCCGAGGAATTACATTTTGTGTGGCGCCATGAAGAAAAGTAACGATCAGTAACACACTGACAAACACCA
>CM072512.1:5422635-5513178 GCA_036898135.1 Oncomelania hupensis
TCCGTCGTCTTAAATCTTTGCTCGCTTCCTCTGTAAGCTCATTAAACCTTTCCTCACCTTGCTTTATCGCACACAAAAAACTTGGCTTCTTATCGTGTTCCTTTTTTCTTCTCACTATTATAGGCCTACCTCCTAGGAAAGAAATGCCCTCATTACCTTCCTGACGTTGTAGTTGTAATCCTGTCTTCTCCAACTCCTTGCCCTGTAACCATGTCCCCGCCTTTCCTTATCTCAAATGTTCTTTTCCTTTCATATCGCACACAATGTTTTTGGATGTTTTTTTTTACACTTTCTTTTATTGAAGAAGAAGAAGAAGAAGAAGAAGAAGAAGAAGAAGAAGAAGAAGAAGAAGAAGACAGATGAGGAGGGTGGGTGGGAAGAATACCACCCCCCACCCCCCAAAAAAAATAAATAAATAACTAAATAAATAACTAAAATAAATAAATAAATAAACGAATTACAAATACTGTGTTATCTCAACAGAGAAATTTCATAGTGATGCTAGCATAGTACACATAATTACCCTAAAAATAAACAAAATAATACTAAAGAAGAAGAAGAAGAAGAAGAAGAAGAAGAAGAAGAAGAAGAAGAAGAAGAAGAAGAAGAAGAAAACCTGTACCTGGAAGGGTTACGCAATAACTGGTTTAGTGAGGAGCACTAGCCACGAAACACTCTATATAGAATGTGGTTTTCGTTCTCTAAAAACTCGTCGAGAAAAACATAAACTAATAATGCACCACAAATTAGTAAATAATTATGTACCTCAATACCTGCGTAATCTTCTTCCACCTCTTGTTGCCAGTATCAATCCGTACCACCGACGGAGACTGCAAAACTGAAATTGTCCATCAATCATTGTGCAGTGGAATTCTCTACCAGACAGCCTACATCAAGGCATATCAATAGCAGCATTTAAACGTTATCTTCACAAAGACAACTCTTGCATTCCTTCGCATTTTTACAATGGAAATAAGCAAGAACAAAAAAATGAAACTGTCGAACATTTTCTCTTTCACTGTTCCATCCGAAACTCCGATGGTATGGCCACCTCACCAGAACATCAGGCCTAGCAAAGACCGTCCTGTAAGGCACGGTGCAAGGAGGCAGAAGAAGAGGGAGACATAAAAAGAGGTGGGGGAGACAACATTCGAGAATGGACTGGTTTGACATTGAGCGAAGTCATGAGGGTGGCTGAGGACAGAAAAAGATGGAGTACGCTGGAGAAACGATCATCTTTGGTGCCCCAACGACTTTCGAGTTACGGGATAGGATAGGATAGGATAGGATAGGTTCCCTCTACACTAACATCGGAGTAACTACTATGGCTACCATCAGGCAAGAATAAATAAGGTTGAATTACTTATTATACGGAAAACAACCTTTTCTATACTAGATAATCAACTCCTCTTCAGCACCACTCGAGAGTAACTGCTTTGATCAAACGGTCAAAGCGTTTTCCTTAAGTGAAACTCTCCGCTTCTTTGCACAAGCGTCCCGGTGTCCAGCTCAAACTCTCTCTTTCTTCCCCCCCCCCCCCTCTCTCTCTCTCTCTCTCTCTCTTTCTCTCTCTCTCTCTCCCACAGCTCCATCAATTATTTGTTTACAATTTTCCATTATTTCGGCTGAATACTTGATCTCTCTCTCTCTCTCTCTCTCTCTCTCTCTCTCTCTCTCTCTCTCTCTCTCTCTCTCTCTCTCTCTCTCTCTCTCTCCTCCTTTTAATTTCTTTCAATCGTTTGTAATTAACCTGTTATTCTGCTTATTTTTCCTTTGAATTATTCACTAAACTCTTTAAAAACCTTTTAAAAATATTATTAATCTTTATTTATATGTAATTATTAGTTGCCTGTTACATCATGATTATGCTGAATGTTATTTATACAGGATGGGGCTTATATAAGCTGGCTTGTTCACTATCCTGTTTGTGGCTCCCTTATATGCAAGTGTGTCGGGGACGATAATCTAATAATGAAATAAAAATGATGAAATCCCGTTTGTTTGTCGTGTGCTTTCTTTGAATAAAACATTTGTTAGAAGAAGAAGAAGAAGAAGAAGAAGAAGAAGAAGAAGAAGAAGAAGAAGAAGAAGAAGAAGAAGAAGAAGAAGAAGAAGAAGAAGAAGAAGAAGAAGTAGACGAAGAATGGTCATATGCACAAATTACTGTCCTGGATTTTGTGCATTGAACTACTGTTCTAGATTTTGAGCATTGTATTAAAAGTGTTGCTTCATTTACAAATGGGTACATGCGCGGGCCGAAGAGGCAATCCTGTTCAATCCAGGCCCATTCTTAAGTCGCCTAAGCCGCGCACTTGTTACATTCTTGTGCACTTTCTGCTGAAATGGAGACTCTAGCCACCTATATGTTCCATCCGTATCTTCATAAACTGTTCTTCTCTTTCAAACACTTTGGTATCAAGTGTTTGGTTTTTGTCGACCATGTATCATTGACAAAATACTGTGCTTAAACACAGGTTGAAGTCTATGTGGCTTTAATGGCACACTTGCGCACTTTATACCGCCTTAAACCACTGAGCCACAGCCATTTCCTTCCTTATCTTCCTAAACTGTTGTTCTCTTTCTTTGGTTATCGGATGAAAGGTTTCTAGTTTCTCTCTCTATCTCTTCCACCTGCTTCCAGCAGCCTACTTAAAGGGAACTAGCATCTCATATGTTAGCTTTAGATCCTTTTCAAATTCACAGTGAGTGTTGCCCTACGGAATAAAATAACATTAAACACACACACACACACACACACACACACACGCACCAACACACACATTTCGTAAACATTTTCAAAAGAGCGGTTTTGACATCAAATCCAAACATTCTTGGTTTATGAGTCTATCAAGAGCATCAAGGTTGATTCTAACGATTCTGCGATTGGAACAATTGTTTGTCTGCATAACAAAGAATTAGAAGGGACGCCTATACAATTCCAAGCTTAGCAGTCGGTTTGAGCCCCGATTTCCGATTATATCCTGTTAATGTGACCACAATGCAATTTCCCAAGTAAACTCATTGCCTCAAAAAACAAACACACTTCCTTCATACCCACCATGCCCATAGTCAGGTTCAAACCTCATTTCGTTTAAATCACGCACTTCGGCCACTGTGCAGCCACCTATACTTCCCTTCCTTATCTCGCAAAACTGTTCTTTCCTTTGGGATAAAATGTTTCTCCTTTGGCTGTGTCTATCTGGTTCACCTGTGAGCTAAAAGAGGCTGTGCAATGGATACGGCATTGTATCAAGGCACGTAACTCCGCCTGTGAACAAAGACGAGGTTTGATAGACGCGGGGTGAATAACGATTCCGTGTGCAGTGTACACAACCCTGACGTCAGCAATGCGAACGCCTGCAAGGAAACCATCAACAGGATCATAGTAAAGAAGGAAAGAAATGAAGGAAGGAAGGACCTTAGTGGTAGTGAAAACGACGACGACGACGACGAAGATGATGATGATGCTGATGAAGATAATAACGATTATGATAATGATGATGATGGCGCAATGGAGACAATTAAGAAGAAGAAGACGAAGAAGAAGAAATGACTATGACCATCTGAAGATGGGAAAGCACATGCAAGGGCTATATGAGAAGCGGAATAACCATCTATAAGAAAAAGAAAAAAAAAAAGAAAGAGGATCTTGTGAAGATTCAGAAAGCTTTGTGAATTTGATATCCAAGCATTACGTAATGATGACGTCAATAATTAAGATGTAGCTGATGCTGATGTTATTGCTGGTAGTGGTGATGCTGCTGTTGTTGGTGGCGAGATAGAGAAGACCAGGGACTGTAAAAATTCCATTTTCCGGGACAAGTAAAAAACGGTGCCGGTATGTCATCGTCACAGTTCCTAGTATCTTAGCTGGGCTGGGAGCGACTGGGAGCATTCTGATTGGTCGACGCGTTACAAAATTCGACGCATGCGCTCAGTGCTATGGTAGTCTTAGTAAGGATTAGGGTTAGGGTTAGAGTTAGGGTTTAGGTTAGGGTTAGGTTTAGGGTTACGACGCCTAAGAACATCGTGATAAAGTCGGACCGACATGACCTGGCGCATGCGCAAAGGAGCCCGGATAAAGTAGGATACCAGGAACTTTGACGATGTGACACCGGGAAAGACAAATCATGAAAGTCACTTGCCAAGGGTAAGTTAAAAGCTGTAAACGTGAAACAACACAACGTGATCATCGGCACCAAAGTAGCCTGTGAAACGCGTGTTTGGAATTTTGACGTCACACCTTAATCCGATATATGACAGCGGATTTGATTGGTCAATTTTTCAACCTTCATTTTTCAGCGGGAAATTAATTTTTTTTTTTAGCGGGAAAGTTAAAAATGACACTTTGCTTACCCGGGGAAAGCCCTTGTTGAAAAAAAAAAAAACCCTGGCAAAGCGTAAAGACGTTATTTTCAATCCTTACACCGTCCATCCTCACCACCACCTCAACCTTCATCCACGACTCTAAACAAATAATAACCGAAACATAGTATAACCATGTCAGTATACAATATACAGAGGAGGGGAGTTTTAAATATACAATAAATAAGTATATCTTCAAAACCAATACCCGTAACATATGTAAAGTTGTTAATCTTTTCACCATATACTAGTACGCCTACTGCGGTTGATCTGTCGACCTTTAATACAAAAAATACCCAAAAGCGAAGATATTGTATTGAAAACACGACGGAAATTATGTCTCTGTAAAATAACTTGAACCCAAAGATCTATCCATCCTATCCTATCCTGTCCCATAACCCGAAGGTCGTAGGGGCACCACAGATGATCGTTTAACCAGCATACTCCATCTTTCTCTGTCCTCAGCAGCCCTCATGGCTTCGCTCAGTGTCAAACCAGTCCATTCTCGAATGTTGTCCTCCCACCTCTTTTTCGGTCTCCCCCTTCTTCTACCTCCTTGCACTGTGCCTTGCAGAATGGTCTTTGCAAGGCCTGATGATCTGGTGACGTGGCCATACCATCGGAGTTTCCGTTTCTTCACCACTGTGAGCAGGTCATCGTGTTGTCCAATGGCTTGTGTGATGGTCTGTCGGACTTCGTCGTTGGTGATGTGTTGGATCTATCCATACATTAGTGATTAAGGGAACCTAATCAAATCAAAAAATGCTAAATCGGGATATATTCAATAAATCAATATTATATTGAACCGTGATCTATTCAATCGAATAAACGCTGAGCCGAAAGCAACTCACATAATACGCGACACACGGCATAAAGAAGCAAACATAATGATAAATAATCTCTTTGAGGCAAAAAAAAAAAGTTCTCACGCACGCAAGAAAACATTCAGCAGAAACTACCAGTAATAACATGTTTCGTGTTCCAATTCGGGTGTGGTGTATTTGTTATGGACAGATTCATTTGCAGGTAAACAAAAAAAAATACCTAACACAATATTTTTTATGTTACGCTTGCGTGCTCCTACGGATAAAACCCCCAACTAACACCAAATATATTTTAAACACTGAACCCAATATATGACTAAGAAAAGTCCCTTTTTAGTTAAAAGGCGAATCTACACAGTCTATTTCTTATACACACATTTCCCTCTCTGAATGAAAGCATCGAATATTGCGCAACTCAAGAAATTTCATAAATATTAAGCACCTTTTCAACCACCGATGTGGAAAATCAATAGGTTTTCAAATGCAGCCACATCCGGATGAAGTTTAGACAAGCATTTTAACCATCAGCAAAAACATCTGAATAAAATGCGACGTACTGTAATAGCGACTAAGACAATCTCGAAAACATTCAAATAAACATCCCAGTGTGATCAATGGTAGTGTCTGATATTCAAACAATAAATAATATGCCAAAAGACTTACCCCCTCCCGAAACTGCCAAGGTTGAGAATATCCAATGAGAAAAGAGTCCTTGATATATGTCCACAATCACTACACTACTCGAATAAAAGCAAAAGAGATAGTTTCGTGACGGATTAAATCTACTTTAGAAAAGAAAGCACAATTTCCCGTACGTTTTCTTGCACACAAAACGGGTAGGCCGTGTTCCCTACTATCAGCTCCAATCAAATCCGGTATCCAGTTGCATAGCGCACAGTTACAATCAAACCAACTCAAAAGGAAAGAAGTTATTCTCACACTGTGCACTCTGTACTAATGATGAAATGTTGAAACGCCACATTTACAACCTTTGATGACGTTATGAAAACATCAGTCTTTTTTTAATCTGTGTCTTCTTCGCACTAAAGTTATTACAAATGAAATTAAATTACTACTACCACTACTACTACTACTTTAAATTGCCTCAATAACCCCAAACACTGCATAAAGAGAGCAGAGAGAAAAACGATGTCAATAACCTTGACACACTGTGCCCAGTACCGTTGAGGATGACGAGTTGTTTACACACAACAGACACAGCGACAGAGGGAGAAAGAACGTCACAGGACGTGGTTTTATCGATCGTCGTCACGCTGTTGAAGCTTGACATCATCTTTCTCTCTGTACCAGACTGCACTCACTACAGTTCAGTTCAGTGGATAGATTTACGTCCCCGGACACAGTGCGTGTAGGGGACAAATGTACTCACTACAGGCCTAGCCTATACTATATATACTAAACTGCCCCACGGAAGTGGATACACTACAGCCGCAACTGCCGTTCTGTGCAAACTTAGCCTTTTCCGGTGGGGCAGCACTCACTGTGAATTTTAAAAAAAGAAAGAAAGGATAAAAAAAAAGAATCTTAACGCTGAAATGTGTGATCTTGACGCCCTTTAAAGTTACTTGTCATAGTTCAGCCCCAAGCGCAGAAGGTAACACGTTGAAAGCAAACTTAAAAGGCATAGACCGGTAAGTTACGGCTCCATTCCAATTCAAGTCCGTGACTACATTGCACTGACATACAAAGACACCTACAAGCCCCACACTAGACACAAATACTGAGGAAAAGAAGGTGAGAGCTCTTTGGTGAGACCTATAAAGTAATTCAAATCATAGTTCTCTATGCAAACTGTGATGAATGCATTGAATTCTAAAACTAAAAATAAAAAAAATCCACCACGCCGCATGTACTAACCTACATAGCCACACACCAAACCCGCTAACCTCCTTCTCCGCACACAATACAATTACCACTACCACTGCTACTGTTGCTGCTGGTAGTACTCCACCTCCTACTACTACTGCTGCTACTGCTACTACTACTTGTTGTCATACTTACACTCGTTGCAGTATGCTGGGTATCATGGCAAACAAATCTCTAATATTGTGCACCGTTGGTAGAAAAAGTTCGCAAAGCCTGTATGCACTAACGCACTGAGGTCTATAGAATACATGCACGCACACACAAACACACACACGCACATACAAACGCGCGCGTACATCTCCCCCCCCCCTTCCACACACACACACAAAATACACACGCACACCCACTCAATCACATTGAAAAACACCAACTTTACGTCAATACCACCACCAAGCATGTACTGTGTGTATTTTCGGCTAAGCGCTTTTATTAATGTATTCCCTAAATGGCTTTATGCTAAAGAAAGCGGCGATGTTTTATATGGCAGCCCAAAGAATTCCGTATACCTTTATTCCCAGGACTTCACAAAAAGCACTTGAGTTGTGAATTGCGTTATATTACCGTTAAAAGAAAAAAATGAAAATAAAATAAAAAAATCTCTCTCTCTCTCTCTCTCTCTCTCTCTCTCTCTCTCTCTCTCTCTCTCTCTCTCTCTCTCTCTCTCTCTCTCTCTCTCTCTCTCCCTCTCTCAACATTTGGAATTTTGCCCTGTCCCATTAAATTGTATTGAACAATTCAACAAATATTTACTACCTCATCAAGGAATTTGGACAGGTCACCATTCAAATAGACAAGTAAAAGTTAAATGTACATGTAAGTCAAGTTAGAAGCAAATATTTATTTGAAAAGCGCATACAGCATACACTAAGGAGAGGCCTTTTTGCGCATACCAAATCTTCAATATCTCTTACAAGGAATGATGACAGGCGCTTATAACATTTAAAACATTCCCCCTCTCCCCACCCCTTACCCCTATACTCATGTACTGCCTATTAAAGTATAGCAAAAGTTGTATTACGCCAAAACAAGGTGACCTTCCGATGACCTTGACCTTCAGTGACCTTGACCTTGGGATTACCTTGACAATCACGTGATCTCTCATGCATGTCTGATCAAATAACCCAATGTTGTTGCATACTATGGGTTAAATAAAGAGCCATTCCACTGTACGATGGTATATTAAGAGCCATTCTATTGTATGATGATCTTTTTTTGTTGTATGTTTTTTTAAGGCTTAAAATGACCTTGACCTTCAAGATCAAAGCAAAATCGGACCATATATATGAAAGATCAATCTATCATCTCTAAATACAACAAGTTTGGACTTCATACCTTTCATAGTCACTTCATACCTGCCAATGGCACTTCAAAGTACAAATACAAACCTACTTCAGACAGCTTCAGTGACCTTAACCTTGGAGTGAGGTTAACCAAATTTGCATAATATGTGTGTCGCATTGATATTTATCATGCATCAAAGAATCATAAGTTCAATATTAATAATCTAGGGAAAAAAAGTGAAATTTTGTGTAACATTTGATTAACCTGTGAACTTGATCTTGAAGTGAAGTCATTCATGCACTGATCATTTTCGAGGTCTCGTGGGTATACACCATCTAACCAAGTTTGGTTGTTATAGTTGAAATAGGCTGTGAGTACTTAGCCACTTTAAAGTGTTTGCACAGACAGACGCCGGACAGACAGACGGACAGGAGGACTTTTTTTCGATATCATTTTGGGACTATTTACGACTCATCTCGCACAGCTTTACGAAAATTTGGAGAAAAACTTTTATCGAGGTAAGTACCTAGACATTATGCAAGTGAGTCACAAAACTGAGACCGACGTTAAAAGTTATAACGAAGGAGCTTTGTATTCCTGTGGTTTCAAAACATGTACGCCAAATGCCGACGACGAACATTCTCTAATTCCAAATTCCTTCTATTGAAGTAAAAGAAGAGTTAAAGCACATATGAACACAAAGGCTATAGAAAGACGAACAAAATAATGCTTCTTCTTCTTCTCGTTGTTGTTGTTGTCGTTCTTCTCCTTCTTCTTCTTCCTAGTTGCTGTTGTTCTTATGTAGCATTTCACAAGCTCAAGAGCTGCTCAAAATCAAAATAAAACAACTCACCCACCCTCCCCAAAAGTGTTGCATACTTCACAAACTGATTAAAACAACAATACATTACCAGTCAGCTCAAAACAAAGGAAATAACTGAATACAATCAAAAGGAGAAAAAGCATTCCAAAATGACGACAGAGAGGAAACAATCTATTATCTATGCCTAAAGGCAATCACATTCTATTCTTCGGGTTTTGTTTTTATTGTAAAGGTTTAAAACAACCAGCCCCGAAAACAAAGACGACATGATCACATCGCGAACAAAATGCAAAACAAGACGAGATTTTACCAAACTCAATACTATACCTCATATAGCGAGCGAGCGTTGTGGCCAAGTGGGCTAAGGCGGGACTAACTTGCCTTGTCCACAGGCCAGAAACCAATGGCGCCTGACAGGTGTGGGTTCGATCCAGCATCGGGGCGTTATGTTTCTCCGAATATTATTTACTTTCGACTCGGGCAACGTCTCGGGGGTTTTCTCCGGGTACTCCGGTTTGCTCGCCCAGCAAAATTTAAAAAAATCACAACTAATGTTAGGTAGGTTGGGTTTGGGCGCGCCACAGGCTGCGACTACGCCTTCCCCAGGGGAGGCGGCTCAGAGTTTCCCTATGGAAAGGGACAATAAGGAAAATAAATTTAAAAAAAATATATAATTATATAACTCTACTTTGAACAAGGGCGGGAAGAAAAAGGTGATGGGGGAGGTGGGCAGGGAACGTGGCAGAACATGAGAGTGAAAAGAGAGAAAGAGGTTGAAACAGTCCAAAAACAAACGACAAACATGATACATACACCAACGAGATGCAAAACTACAACAGCTGACACAAAAATAGGTGTAACTGCATTTCACAAAGTAGTAACCAAATAAAAATACTTTAAGACTAGATATTTCATAAACAAAGCAGATAAAGACCTGACATGATAATAACGACGATGGAATGGAACACAGAAACAAGCTCCACGTCCAAGCAGGTCGACTTTAACTGCACTCACAATAAAACTCCAACAAACTATGCATAAAATACTACACCTTAAATATTCAAAAATGTCGCTCTCTATAGTGTTATGCATACCTTTTGACATTATTTTTAGCTTGCGCTGCAGACACACTCGCCAATATACTCTATGACAGAAGAATGTCAGAAATATTTGTGTTGCAGCGATTTCTTGTACCGGTCCAAAGCAAAATGTCCCAGTGTCACATTATTAGTTCTATGCATACATGTTCAGATCATTTTATGTCTTATTAAAAAAAAAAAAAGACGATGCTTTCACATCCAACTATTATCTAGTTTGTAAAGGCAAACGTGTATTATTTTGGGGTGGTAACAATGCAAAGGGGAGCTGTATTTGCCAAACAAATACACAGCGCTTACTCATCCTTCTTACGGTTTACGACTTTCAATGGCAATGTTCCTCCGTCTTCGTCGTCACGTGTCTTCCGTCGTGTCCGCGCGAAACGAGGAAAACGTACGCTTCAAAAACTTTCTCACGCTTCAAGTGTAGACAACACTGCAACTTTAAAAGAAATTTAAAAAAAAATATATATATATATATGTTTAGAACAAGTATTTAACTTGCGCAGGGTTTATATTTATTAAAACTAAGTTTCCAAGAGCAACAGTCCTTGCCTACAGAAAACAAATCGTATATTACTTACTAATAATTCGTTGCAAATCATTGAATAAAGATGGCGACTTGAACAATGACATCTATGATATTGGGGGAAAGAAAGTGGTAATGGAGAGAGAGAGAGAGAGAGAGAGAGAGAGAGAGAGAGAGAGAGAGAGAGAGAGAGAGAGAGAGAGAGCATCTGAGTTTTATGGCAACAGATAAGCACACACCTAGAAGAAGTAAATATCCTGCCGTTTATGACAGAGGAATGCAACAACTTCGCTGTCTGTACTTACAAACGGATTAGTAAGCAATTTAACGTGTAGGCCTCTTGATAAACGGCTTACACAGCCAGCTCACTGCACTTAGAGAAGCCTCCGCTTATACGTCATTTGCTCAATTAGCGCTCCCAAAAGATGTCTGCAGGTAAACACACCACACACTCTGTCTGTCTGTCTGTCTGTCTGTCTCTCTCACACACACACACACACTCTCTCTCACACACACACACTCTCTCACACACACACACACGCGCGCGCGCACAAACACACGCACACACAACACACAGTGTTTCCCAAAACGCACATGTGTGCGTCAGAGTCCCAAGGACTCTCTGAAAAAAAAGCTGTGGGAAACACTGACACACACACACACGCGAGTTACAAACACCCTTGTACTGTTGTAGTGACTGAACCAAAAGAAGCACATGTATCGGTCAAGAACACAAAGGTGACTTACTATCGCACATTTGATCAAACTAACCGTTGCAGATCACCTCTTTCCCTGCTTCATGTGTATGTAGTTTAAAATTTACAAGCCGTTGTTGACTATTCAATCATGAATATACCAACACAGCACTACCTACTCTGACATATCACTGTACGAATGTAAATGAATCGCGATCACATGTACAAATGCAATTTAAAGAGAACGAGTGGTCCACGGGTGATCGTGCACAAACTTGCAGCAAGTAGGCGCTTTGGGTAACTTTTGTGAGCTAGTAACAATAGCGCAATGCACACTGTATGTAGACCCAAATGTAGGCTTTTGCTGACACAGATACTGTCACACACATTTTAGTGAACTACACTAGCCCACTGTCCACCTCAAGTGAACCAACACTCAAACTTACTGACCACTTCAGAGTGCTGAGTGTGGCAGCTTATCAAAATGGAATGTGATTAGGTACAGGAGAAATTACAGGTGTGCACACCCTCTGGCCTCCTGAGAGCCAGGTAAATCTCATGTGCATTATGCACACCTGAGCGCAGATAATCCATTTTACGTGGTGTGTGGGCAAAGTGAATTTAAAACGGCTTATGCAGTTGGACTTTCCCATACATTATATAAGCAAACACACAAAACATATAAATGTAAGATGTTACGTCACTGTACTTTGACTACGAATGACTATGTTGTCATTGTGATTTCCCTTTGGTAGAGAGCTACTTTAGTCAGCACAGCACCATTACAAACGTAATATGGATTTATAGTGTTGAATATTTCCCTAACACACCCAGTGAGTGACATCACAGAGAGAAGGGGACAGAGAGAGAGAGAAGGGGGGGGGGGGGCGGAGAGGGAGGACAATAAGAGAGTGGTAGAGAGGGAGAGAGAGAGAGTAGAAGAAGGAGGAGGAGAAATTTATCAGAAGAAGAGACAAAGCGAAAGAAACGACGATTGTCACAGAGAGAAGGGGACAGAGAGAGAGAGAAGGGGGGGGGGGGCGGAGAGGGAGGACAATAAGAGAGTGGTAGAGAGGGAGAGAGAGAGAGAGAGAGTAGAAGAAGGAGGAGGAGAAATTTATCAGAAGAAGAGACAAAGCGAAAGAAACGACGATTGACAACAAAGAATCGAGTCTTAAAGAAATGAAGAAGAAGAAGAAGAAGAAGAAGAAGAAGAAGAAGAAGAAGAAGAAGAAGAAGAAGAAGAAGAAGAAGAAGAAGAAGAAGAAGAAGAAGGAGGAGGAGGAGGAGGAGGAGGAGGAGAAGGAGGAGGAGGAGGAAGAAGAAGAAGAAGAAGAACTCCAACCATTGCAAGCGTACGCGCAAGACACAAAGAGTACTTTACAGCATAAATAAACTCACACAGTCGACATCGCACTATGAGAAAGTTGTAACTGCATCAACAGGTCCGTCATATGTCACAAATGTTAACAATTTCAAATGGCATCCTTGAGTGACGGACGAAAGTCCAAATTAACCACAGGTAGGGTACAAATTAGTCACACAAAAGCCAAGCACTTCAATACGGCAGGGACACACCGTGAATAAGGCATGGCTCGTATTTCCTGCGAATTGCTGGATAAAAAGGCACCCTTTTGTATGAAGATTGCCAGACCTCTATGTCATCCTACTACTAAAATGAATCGCTGAGGCTCGGGCGGTATTATCAAACATAATCTAAGTTAAAATAGCCCATGTGTGCTTGCAGTGGTACAAACTGTTCCTGCATAATGGTAAAAAACTCAAGTCCCATTTAATTTCTGACTGGGTGTAAAGCAGACGACATTTTACTACTGTCAAAGCATGGAGTAATTAAGAAAGACACACATACAGCCTTAAAATATAAACAAAGCGAGCCGTCGGTTTTGAAACAAGCCATTTGTCACAGGACAATGACTTTTTAGTTGGGGCAAGCTTAGTAAAGCATTAGCGTTGTAGCAACATGACATCAACAGTAATATTTAAATCAAAACATTAAACGATGTAGCGAATTCAAGCTGTTCTTTGTGTACAATGCATCTTCTACTGTAACATGACAATTGGCCGGTTGGTGGTGACAGTGGTCCACCTTTGTGTAACACTGAGCGCAAAATGGCAGGAAGTGTGCGTCTGGATTACACAAGTTCGATCTATCAGCCTGCCCTATATAGTGTGCACGCTGCCTCAATGGTCAGCGCCTTAAATAGTACTTTGACCTGTAAAGTGCGCTTTTACAAAAACTCAAAACATCCGAGCAATGCACAAAGGTGACTCACTGCACACCCAAAGCTATCATTTGTAAGGAATTATAACTTCAGCAGCAGAAAGAACGTTTGGTGCATGCACATTACAGATATTAGTGTCAGTGACTCACAGCCCACCAAACGCACGCTCATAACTTTAAAAAAAAAAAAAAAAAAAAAAAAAAAAAAACTTTTATTTGACAGTACTGTATTGCAAAGTTTGTGACATTGATCGTTTCTATAAATATTGTTATTGTTGCAATATGTATTGCTTCGATAGGACTGAGAGACATTTGGAAGGGAGATCATCCTGTCAATGTTGGATTCTAACATAGCTGTGGAATGTAAAAAAAAAAAAAAAAGGACCAAATTAACGTAAATACAGCTAGGTCCAGCAATATTGAGAGACCTCTGGACGGGAGATAACCCTGTCCTTTCCATCCCTATTGTAGCGAGCTGCTATGTCAACCCCGTATCATTGTTCTCTTTCCCACACTTTACGAGCTGCTCAAAATAGAACACTGAGGTCGGGATCGAACCCGCGTCGCTCCAGACATAGACTTTCTGCAAAGTTGACGCACTGACTAAGTACATGTAGCCTACCTAGGCTGTCAGTCAGCAGACGCGGACTGTGGGAGAATGGCCGAGGACTATCAGCAGCAGAACAACATCCAATTTCACAGTGCGTCGACAAGACAAACGCTGACGCATCACACTGACACTGCCTAAACATGCAATAGTGAGGACCCAACATCTAGAACAACCAACGCCAATCCACTGCTAATAGTTAGGTATCACTGTAGGATCATTATATCGTGGATCTGACAACCTGCAATCTCTTGGCAAAAAGTTCTGGGAGACCCGCACGAAGAAGAAAATTCAACCTATAGGTATATGATGATTTCTTTCCATATTTTATACTGCCAGAATCTTACAAACAGTAGAATGGCTACATAGGCAGTGGCTCCTATAGGCATCATAGTAATTATTATACAATCGGTACCACCACCGACTGCTAATATAGTACTAATGTGGTATATTTTATCTTTGTTGTGGGAGACCAATATAGCGAGCGTTGTGGCCAAGTGAGCTTAGGCGGGACTAACTTGCCTTGTCCACAAGCCAGACACCAATGGCGCCTGACAGGTGTGGGTTCGAGCCAGTATCTGGGCGTTAAACGTTTCTCCGACTATTATTTACTTTCGACTCGGGCAACGGTTTGCTCCCCCAGCAAAAATTTCAAAAAATCACAAATAGGTAGGTAGGGTTTGGGCGCGCCATTGGCTGCGACTACGCCTTCGCAGGAGGGAGGTGGCCCAGAGTTTCTCGATAGAAAGGGTTAATAAACTGCAGCAAAAAAATATCAACAAGAACATCACAACTAGCATGTATCACCAGAACTACATAACACATTGAACAGACTTTCGGAGTTATAATTTTCTCCAGGGTAGCACTTATTTCAGTTTTGCTTGTGTGTGCCCTTTACGTCTTCCAAGTTTTCTTTGCTTGTCTCGTCAACAAAATGCCTGTTTAAACCAAAGAGACTCTGAACTAAACAGATGGAAATCACTGTTCCTCTCACCAAGAGCAAAACTATCGAGTGGCGCGTGGGCAGGATGTAGCAAGGGATCAATTCTACTACAGTGGAACCTCTCTACAACGACCTTGAAAATGTTGACAAAAATCGGTCTTTATAGAGAGGGGTCTTTATAGAGAGGGGTCTTTACAGAGAGCATAATGGCCTTTTCTTGAATCAATTTGCCAGTGATCGGAATATTCTTTCTTCTAGCATCCAGAAACCAATCCCAAACTTTCTCATTTACTTCCGAGTATGCTGTCTTCCTCCGTTTTGATCGCGTACTATCGGCATTATCACCACTTTCCCACCTTTTAAGAATGTCATCTTTGTCTCGGATAATTCCTTGAATTTGTGTTTTTCCAACTTTAAGACTCTTTGCGATCGCAATGGCAGTCTCTCCTTTTTTTGTGTCTGTTTACAACATTAACTCGATCTTCCAGAGATAAAAATTTTCTTTTCTTTGTAGACTCCATCATCCCATCACGCTTTCTTTGCTTCTTCTCAGTGCCGTGCTCGTGATGTGAATAAAGTGAAATGCAAACCCCAAACGAGTAGAATCTAGAATGTGACGTTACAAGATGACGTCAAACTTATAGAAGATTACTTTATCGGCTGGCGTGTCACATATAGGTACCTGTCTGACTGTGCTGAACAAGATCGTAGACAGTTTTTATTGTGCAGTCATGCCGAGAAAAAGTCGCTATACGGTCTGCAAAGATCGGTCGTTAGACGTTATAGCGAGGGAGTCGCTATACTGATGACAGCAATATAAGGAAATACATCGGTTAAAATAAAATGGGTCGTTGTAGCGGGGGAGTCGTTATAGAGGGGGGTCGTTGTGAGAGGTTCCACTGTAATAACCTATTATATATGAATCCAGGCACCGTTATCTGGTGGCTCATTAACAATCACATTGACTTCCGCTACTCTCGTTTATCAATTAAGTAACGACCCGGTCTAGTCCGTTTAACGAACGCCGCCCTGAGCATGATCTAACAGAGTTCAATAAGATCCCACGGCCAATCAAAATCAAATCAAATGACCTAAAAAAAACCAACATAATTGTTACCTAGCGCACCTCAAACTTCAAAGTAGCTGAAGGCTCAAGGTCATAACCACCTACATGTTCTAGTTATACAGGCTCCTTTTGGTTGGTACTGACGTAGATAGAAACATGTGAAATGACAGGAGTGGAGTTTCTTCTCCAGTGATAGCCAGCATCAGTTCAAGGAACCTACTTGTCCAATGGTGTAACCTCTAACGTACCCAAAAAACCCTTGTCATATAGGCTTTCACAGAAGGGGGCAATCAAAAAACTACAAATACATGTTTTGTATAACAGAATTACTGTTTAAATTCACAACACTGACATATTCCATTGACATGTCTGCTATTGTCAAATTAATTGACCGTATCCTGTATATGAAAATCAGGCTTTGTAGCGCTGCAATGAAGCGTCTTCCAATGTGACTGCTATTTATTAATTCATCTCGTTAAGAGATAATGGCAAGTCTTTGGCTGCTAGTCACGTCAAAAGAAAGTAATAGCAATTCCGCGAGACTTGTGCTAGTAGAGTTTGATTGATTGATTGATTTATTGTTGCTTTAGGTCCAGCGGACTCTTCCGAGCCAAATCAGGACCGGACAACCCCCGATCCGCATAAAAGAATTTTCTTATTTGGACTGTGACATTATAATGTCTTAAAAAAAAAATAAAGAACATATTAGCTGATAATGAACTGATGCTGAAATATTGCATATATTATATGGTGTAATCACATAGGAAACTTGTTATAATTGTGATCATAGTATGCGGTGTACTTTAAATATTATGATGTTGATTTTTTAATTATTTTTTTTATGTTAGAAATGTTTGAGTAATAATGTAAAATTAATATCAGTGCAAAAGGCAAGGAAGTACTGAACGGAGCATTAGATGTTGAAAGATGTCGCAATTGCAGCATTTTTTGGGTAATGTTGATTGGTGTTTATATGGTGTTCTATTTAAAATAATAATGTTTTGAATCGTAAAAAAAAAAAAAAAAAAAAAAAAAAAAGAAGGCGCTCGCGTGTTCAGATACAAGCGCTTGTGGTATATTAGCAACAAGGAATCGCCGTGTTGGTTGTGGCCGCAATACATAAAAAGACGAGAGCAATTCCGAGGTTTTGCAGACAAAAAGAAATCTGATCCCAGTAATATCACTGCAAACTAAAAAGGTCTAAATTTTTTGTCTAAACATTATAAATAAATCAATATCATTATTGACTGGACCAATATATCTTTCTATAGCTCTGCTACTGAGGATCTGCGCCTGTGAACGAAACCTAACTAGCTGTGCAGACTGTGAAATGCACAGTAGTGGGTGAAAGCCATACCTTTGCAATTAGCACTCCAAATGCAAGACATAAACACGCCTCAGACAAAACAATTCCTATCGGAGCTTTGAGCCATTCAAATGATCCTCTCTAGCTTCGGACATACGCCAATAAAAAGCCATTGCTCGTGGATCCATCGTCAAACAATGGAAGAAAGGAACGAAGGGGGAGAGAGAAAAGAGAGTGGGAAGAAGGGAACGAACAAAGAAAATTAAAAAAATATAAGAAACCAGAAAAAGGACTAATAGACACAGAAGAAAACAAAAAGTACAGAAATAAAGAGCGAAATAAATATATGTTTTAATAAAACTTTCCCGATAAAAAGGGACAATAAAGCATTAAAATAAATACGCACGCAATACATTCTTACCATAAGAAATCAACTTTTCTATTACAAGTAAATATACAGATGACCCCGTAACCTTTTGATAGTTGGAGGGGGGAGGGAGGGAATAGAGTGAGTGAGAGAGAGAGAGAGAGAGAGAGAGAGAGAGAGAGAGAGAGAGAGAGAGAGAGAGAGAGAGAGAGAGAGAGAGAGAGAGAGAGAGCAAGCAAATAGAACAGTACGAGCAGCATCTAAGGCTCTGTAGCGAGGTAGACACCCACAATAAAGACTGCAGCAGTTGTCTCCCATTTAGCATCGCTCGCATCACAGCAACTACTAGTTGATGATGATGATAATGATGATGATGATGATGGTTGTGGTGGTGGTGGTGGTGTTGGCTCTTTTGCTTTTTATTTGTTCTTTTTTGTCACTTTGTTTATTTGACTTAATTGTTAAATCTTTTTTTTTTAAATGTCCGTGACTTTGATAACTACTTGCACATGACGAAGAAGAAGAAGAAGAAGAAGAAGAAGAAGAAGAAGAAGAAGAAGAAGAAGTACAAGAAGAACAAGAAGAAGAAGAAGAATAACAATAACAACAAATACAGAAAAAAGATTACTCTTATATAGCGCACTTACAAGCTCAGACAGCTTCTCAAGGCAGGGGCCACTAATATCCAGCAATCAAACAACAGTTTGCTAAAGTCAGGATTTGAACCCACGTCACCCAAGACGCCCTTAAACAAGTCGTGCGCTCTGACCAGAAGAAGAAGAACAACAACAACAACAACAAGAAGAAGAAGAAGAAGAAGAACAACAACAACAACAACAACAAATCACAAAAGAGTTTGCTGAAGCCAGGATTCGAACCCACGTCACCCGAGACGCGCGACCAATGTCGAGCGCTCTGACGACTGAGCTATCCCTGCCGCCAAGAACAAGGAAAAACAGTGCGTTGTCCTGTTTCAAATATCCTGACTTCGTGCGTCAATGTCAGGCAGACACGCGCACACGCCTACATCCAAAAAAAAAAAAAAACATGTACAGCCACTCATATATCGTTAAAAGCTCTGTACTTAAAAGTGTTCTTTATCAATCACTACGAAGGGCACAACATGCATCAAACCGTCATTTCTTGGTGTACGCTACATCATGTAGACCCATAATTATTATGGATGCACAAGAGCGATCACCACTAAGAACAAAACTTGCATCAAATCCTCACGTTAATTAAGGCCGGTTCAAGTCCTCCTCGTTAATAAATCATTTTGACTGTATCTGTGTTGACATGATTCTTTTTTCGTGTAATACAAAGCAAAAATACGTGGTTGGGGTGGGGTTTTTTTTGTGTGTTTTTTTCCCCTCTATTCAATTTATCACTTTGTAAATGTGACATTTTATTAACAGCTTTTCAAAAGGTAAAGGTAGGTAAAGGTGGTCCCATAGCCTTGTGGCCGTAGGGGAGCGTGATGTTGGAGATCACACTTATCTTGGGCCAGCGTAATGAGGGTGATGCCTATCTCTCTCCCTCGCTGCTTTACCTTCCCCACCCTTAAGAGAGTAGGTACTCAGTCACAGTTGAGTCAACTCATGGGGGCGTTGTTATTTGTCGCTTCACGTTTTGCGGTCACCCATCCAAGTGCTAACCGCACTGGACGGTGCTTAACTTGCGACACAGTAGCGAGTGCTCCAACCACTGCGCTATCCGACACAGCTTTTCAAACATGTTGCTTATGCAAGTGACCTGGAAGCAAGCCATCATTGGAAGATTCGTGGAAGGTTCGTTAAGGTTCACGGACCTTTATTAGAGGTTCAGGAACCTAGGCTCGGGATCTGACAACCTCGAATAAAGACGGTCCACGAACCATCCAATTTAGACAGGCCGGTACTGTTTATCTACGATGTAACATTGTACTATTGCACGCCATGGAAAGGCAAAGTTATATGGAAATACACACACATATACATACACACACACGCAAACACACAACATACCCCACGAATAAGATCTGACAATGAATTTCCCAATTTCTTTGATTATCCTTTTCAAACACACCTACACAAGACGCATAATGCATTAAGAAATGGCAGATGGTTTTCATTTTCAAAACCACCAACCCGTGACTAGGTCATATAATTTTTTTATAGTTAAGTCACAGATGAGCTGTGATATAACATTAATACGGCCATACCTTCCTGTGCCATACCTTCACAGGCGCTTCTTACAAGTTGACGTTGAGTTTTTCAGTTGTATTGCCTCCACTCAGAAATGAACGCCTACAAGAAATGAATACTCAAGTTCAATTCAAAATATAGCTTAGTTTATAATCCTTACTACAACTTTGGTGTATTCTAACACCTTTACAATATACAATCCTACCGAGTATAGCAAACACTAGTTCATTCTGCTTTTAATAGAAATTATTTATTTTTAAAAAAAAAACACCCATTAGTACTGCACGGTAGTCTACAGGATGCAGTCAATCAAAATTTCAAAATTACCCCCACCCCACTCCTCCTCTCCTCACCCCTGTCCCCCACCCCACCCTCCAAATAAAAATCCCTTTCCGTCCTATAACAGCACTCCCCGTGCCTTTACGCCGCATGTTTGAGTGATGACTGTGTGTTGTGTTTGCAAGTGTGTGCATAACATGTAAAAGTGTAGGCTATGTTGGTACAAGATCGTCGTGCATTGAGCCTGATTTAGAAGAAAAGCGCGCATATCGCTTCCAGTATAATGAGTCGTTTTACCTAATCAGATTGTTAAATCTATTTACTTTGCATTATAATATTATGTCGATCCCGTCGCACTTTCTACTTCAAGTCTTTGAAAACGACGACGGTAGAAGGGAGAAGAAAAAGAAGAGAAGTAGGCCTACACGATAATAACTGGAGTATTGCAAATTATACCGCTAATATCACGTCACTGAGTGCCTTTCAAGACCTCTCCTGGTGCAATTGCATCAACTTATATATTATATGGAAGTTACTCACCGACCTAGGCTTTCAAGGTTTTATATAACGTTACGTCACTTCGCGGAGTTCACGTTCAGTACATCGTGCACTAAGGCCATCTTCCTATTTCTTTAGTCAAGACCATCCTCATTACAATTTTATTTTAATAAACTTCTTCATCGTAGCATAACGGTGCAGGTGACCCGAGGTCGATCGGATTTAGATACTGCCACGCATCGGTGGCCTAACAGGTGAAAACGCCAGGTGAGGAGGATCGCGCGCCGCACTCCCTGGAGCCTTAAGGCACAGGTAGGATACGCTTCATTAACCAATAAGGGCTGACGTAGGAATAAAACGCATGTGTGATTGTACATATCAAGAGTTATATTATCTATGCATTTAATCTGGCTGCTACATCTCTTTTGCTATCCTTAAATACTATGGCTTTCACACACATTAAAATGATGGACAAATTCAAATTCTTATTCAACAATCTTTCCTCGTCCACAGACTATATGTATTATATTATCCTTAATATTAGATTATAAAATAATAATAATAATAATAATAATAATAATAATAATAATAATAATAATAATAATAATAATAATAATAGTTGTAATAGTAGTAGTAGTAGTATACATAGTTTAAAAAAAAAAAAGTAACGGTAGTCCCATAGCCTTGTGGCCGTAGGGGAGCGTGATGTTGGAGATCACACTTATCTTGGGCCAGCGTAATGAGGGTGATGCCCATCTCTCTCCCTCGCTGCTTTACCTTCCCCACCCTTAAGAGAGTAGGTACTCAGTCACAGTGGAGTCAACTGGGAGCGTTGTTATTTGTCGCTTCACGTTTTGCGGTCACCCATCCTAGTGCTAACCGCAATGGACGGTGCTTAACTTGCGACACAGTAGCGAGTGCTCCAGCCACTGCGCTATCCGACACCCCATGTAGTATTCATAATAGATAGATAATTATCTTTGATAAAATCTGAGAAATTGTTATAAAGCAGAACAATCCAATGATGTAGATCTTGGATCGACCAGCGCCCTGAGCAGCGCTTGATTTGGAAAAGCGCTCCAAAGAAATAATAAACAGTGTGACCGTAAGGCGGCCTTGTCATCTTTTCCGTGCAGCAACAAAAGAAAAGACTGGAAAAGTAAAGACCATGCTGCTATGGATGACATCGTTGCTGCTGGTGCTCAGTAACTACAATAATGCCATTCTCTGTTATTTTGCACTCAAGAAGGCCCAAGCTCCTAAAAACCAACAAACTGTGACAAACAAACCCACACCCCTAATTTCAAAATACAAAAATACAGGTCAGGACGCGTGCAGCATGGCAGAGACTAGTCTCTCTCTCTCTCTCTCTCTCTCTCTCTCTCTCTCTCTCTCTCTCTCTCTCTCTCTCTCTCTCTCTCTCTCTCTCTCTCTCTCTCTCTCTCTCTCTCTCTCTCTCTCTCTCTCTCTCTCTCTCTCTCTCTCGGAGAATTCGTCCAGTCTCAACAACGCTGTGCGGTCAGTAGCTGACATGTTGTGAGTCACACAAACCCCCAGTAGTAATCACCTTGACTCACCCCCAGCATTTCAACTTGAACCAACCCAGCACTTGCTTAAACTAAGTTGTTATTATCATTCCTTGTAAGCCGTTTAAGGTGGGCGGCCTCATTAGTCTCCCCTATCGTGCGCTTGCATATTGCCCTCCTTCTTACCTACCTGGGTCCTCCTAATGACATAACGGTGGAAGCCAGCGGCTTTATGAAAAGAATTAGGAAAACTAAGCTGACGGGGCCAAAGCAAGGGTGGCACAAATATTGTACTAAGAGAACACTCTAAAGCACTATGTTTGTTTATTCAACCGTTCAACGAAGAAGAAGAAGAAGAAGAAGAAGAAGAAGAAGAAGAAGAAGAAGAAGAAGAAGAAGAAGAAGAAGAAGAAGAAGAAGAAGAAGAAGAAGAAGAAGAAGAAGAAGAAATAGTTTGTTTATTTGTTTTGCTAGGTAAACATCTGTTGACATAATATTAATAATAGGCGGCATAATCCTATCCTATCCGGTCCCGTAACCCGAAGGTCGTAGGGGCATAAACGGGAACACTAACAGATTAGAATTATCATCTCAGCTTTTATTTCACAAAGCGCAGTACACAATGATTAATCGCCCACCCTAACGGTTACTGTCAACTGTCAAACAATGCAAAGAGCTAACACTCGCCACTAACGGCAATAATTTACAGATTAACATTATTATTAAAAGAGCTGTATCGATTGTTTTATTTTATTTTATTTTTTATTTTTTTTTGACTGGCAGAAAATAACGTTTTTAATATAATTGTTGGGAAGACTTATTATGACTTAATATGACTTATTATTGCATTTCCAAATTCAATTACACTGACGTCTAAGCACGGTAAGACTTCATTTTTAATCGTTCCCTTCCA
The DNA here is from genome assembly GCA_036898135.1 of Oncomelania hupensis. Taxonomy (NCBI): domain Eukaryota; kingdom Metazoa; phylum Mollusca; class Gastropoda; order Littorinimorpha; family Pomatiopsidae; genus Oncomelania; species Oncomelania hupensis. The sequence continues at coordinate 5,446,067 of CM072512.1, forward strand.
ACTAACCCCCCTCCTTGCCACAACAGTAAGTGGCCACACACCGGAATGTATAACAAACTTTGATTTCACTGACCTACCATTATAATTGCTGTATATTTCACAATAGGAAGGTCTGCAGTGTGCTACACCGCTTAATCAACCGAAAGGTAACAGAAACCTTAGAATGGCGATCTCTCCCTCTCCACCCTTCCCCCCTCTCTCTCTCACAAACACACAAACGCACAGTCTGACACAATAATTATACAGCGTATTGTGCCCGCCGTTTGTTGCGTTATGACGGACAAACCACATTCTAGACGTATCACGTACACAACCCCAACCACCCATAGCGAAGAAAGTAAGGGTGCTTCGGTCTACCCGCTATCCACAAACGCCTACACATATAAACACAAGGACTTAACTATATGAAGATAACACCTGTAAACTGTTCCCTCATCTCTGGTCTCACCGTAGTTACTCAACCAAGAAATCGTTTTCAAGCATGGGTTAAGACTGTGGAGTTGAGTGGACAAGGAACCAACGACGACACAAAACAAGATACAGTAGTTATTGTTATAAACTACAATAGTTACAGCGCTTTCATATACAATAACGGCTGTAAAGCGTGCTGGTTTCCTGACTCATACTGAGCTGTAGCAATGACAATGTGTCTTTATAGTACAATGACAAGGGCTCCAATAAAATAAAATAAAATAAAATAAAATAAAATAAAATAAAATATGAAATAAAATAAAATAAATATTTAAAAAAAGGAAAGAACAAAAAAGTAGTGTGTCAGAGTTTGGTTGCCTCCCCCTCCCCTCCCCACTCCAAAAAACAAACAACAAAAAAACAATCTATAATCTACAATATAAGCTGTGCAGAAAAGCCTTAGAAAATATGTACAAATCCTTTGTCCTACCTCACTTTGACTATGGCGATGTAATCTGGGATAATTGTACAGACACTCAAGCTGGTTTATTGGAAAAACTCCATTTAGAAGGTATTAGAATTATTGTTGGGGCGGTGAAGGGGACCAGCCATGAGTTATTGTACAGAGAGTCTGGACAATACACATTGAAGGAGAGAAGGAAAAGACATAAGCTACTTACTCTTCATAAGATGATAAACGAGTGCTGTCCTGAGTACTTGTCCAACTTGGTCCCACAACTAGTATCAGCAGTTAATCCATATCACCGCAGAAGACCTCTAGAACGTAGAGTACCCCCATACAAAACTGAACTTTACAAAAACTCTTTTCTTCCTTCAACCACAGTATTGTGGAATGATCTCCCCGAGGAAATTCAAGAAAGCCCATCCATTAGCTTATTAAAAAGACACCTTTCCAAAGATGATCCACTTGTTCCATTGTACTATTACCATGGGACACGACAGCAGCAGGTTTTACATGCCCGACTCCGACTTGGCGTAAGCAACCTTAATTATGACATGTTCCGCCGTCACTTGTTAGAAGACCCAGTCTGTCAGTGTGGGCATCCTGCAGAAACATCTGAACATTTAATCCTTTTTTGCCCTATATTCGGCATTGTACGTACGCAGACAATTAACCAATTAGACCCTACTTTTCGAAACATCAACACCTTATTGTTTGGCAGCGACCGTCTCTCCCCACAAGAAAACGCCAAAATCTTTTCAAAAGTTCACACATTCCTCACATCTAGTGACCGCTTCGTTTAGAAAATAGCCCAATGATACAAAAATCACCTCTGATTCGTAACCTTGATACCAGCTAAACCAATCCCCATTTGTTTCCCTCTCTCTAGTAGTATCTTTTTCTCGTTAGTTAGTTCATTCATTTATTTCTTTATTACTTTTATTTTTCTAGTTCGACGTTATTGCATTTCTTGTCTGTTACACTATAGTTATATGTTTGTTATTTTTTCATTGTTGAAAAGATTAATTTATGTGCTTCTGTTTTTTTTTTGTTTTTTCTTTTTTAATTGCTTTGTATAAATTTGTTCCTGTTCGCCAAACATTTCATTCTTGTCAATTGTCAAAGGGTAGCACTTATTTAAGCTTTGCTTTTGTGTGCCCATTATGTTTTCCATGCTTTGTCTACTTGTTTTCGTGAATAATAAAAATTATGTTTAAAAAAATCAATCTAAAACATTATTATAAAACAGTAACAAATCGCATATATATTCCCCACCCCCCACCCCCCACCCCCCCCCCCCGAACAAAAAAAAGCCTACATTGCTATATAGTAAGCTTAATACCATTGAAAGCCCTAGTGACCATTCGGTAGAAAGCATACAATATCCCCAAGCCGACCCAACAGACCCCACAAATAAATCATGAGTTTTGGGAAAGTTTTCAAGAAAAAAGGTAGGTGATTGGTCTAGCGAAGAAGATAGTAGATTGATAGAACCGAACAGGAACGAGAAAGAACAAATGAGAATGACAGAAACAGTGGTAATTTAAATCATTTCCACAAAGTGGGGACACTATTTATACAGAAACCCCCGGCACTCCAACGGGGGCAAACGTACAATGCAATACGACTACAATTGGCTTAATGCAAAACTTTGTATTCACGGCGTCAATACATTATTATTATTTGAGAATTTGTATAGCGCACATATTTCGCCGTACTTGGCGACTCAAGGCGCTGGCCGATACAGGATCTAACTCAAGCTGCCCGAGGCGTCAACTTGCAACCTTTGGGCGCATCGTATCACTCCAGACAACTGAGCACAATCCTGGGCAGCCAGGGATGGGGGAGAAGGACCTAGGTGCATGCTGGGCGTGTTCTTGTCACCGGCACTCACCCGTCTAGGACATGAGCGTCAGGATCTTTAAAGTCCGTTATGATGGAATGTATGCGACACAGACTAGACCTCGGTTTATACTCTCGTCCGAAGGAGTAGGAAACGGGAGTAAAGTGTCTTTCCCAAGGACACAACACAATGCCCCGGGCTCGAACCCGGGACCTTCAGATCCGCAAGCCAAAAGCCCTACCATTAGGCCACCGTGCCTCCATATATAATATCATAATATATAATATATATATAATATATAATATCTCAATGATTTATGTATACATGTACGCCACTCAAGTACAGCTCGAAGACAAGAGTCGGTCTAACCTCTCATGTTAATTAAGACTTGCCGATATCAGGAAAGCAGTGCATAATGTACAGAAATGGTATAGCGCTCTCTTAAAGAAAGCGATCCATCAAACTTAGGGTACCGCTCCATTTTAGGTCACACTTCACATCTCCTGCTTAGCGATACGGGCAGAAACTACAGCCCTGCTGACTCTGTCTACCTTGCTTAGTTGTAGTAACAACTGCGTTGTAAGCATGGGGTCGGTTAGTAACTCATCACTGCTGAAATCTCGGTCCTATCCAAATCCTATCCCGTAACCAGTCCATTCTCGAATGTTGTCCTCCCACCTCTTTTTCGGTCTCCCTCTTCTTCTACCTCCTTGCGCTGTGCCTTGCAGGATGATCTTTGCAAGGCCTGATGATCTGGTGACGTGGTTATACCATCAAAGTTTCCGTTTGTTCACCACTGTCAATCTCGGTACTGCGCTAAATAGTAATACTAGGACATTGTGCATGGAGCTGGAGCAGTAAGAAAGTCGCCCCTCCCTCCACCCTCCCGACATCCATCCCAGCTCATCACTCCTCTCCTCTGCCCCTACTCCACGCCCACGCTAACTGCTATACTACAGAACCAATAGTTGTTTGGTTTTTTTTGTTCTCAATCTTAAATGTCACAAGATTCCGAAATCTGACTTTTAAAAGCCCAATGAGCGAAGGATTTCCTCATCTAAAGATCACCTTGTCCGTCCGTCTTAACCAAGCATTACCAGACACAATATCATGTTCACGCATTTCAAACACAAAAGCGAATGATAAAAATTTTAAAAAAAGAAAGAAAAAAAAAAAGAAAAGTGAAGACGGCTGGCCTAATTTTTCCGGATAAAGTATGAAATCCTTCTTTTGTGACTAATTTGGACATGATGCTAATTAAAATGCTGCATTGCAAGATCATCCCTAATAAAAGTCCTAGAACGGAAACCTCAAGATCTTTAGTCCAGCCTATTCAGCTAAACCTGATTTGACTATCCACCCGCATAATCCTGCGCACCGACCTAAAAGGGACACAAACAGCTCATGAAGCTAAACGGCAAAACCACCTTACAGGATCCTAGGACCGTCGCAGGACAGATTAAAAAGATGGGTTAAAAGCTCACACCTTAATGCCTCGAACCGTTCACCGCTGCGAAGACGCTTGTGAATACGAATCCAAGACAAATGGAGGCCACGCACATTTCTGCAACCTTTATTCAACTAAAACATTAGCCTACTGACTCCACACTCTGCAGCCTAAAACTTTTTTCTACTACACTGACCTTGTGTTGTCTATCACAGCTTTATTATTGTAATGAAGGTGTGGGTACAGCAACGACCGCTTGATTTCTTCAAGACCTTTGTCCTACAACAGTTCTATTAGTCTAGTGAAGACCAGCGTACCAGTACAACAGCTTTATTTCATCCAAGGCTTTCATTAACACACAACTCCTCACCGTCCATAAACCTGACCATTTACGCCGCAATTCCTGATGTTGATGAAATCTTTTTTTTTCCTTTAATATGCCCCCCCCCCCCTCTCTCTCTCTCTCTCTCTCTCTCTCTCTCTTTCTCTCTGTCTGTCTGTCTGTCTGTCTCTCTCTCTCTCTCTCTCGCTCTCTCATAAAGCAAATCAGCTGCTTGTTTATTTAATACATGCGTGAGTCTGTGATTACACTATTGCATTTGGAAGTACCTGTTAGATTATATAGCATGTACATCTCTCTCTCTCTCTCTCTCTCTCTCTCTCTCTCTCTCTCTCTCTCTCTCTCTCTCTCTCTGTCAAACACACACACACAGACACACACACACAAACATAAAGCAAATCAGCAGCTCGTTTCTTCCTTTCTTTGATAGGTTTGTGCGTCTCTTTCTCTACCTCCAGCTCCCTCCCACGTATTCAGTAATCAAGTTGGTTACCAGGTGCGCCTTGCACCCTCTCCCCGGCCCTTGAGTGGTTGAGGGGAGGGAGGTGAGCATCTTAAGAGGGTGGACCGTACAGCTAATCCACCCCCGTTGGGGTGCCGGGGGTTTCAGTATAAATAGTATCCCCACTTTCTGGAAATTTAGTGCTTTAAATTCCCACTGTCGCTGTCTTTCTCATTTGCTCTTTCTCATTCCTGCTCTGTTCTATCAATCTGCTATACTATCGTCTTCTTCGCTAGCCCAGTCTCCTACCTTTTTTCTTGAAAACTCTTCCGGGACAAGACTCCTTGTTTGTGTTTGAGGTCTTTTGGATCAGCTTGGGAATATTGGACGCTTTCTGCCAGGTGGTCACTAGGGCTTCCTATGATGTTATTATTTAGCAATGTAGGCATTTTATATGTATGTGTTTTGTTGATAATTTATAATGATGTTTGTATTCTATTTTGTTTTTGTAAACGGGGGTTCGATAAGTTGGGGTAAAGCCTCAGCCGTCCCCTGCGTGGGATGTCTTTATTGTAAAGTGACTGGCTGGTGGAGAGCTTTCGGTTTTACCACTAGGGTTGTTTCAGCAGATCTTTTATGCGGATCGGGGGTTGTCCGGTCCTGATTTGGCTCGGAAGAGTCCGCTGGACCTAAAGCAATAATAATGTAATGTAATGTACAGCTAATCGATGTAAAAAGTGCTGAGTCAACAATGGACCTGATTTACTACAGCGGAACCCTCATCTATTTGGCCATCTTCTTCATACCATTGTAAGACACGCCTGTCTGTTTCTCTAGCAAGGCCCAATCTGTGGTGCTGATTAGTCAAAATATCCGTTAATGCATCACATATTTTGCTTACCGTCACATTTTGGGGTTGGGTAGTTTTATTATATGATCTAAATAACGTAGGACTGGGACTTGGGCTTTCACTACATGATAGTATGCAATGGTACATTCTATACTCAAAGCTACTATAACAAACAAACAAAGTATGGTCAACCCTCTAAAAGGCAAACCCTTTTCAAATGTTATTCTCATCGCTCACATCAACAGCAACGGTTGTTTTAATATCGAGGCACGGGAAAACGGCGCGTGCCAGAGAATATCAATTTCAGATTGACCCCTCGCAGTCAAACAGAGGCCATTGTTTGACCTTTGTCCCCCGATCTGACCTTTGATTGCAGCCTTGTGATTCCTTCCATTTTGAACCCCAAAGCACCCGTAACCCTCATTCCAACCCTTCCCTCCCCTTTTCCATTCCCCCAGTTACATTGTTGGTGCTTCCCAGAAGGGGACATTGGATACGGTTGGTTCATTTTATTTACGGCTATTTACCCGATTTGTGTTTAACTTCATGGACGTTGACAACTGTATTTTCTTTTTAAAAGCTTAGGCACTGAAACCTGAAACAAGGTTGATTGTTCCAGGATTTGATCTCGATACAATGTGCACGCTAGATCGACACTCTAGCCAACCCAGCCATTACATTTCCCTAGAGGCTTTTCCCACCCCTTCCGGTTGGCGGTAAGGTAAAACGCCAAATCAATGTATACACCAGACCGGTCACGTTTTGTCTGCGAAGTTTTATTCATAACAGCTCTCGCATTTTGGGGGCGCATTGCTGCAAACTCGCGCACAGGAATCCTGCAAACTCAAGTCATAAAACCCAAATCTAGCTCACGTTTATCAGTCCTATCCTATCCCGTAACTCCAACGTCGTTTGTCAGTCACATAACTGATATTGGAAACGGACTGTTATCATACGACATAGACACGAGGCTCAACGTTATCACAGAACACAACACACACCAGTTCAAAATAGCGACAGACCTGCAAAAAACTTTAAAGCGTTTACAATTTTCACACGCACTTCTTCAATGCATGTTGTCGAATGTTCTCCAACTGAATACAATTAACAATTAAGAAGAGAAGCTTTCAAACCGTATTTATTTTAAAAATCCTGCTAAAAGAATATTTTCAAAACATGATCATACGTTATGTTTGCTAAGCGGAATGGTTTGTACACAAAGACATACAAATGTACAAAGTGATTTTAAGTGTAGACAATCTGGAAGTCCTAGGAAAAAAGTCCGCCAGGTACTAACCAAAATACAGTACTCCTCTCTTAAGGTGACCCCCCACAGGACCAAATTTTTGTTTGATCTTATCCGAGGGGCAACCTAAACAGTCCTCTGATAAGATCAACTACCAGTAAAAAACTTGATCTTATACTAGGTGCTAAATTTTTGTGTCGTGTGTCAGTGTGTGTGTGTGTGTGTACATGTGTGCACGTTGGTGCGCGCGTATGCATGTATGCATTACTGTATATGTATTTTTTGTGCTTGTGTATGATGCATAAGCACACACTCAAACACTTAAACGAACGGATGCAAGCATGCATACACATACACAAACTCACACACACACAAACACATTGACGCGCACGCACGCAAATGAGAATAAAAAATAAAAAGTATGCACCAAGACAGTTACTGGGTGTATTTGCAGAAAACCTTACACAAGTTTTTCGAATTGTTCACTTTGTCTACGCCACGGCTCATGCTTTATCGCTAGTGAATGAAGTCAATTCAGGGTAAGGTCCACTGTGGCAATACGTCCCGCTAGGAGGGGACACGGCAGATCACACGCTATGTGAACAGGAAATGACATCATAAGGAATATATGACATCATCTCAAAACAGGAAGTGACCTCATAAATGACGTCATCTGTGACATCAATTTCTCTTCAGCAGTAGTCTCCTCCATTTGGGAACCAAAACGGGGTTGACGTTATCCGAGGTTTTCCCTTATGCGAGGTGACGCTAAGCGAGGAATTCTAAATGGTACAAAGAAGGTGTTTGGCCGGGACCAACAACCTGATTGATCTTATCCGCGTTGTGACCTTAAACGGTAATGACGTTAAAAGAGGAGTACTGTAATACAGACAAATGTTCATGTTGATGAGGCTGATAACACATCACAAAGACAACCCATTTACATGCTATCATAATACCAAACAACCTACTACTTCTTAACCAAAATTTTACACCATTTTATTATAACACAGGGTTGGCTTGTTTCATTTCCTGTAAATCATTGTTTGTTTGTAATTATGTGTTTTCCTTGAGTAAAACATTTGTTTAAACCAATTAAAACAGCGGAACCTGCATATCACTGAAAAATGTTTAGGAAAGGTCTAGTGCTCATAATATAAGACATGTTTAGAGCATTTATAGAAAAGAAGGTTCCCTACATAATCGGCACCCTTACCACCACCACCACCCCCCACCCTTCCCCCCAAAAAAAAACAACAAAAAAGAGAGGCTCCTTTGGACAAAACGATCTTTACTTTGAACAGCGGGGTATACATGTAATTCATTTTATTGGATGCCATTTATACGCCCACTTAGCAGACGACAGGAAGGGAAGAAACTAGAACGTTGAATACCCCATGTCAGTGAAGCATGATTCACTCATTACAGTAAACAGGTAGGCTTGAAATAAGCGCTATAGGGTATGAGAGGGAATGGGAATCTATTGAAAGAGCGCAGCATGGCCTGACCCTAAAGCATTACACTACAGCGAAGTAAAGTATGCGTTCTTTGGAAAGTGGAAAACCCCTGATACAAATTACAATACAAAGAATTCCACACGGGACGCATAAACCTCAATATCCTACACTACAGTGATACAGTGCAAGGAGTCTTACTAACTCAATGTTTAATAATTAAAATGTTAAAACATTGACACCAGAGATGTGACAGAAAAAAAAAGATTCACTTAAAAAAAACCATAATACTAACAGTATTTACAATGACTATCAGCGCGTTATAATTTCAAATCATATTACAGAGCACCTTTAAAACCGTCAACGAGGATTCTGTACTGGTTTTAGGGGGACTAATAAAAGTTTGCGTAAACAGGTGAAAACTGGCTATTTGTAATGCTTTAACATTGTGAAAACTGGTTATTTGTAATGCGTTAACATTGTAGACTCGCTGAAGTTGAGGTGTCTAACTGACACTCAGTTCCTTTTAACAGCAAGCCCAACCATACGACCGAAACACAACAAGATCTGCCTACGCGGGGGTGTGCATCAGGGTACTGAATTTAAAACGGATTTTTAAACAGGAAAAAATTCTGTTTTTAAATACGATAGGCATTGAATAAAATTAAATTATATCCTAAAGCGCACAAAGGTCAGCTATTTATATAAAGCGTCAAAACTATGCAGCCCACAACATCCAAAGAACATTCCACATTAGATTTCAGTTCAATTCAATTCAACCAATCTTTATTACCATCAAAGGAATTATGTACAGCTATTTGTGTCGCATTTCAAAACAAAATAAACGAAACGATATAACCCGCAAAATAAACAATTTTTAAAAACTAACATAAAACATTAAATGTTGAGATTACTATTTTATTTTTACCCACACACACCTTATACACCGAAAACCAAAAAACGAACTTTCTTATTAATAAATTAATTAAAATACAATCCCAGAAATTCAGTAAATATTGCACAACAAAGCATGGGCTTGTAAGCATCTGAAACAGACGTTGGGCTCCTCAATAACGCCACGGCGCGATTTTAACAAAACGGACTAGGATCCAATCATTACGCGTCACTTCAGACTATAGGCACATCATCGTTTCGCTTAGCTAGTACACAGCAACGCATTTGGATTTTATTGGTCATACACCGCGGCATTTGTTGTTGTTTTTTTTTTGTCTTTTTTTGTTTTTGTTTTTGTGACAGTTTATTATCCCTGTCTATTGGGAAATTCTGGGCCGCCTCCCCTGGGAAGGCGTAGTCGCAGCCTGTGGCGCGCCCAAACCCTACCTACCTAACATTAGTTGTGATTTTTGAAACTTTGCTGGGTGGAGCAAACCTGCGTACCCGGAGAAAACCCCCGAGACGTTGCCCGAGTCGAAAGTAAATAATATTCGGAGAAAAATAACGCCCAGATGCCGGATCGAACCCACACCTGTCGGCGCCATTGGTTTGTGGCTTGTGGACAAGGCAAGTTAGTCCCGCCTTAGCCCACTCGGCCACAACGCTCGCCATTTTGGCCACTGCCTGTATTATAATGGCCTGTCTTAAGTAAAAGGTTCGTGGAAGATTCCTATCCTATCCTATCCTATCCTATCCTATCCTATCCTATCCCTTAACTCCAAAGTCGTTGGGGCACCACAGATGATCGTTCAACCAGCGTGTTCCATCTTTCTCTCCTCAGCAGTCCCTCATGGCTTCAATCAGTGTCTAGCCAGTTCATTTTCCAATGTTATGTTACACCTCTTTTTCTGTCTCCCTCTTCTTCTGCTACCTTACACCGTGCTTTGCAGGATGGTCTTTGCAAGGCCTGATGCCCTATGGGGAAACAAAAAAAGGTTCGGGAACCTAGGTTTGGGATCTGAGAACTCGAAAAAAAAGTTGTTGAACCTCCGCGAATATGCGAGCGTTGTGGCCGAGTGGTCTAAGGCGGGACTAACTTGCCTTGACCACAGGCTAGAAACCAATGGCGCCTGACAGGTGTGGGATCGATCCAGCATCTGGACGTTATGTTTCTTCGAATTTTTTTTACTTTCGAATCGGGCAACGTCTTGAGGGTTTTCTCCGGGTACTCCTGTTTGCTCCCCCAGCAAACATTTCAAAAACACAACTAATATTAGGTAGGTTGGGTTTGGGCGCGCCACAGGCTGCGACTATGCCTTCCCCAGTGGAGGCGGCCCAGAATTTCTCAACAAAAAGGAATTTGCGGTCTTCTCTTATCATCGACCTTAAATATAATGTTATTAATAACGTTCACTGTAAATAGACAGTCGTGGACAGGTTAGGTGCAATTTTAATACAAACTTGTTGACAGTTTGTGCGTAACAGAAGCTTACTTATAATCCACATAGGATTGTCGTTCTTATTGTTAATGACGTAGTTTAATGAGCGTCTGAATAGCGATATAGTTGATTTTTGTTGATTTTTTTCACTTTGCAAGCGTTAACGATGAAGCGTAAATCACTATACACGGCTCCACCACAGGCGACTTCTGACCTCTCAACTCAACAAACACCCCCCGTCTGACTGCATTCCGCTCTCGGCTCGCTTTTCATTGCACGGATATTTTATTCACTTTGGGCATAGATTTGATGGTTTTACAACTGAAATTATTCAAGAAATTGAAGAGAGAGAAAAGAGGGGAGGGTAGGGGGGAGAGAGAAAAGAGGTTAGAGAGGGGGAGTGAAAAGGAAGTCAGGGAGGAAAGAGAGGGAGGTGAGAGGGAGAGAGAGACAGATACAGAGAGAGAGAGAGAGAGAGAGAGAGAGAGAGAGAGAGAGAGAGAAGTCGAAACCTTTAATAGGATAATAGCATTAGGTCCTATGGACCTGTCTTACAGCTAGTCCTTAATAAAATTGTAAAAGAAAATAAAACATTAATTTTAAGAGAGAGAGAGAGAGAGAGAGAGAGAGAGAGAGAGAGAAAGAGAGAGAGAGAGAGAGATGCATAAGCTATATATAGTCTAAAGTAGTGGTCACATTTGGCTTACGGCGTTTTACGGCTTATGCATTGGGTCGGAGTTAGTGGCGCCATGTTTATCACGGTCCGGTTGACGTTGGAATTAAACGTGTGTAGCTGTGTAATTTCATTATAACAAGGTACTTTGTCCTACTGCCGTAGCTCAAGTGATAGAGCGTTCGCCTGGCACACCGATGACCCAGGTTCGAATCCCGTGGTGGACGAAATTAAAATGTGGCCATTTTCACTGTCCATTTTAGCAGTATGATTGCTCTGGTGGTTCAGTGTTGATTCAGGTCCTTACCCCTTGTTCCCTGGGATGGTTATCCCCGTCTGCCATATCGCCAATTGTGGGTGTAGACGTTAAACCTCAATGTTCATTCATTCAAGGCACTTTTTCGTGACGATATAATGTACTCTTTCACGATTTGATTATAATATAAAACAACTTTACTAAGATCGACACGCAAACAAGTGAATTCAACTGCATTTAGCTCGCCAAGTCGTGTGTAGCAGACAACAATTTTTGCGTGTAATCATGCGTGTGGGAGGAGTTTAGGTTGACCTCTAAACTCGTGACGTCACATTCCCGTTTCTCATTGGTCCTGGTAAGCTCGGCTTCTATATTATTGCAGAAGAAATCAAATATGCGCTATCCTTGTGAAATTTTAAGTTAGCCAGCACACAAGGAACGACATAAGGAATTCATAAGCGTAACACAAGTGTGACCAGGTGCTTAGCACAAGTGTGGCCGGGCCTTAACAGATATTCCCACATGCAATGGTATAATCATAGACGCACACGCATTAAAGAATTCTTTTAAAAAAAAAGTTTTTTTTTTAAAAGCAACGACTGATTTGCTTTCTAATTTTCCGTAACATTCTTCACATTCTTTTAGTCGTTTTCTTTCTTTTTCTTTTTCCTCTCCTTCCTTCTTCTTCTTCTTGAACAAAGTGCAGAAGTTGGTTGTGTGTGTATGTGTGTGTGCGCGTGTGTGTTTTACACAAACTGTCTGTTTTCGTCTGTAGAAAGCCAAAACGCGGGTCTGGTTGTTCTACCTTCGTCTCATAGGCGCTGTTTAAACATAACCCATGTACGCTCCTAGTATCCCGCAATCAAATATCTTACTTCCAAGAAATCTCTCTCTGTCTGTCTCTGTCTCTCCCCCTCCCCCCCCCCCCCACCCAATCTCTAAAAGTCGGAGAATGTGAGTGCGAATGATACGAGGAACAATTGTAAGATTAGACTCCCGCCTAAATTATGTATCCAGTGTTGTGAATAAAATACCTCAATCTGAATCTCTTTCTTTCTCTCTGTCCCACTACACCACCCCCCCCCCCTCCTTTCCTCGTTCAACATACGCTTACACACGCAATACACTCAATACTGTCATTCTCAGAACGACTGACTCATTAGATAGAAACAGTCGCGCATGAAGGCAACTTCAAAGAGGTTAAACCGCACAGGTAAACGTCTTTTAACAGCACGAATTAAACGTGTAATAAAGGACAAATAATTTCAAGAATTGCTACACGTAAACGTCTTTTAGCAGTAAACAATAATATAATATACGGATAACTGCGGAGAAGGGGGTGGGGCGGGAAAAAAAACCCCAGACCACAAGCATACTATACTCTTATATATCAATGAGCATGTGTTAAACGGGTACCTGCAAACTAATGAAAGAGATTAAACAACAGGCTTTTCATATTTTATGCGTCTTTTGACTGTATGAATTTAAACTGGTAGATGAAGAAAGAAGAAAGTGCAGGGTGTATTTCTTAGTTGTTTCTGTTGGAGGTGTAGGGAGCGATGGGGAAGTTGGCAGTGCAGATTGCTGTACACAGCACTAGCAACAAACAGTTAACCACAGAAACACTGCACATGCACGCTGACACACTACCCAAATGCCAGACCTATATATACACGTTTGCATGCCTTTGGCACCACACAACGCAGCCACGATAGTGATCGACAAAAGGTTGATAGCCTTGTATTCAAAACGGATCTTCTACACAATAAGTGCCCATTTCATAGTTTCTCTCTCCTAACCTCACCTCAACAGGCACGCACACGCAAACTTCTAATACCCACGCACTCGCACGCTGCCTATACCCACACCTTCACTCCCAAAAGACAATTAATAATAGACTCTTTTAAGACGTTCAGGAAAAAGATCTGTAAGATCGAATCGCTGCATGTAATGAGTGCTGCCATTGACTGGAAATGTCACTAGAAATGCATTGCCTCGCCACCACTATTCTATACAGTCATTACGTTAGGCAAATAATATAACAGTCATTAGGTTAGGCATATAATATATTCTATACAGTCATTACGTTAGGCAAATAATCTATTCTATACAGTCATTACGTTAGGCAAATAATCTATTCTATACAGTCATTAAGTTATGCATATAATCTATTCTATAGTCGTTATGTTAGGCAAAAAATCTCTTCTAGGCTATACAGTCATTAATTTAGGCATATAATATATTCTAAAAAGTCATTAATTTAGGCATATAATATCTTCTATACAGTCATTAAGTTAGGCATATAATCTAAAGAAAAATACAGTCATTACGTTAGGCAAATAATCTCTTCTATATAGGTATTCAGTGTTCCCGATTACGCACAGTAGTGCGTCAATTACGCACAAAATATGAAAAATGACGCAGAAAAATTTGCATGTGTGCGTCCTGTGGACGCACACATTTTTTTCGAATCGCTGAAGTCAAAACTACGACCAAGGAGTGGCGAACTAATTCACGGTATAATCAGAATCAGAACCCAACTGAGACTGCCACTGCAGACGATTAAAGATTGTGTCGGGAGTAGTCGTTCTTAAAAATCGCATGCGCGCGCATTTTAAACTTCCTCCAAGCAATCCATTCACTGAACAGAAGAAATCTTCGTAAATCCATTCTTTGATTCTATCCAGGCTTAAATAAACATTTAATACATGTTTTAATTTTTTGGTTTTATATGTTTATGATAACTAATGTGCCGCTTTAACAGAATTTATTTTAAAAAAAAAGAAAAAAGAAAAGTGAGGCTTGGTCTTGTTTTTACATTTTTTCCGATTTGGGGACTCTCAAAATTTGCACAAGGACTCTTAAAATTTTATAAGTCCCAAGGACTCTCATTTTTTGTTTGTTGAGGGAACACTGGTATTTATTTTAGGCATATAATCTATCGTATACAGTCATTAAGTTAGGCATATAATCTATGTTATTAGACAGAGAGATAGCGTGATTTTGAAACAGTCATTCACTTTCTAAACAAATCAACTCTCGACAACGCAGGTCATGGTTTCTCCCCCACTCCCCCCGCCCCCAATTCCACTCCACCCACCCGCCTCTCCTCGCTTTACAAAAGAGCTGAAAGATGAAAACTCCTCTAGGCTGTACCAGGGTTCCCACCAGTTTGGGAAAACAAAATTCCATACTTTTTCCAGACTTTTTCCATGGCTTCCTAAACATTTTCAAGACCATCTTTACACACACAAGAAACGAAGAATTCTACATAGAATACTTATCACATAAAAACACTGGTATAACAAAAAGGAATTGTGAGACGTGTACTTACAAAATACAAGACAGCCCATGATCTGTGATACTGACAGTCCATATGATTTTAATAAACAAATATGCCCTGCATTTTTTCATGTGTTTAAGTTCAACTTTCCTGAGAATGAACACACAATTACTGTTTTATTTCTTTGAGCTTCTGGTCAATTTGGCACTCTAGAGTAATGGCTTCTGCCTCTTTTTTTGTCGCTGACCTGCGCAAAGCATTGGCCTTGGACAGAAGTGATAGGCTCTCACTCTGCCCTGCCCTATCTGCAAACTCATTTGCAGATTTAAGCAGGTCTTTTGCACACAGTTCCAATCGTTTCTTCTTTGACTTCAGCTCTTCAATTTCATCTAACACTAACTTTCTTTTTTCTAAATGTCTCTTTTTTCTCTCTCTTTTTCTTCTCTTCTTCAAGGTAGGCTAAACCTCATATCTGGATCTTGCACTAGCTGCATTGAAGAGGAGTGCTTTTGTAATTGGCACCTGACTGGCTCCACCTGCCTTAGCCAAATCGTCTGCTATAATTCTCTGTCCTGTTAGGGTTTTCTGTGACATGTTGTCAGTCATTACTTCTTTATTAACAGAGAATCCCCTCTCCACACTGGCCTGGCCATGAGAAAGGAGCAGCACTTCTCTCACAACACTCCAAAGGCCACTCAACTCCTTTCGCTTGGCCAGTGCAGAGAAGAAGAGTCTGTCTAATCTGTCTTTATCCCTGTCAAAAGACTGAAAGTTATCAGCAGAAGCACACTCTGATAAGAAGTCTGTGTACTGCAAATTGATTCTGTCCACATCTTTCTTCTGTTCTGCATCGGCCGGATGAGAAAGAAAACAGTAGGTTTATTGTGTCTTTAATCCGCAAGAGTAAGCAAGGGAAATAACCGCGCTAAAAGAAAAATTAATTCGCTACTTTCGGTTTCAATCGCAACATCGCCGGGAGAACATCTCAAATAAACGGTATTTTCATTTTTCTTTCTTTTGAAGAAAAACGCTTGTCAAACTGAAAGATTGCCTTGTGGTTTTTTTCCATGACTTTTCCATACCTATCTAGACAAATACATTTTTTTCCATGGCTTTTCCAGCCCTGGAAATCACTTTCTCTATTTTCCATAGCTTTTCCAGACTTCCATGACTCGGTACGAACCCTGCTGTACGCTACCAACATAGATGACTGTTCTTGTCAGCAGCGTATTCCTCCCTCTACCAAATACTTCAAAAATGAACTGTACCTATAATTTTACCGGTCCTTTTTTTTTTTGGGGGGGGGGGGGGGAAGTGGAGGTGGGGGACGGAGGTGGCAGTTTATTATCCCTTTCTATCGGGAAACTCTGGGCCCCCTCCCCTGGGGAAGGCGTAGTAGCAGCCTGTGGCGCGCCCAAACCCAACCTAACTAACATTATTTGAGATTTTTGAAATTTTGCTGGGGGAGCAAACCGGAGTACCCGGAGAAAACAACCGAGACGTTGCCCGAGTCGAAAGTAAATAATATTCAAGTAAATAATATTCGGAGAAACATAACGCCCTGGATCGAACCCACACCTGTCAGGCGCCAATGGTTTCTGGCTTGTGGACAAGGCAAGTTAGTCCCGCCTTAGCCCACTTGGCCACAACGCCTTAAATACCACAGGTGTATTGGCTGCTAAAAAAGATACAATTGCCCCCCCCTCTCTCTCTCTCTCTCTCTCTCTCTCTCTCTCTCTCTCTCTCTCTCTCTCTCTCTCTCTCTCTCTCTCTGTGTCTCTGTAAAGCTCTTTATGGTACTTGATGTATGGTGGTGCGTTCCTTAAGCACGTGCGTGCATAAGAACTCACGACAAAGAGTCTTTTCCACTGACAGCTTAATATAGCGTCTTACTCATCGCCTGAAACACCCACGGCTCCAGCCTTTCGTGCGCTGTGACTGAGAAGTTTTGCCTTCAACATACTTCAGAAGCGCACCAACACTCCATGCATGCCCCTAGTCACATAAAAGGTCTGTGCTCCTAACCCTCAGCTTGCTTATCCCTAGTTTAAGTTTCCTACACTAAAATACCGCTATCTTCAATTAACACAATTCCCATCCATCCATCCTGAGTTAATTGTGACTATTCTCTACAATGCCATCTGTCTCAACCTTACTCTCTAGCTTATCTTCATCAGTAACTGATTAAGTTAGTACAGTACTCTCTCTCTCTCTCTCTCTCTCTCTCTCTCTCTCTCTCTCTCTCTCTCTCTCTCTCTCTCTCTCTCTCTCTCCCCCCCCCCATTCAGACACCAATAGTTTGTCACGCATACCTCCTCCCCTCCTCCAGCTTCTGATTCCAACTTCCCTAGAAAACCCTCTTCTTCCATGACTGTTCTCCTCCTCCCCCCTTTTCTCTCTCCCCTCCCCCACGCTGACACACGCACTCGTACCTCACCCTATCCCCTCCTCTTACACCTTCCACAAGCATACCTTCTTCTTCACCCAATTTCCTCCCTGTTCCTGCTTCTGCCTACTCTATAGCATAGCTTCCTCTTCCCAGATGATTAGATAGGGAGGTTGAGTCTACGGAGCTTTGGCGCTAATGCCAGTTCTGCCCTGGATTTGTATCAATTTAAACCGTCCGCGGCCTGATTAAGACGGCTACCGTTAGAACTCCACAGCCAGCTGCTCCGGTAATTATTGCTGAAAACTCTACTACCGTTGAACTCTGCTCCTATCAGTTAGCAATTCTAGAGTTGAGCATCAAGTTAAAATTACTTCTCCAAACTAGGGCTTGCCTTTCCCACCAACTCCATGCAGCTATGCTTAAGTTTTATTGTAACTACTACTAGTACTACACAACTTAGCATCATTACTGCACACATCTTAAAACTTCTCTCCAACTTTATCTACCGCTAGTAGTCGTACTGCTTGTACAGGTAACCTAAGCTTCTTTTATCTTGTACGATTTAGGTTTGAAGTAAACCACTGCTTTTAGCAACTCTTGGTAACACTTACAGTAACCCTACTCATACAAGATACAAGAAAACTTTATTATCTCAGTCTGAGAAATTAATACATGTTTTGCAGGCAGATAAAGGAAGTCATCAATCAATAAAAAGAAAACATAACACCTGTGCCATACACATTTGGCACTTCACATTCTTACTGGACATTATATATCATTTTTCTTCTCGCTTATATTAATGTACATATAACATGTTAAAAAGTTAATTACATTAAAGGAAAAGAACATTCATGTTGATTTTTAAATGTATATAAGATCATACAAATCAGTTCTAATCACAGATATAACTATGGGAGGACTTATATTTTACACACCTACATAACAGCTGTCATTGCACAAATTAGCACCACAAGTGATTAAATGATTAAAAGAAATAGTATAAATAAAGGCACTCTCTTTTTCTTACACACACGCACACACCTACACCTCCACACACACCCTCACAGATTATTTATACTTATTCAGAAGTTCAATCGACTTTGATGCAAAGCTGCATTTCGTTCTAATAGTGGAAAATTTAGGCACTCGAAAACGGCGAGCAGATGGTAAAAGTGTATAATGCTTTGCAAGGACGTGTGTGGTGTCTCTCGCAATCTCTTTAGCCTTTCGCACTGCACGGCACTCATACAACTCAGTCAGACTCTTCTGTTTCTCTCCAATTACTTTCCCGCACATTTTCATCACTCTGTCAAGCACATTCTTGTTCTTCACATTTAGTCCTCCATACCAGCAGAAAAAGCCAAATGTTAAAACAGATTTAATAAAACGTCTGTAAAATGTACACAAAACATGCTGACTGACGCCTAAGGAACGGAGTTTCTGTAGGCAGTATAATCTTGACTGACATTTCTTGTGGATTACAGCAGTATTTCAAAAGTGAGTTTGTTATCCAGTACAGTTCCAAGGTATTTTATCTACCTATTACCAAAAGAACAACAGCTCCTTGCGCAGCCGTCTAAGCTGGAAACTGCGCTATCCATCGATATTTAGAGACGGTGGGAGGGCCCGGGTAGAGAAATAAATTCGCATCAAAGTCCAGTTAAAACTGTATCTGCTCTTAAGACTCGTTTTGAAGTCAAGCCGCATTTTTCCGTCATCAATCAATAAAGTCATGTTTCCTCCGCAAGAAGAATACAAAGCATGGAGATGAGGTGCTACAGAAGACTTCTGGGCATTTCCTATACCCAGCACATCACCAACGACGAAGTCCGACAGACCATCACACAAGCCATTGGACAACACGATGACCTGCTCACAGTGGTAAAAAAACGGAAACTCCGATGGTATGGCCACGTAACCAGATCATCAGGTCTTGCAAAGACCATCCTGCAAGGCACAGTGCAAGGAGGTAAAAGAAGAGGGAGACCAAAAAGAGGTGGGAGGACAACATTGGAGAATGGACTGGTTTGACACTGAGCAAAACCATCAGGGTTGCTGAGGACAGGGAAAGATGGAGTACGCTGGTTAAACGATCATCTGTGGTGCCCCTACGACGTCCGAGTTACGGGATAGGATATGATAGGCTTCCTCCGCACGATGCTGTTGGAAGGCTGACTTGAATGCGGTGCAAAAGGCAAATGAAAATGTAGAAGCTTGTAAGTGTGCTATATAAGAGCAATATCTTTCTTTTTTGTTTTAACATTCTATACTGTGTTGTGTTGTGTTGTACGATGCTATTATCAATGACAGTTGTACGCTGAACTGAGACTTTCCTTGCTGTTTGTTTGGACAATAAAGATTTTGATTCTGAAATATTGAAATCATCTGTTTACAGGGCACTAGTCCTATTTACACACACGTACACATTAACGCGCGCGCATTAACACACACATATACACACACACACACACACATACAATCACACAGGGTTGCTTAGTTTTGTCAAAGAATTTGCTATTATCCAGATAGTAGATAGCCCACCAACCGTAAGAGCACATTATTATTATTATTATTATTATCATTGTTATTATTTTTTTTTTATAATTATTATTTATTTATTATTATTATTATTATTATTATTATTATTATTATTATTATTATTATTATTATTATTATTATTATTATTATATTATGTATTTTATAATGCACTTTACCAAACATGAAGTCTGCTCAAAGCGCAACATTCATTCATTGTCAGGCAATGTACAATGAAATACATTTCAATAAATCTATAATAAAATAATTTAAATGAATACCATACTCATACAGATACACACACACACACCCACACACACACACACAAATCATAAAAAGTATATATCACAAACATGTCACCATAAAGAAACACTTTGTACAATAACACGAAAAAAAACTAATAAGTATTCAGCACCACACAACTATAACTACCCATACATCTACGCACATATGCACCACACACAAACACTTAAACACTTTCTAACACACACCCACACACACACACACACACCCACACACACAGGGTAGTACAATGATATCACACAAAAACCACTTTTCTCATAGACCTCCAGCACGCAAATTAACAGACCAAAAGATCCAGCCAACCAGAGACGGAATCGCAAGCTTAGGACATATAATTTGAGAAGAGAAAGATTTTGAGGTTTTTCTTGAAGAACTGGAGCCGGTGAAGGAAGCAAAGACCGAGTCGATTGGTTTTAAAAATGAGCATGCCATGGGAAACACTTCACAGATATTGAATTAAATGGGCAGAACGAAGAGGTTACACACAGGCCATGGGGTGAGGTGGGGAGGGAGGGAAATAACGAGAGTAAGAAATTCAGGAGAAAAAAATGAGCGGAAAAAAGGTGAGAGGTTGGGGGTAGGGGAAAGAGGAGTAGGAAGGGGGGAAGGGGATGGAGGAGGAATGATGAAGGTGGAATGTCAGGTAAAAGAATCGTCTCACAGAGCTACAGGCTATTATCAGCACAGTGCGGGGGAGTGCGTGGCTCGAATAACTCTAATACTTGTTACAGCCTTCGTCAGCTGGCAGCAGTACTAGGCCTACTAGAACTTTCAAAGAAGATGAATGGCTTTTCTTATTAGTGTTAAGTACTACAGATCCCGATTTTCCAGTATAAACTGAATGAATGAAGTGTTGAGGTTAGAGCTATAATCTATAATAACTCTTGGATTTATAGGCAACAAACGAACCACCGGCAGGCAGAAAGAGATAGTATTGCTGTAGTCAAAGCAAAGAGGTTTTTTGACCAGGCGAAGACGCCTCGTTTATTAGCGTTGGTTTGGGAAGTGCAAATCCATGGGGAAGGTAGTTTATATGGGCAGGATAACTCTAATTGCTTTCTAAAGAGTCAAACCCCTTGATAAATTTACTTTTATTGTTTGAGCAGGACAAAGTAGTCTACGCATCAATAATCCTATCCTATCCTGTAACTCGGATGTCGTAGGGGCACCACAGATGATCGTTTAACCAGCGTACTCCATCTTTCTCTGTCCTCAGCAACCCTGATGATGATGATGACGATGATGATGATGATTACGATGATGATGATGATGATGATGTTGATGATGATGATGATGATGATAACGATGATGATGATGATGATGATGATGATGATGATGATGATGATGATGATGATGATGATAATAATAATAATAATAATAATAATAATAATAATAATAATAATAATAATAATAATAATAATAATAATAAACCTTTTGACTTCAATGTTTAAAATTTCCAAGTGTGTCTGTTTGTTATAAGAAAGTGTAGACTAATTTCAAAAACCATTTTTATTTATTTGTTTGTTTTTTGTTGTTGTTGACGCAAAACCCTAGCGGGGCGCGTGTGGCCACTCACCCCAATGTCGGTTTTGGAAAATGTTTGTATTTTTAGTCCTATATTTGCGAGTTTTGTTATTGCGGGCTTCTTTTTTTATTATTTATATTTATTTTTTTTGGTGGGGAGGGTGTGTGTGTGGGGTCTCACATTTTCTGTCGTTTCTTTTTTTCTGATTGGACTTATTGAAGGGGCGCTAGTCCAGGGCACATAATCTGAAAGCAGGGACAGCTTTGAGTGAGTCCACTTGTAAAAGCGCTGCTTACAAATACTTGTATTTGTGAACAAATTGCTGTAACATGAACATCATTTCAACATTAACACAAATGCACAAGTCAAAGCCAGTCGCATTTGCGTTTCTACTTTCATTTAAACACAAAACAAAAAAAAAACAAAAAAAATCTTAACATTATTCCACGCGGAATAACGACCCAGATTTGATTATTTCTCAATGTAAATGTGTCGCTACTAACTGTGTCGCTAGTTATCACGAACATTTTGTTTTCGAGCAGTTTGTACAAGATGATATTAGCAACGAGCCAAGCTTCATGACTGCATTGCCATCCCATGCTAATGTGTCACTAATTATCACGAACATTTTGTCTTTCAACACTTTGTACAAGCACATACTCGGTACACATTGGGAAATGATGCCTCAGCTGCGACATTTGACAATGGCCCAGACTTTGATTGCACCGTCATCCGCAAAAGCTAACGTGTTTTTGTACAAGATGATGAACTCTACCTCATGAACACTGATGACTCAGCTGCAACAACTGACAACGACCCAGGCTTCCTGATTCCCTACCACCCCAAGTGCTGACTGTAGAAGAAGTTGTACACACTGGCGCTTACATAACATGCACTGCACTGGGTAAGACAAACTACAGTTTTGTTTTATTCCTTCACTTTCTATTTCAAACTATAGACACTCTATCTAACAGTTCACTGCATCACTGTATACTAATGTATGCAAGCTTCATCAGCTCTCAGTCCCACCACTGATTTACTTGTATCTCTTTACGACCTCAACACAGAACCCATTAAACAACTATGTTCAAAATCAAACTCATAAACCCCTCTGGGACTCAATAAAGGATTATTATTTAAAAAATATAATTAAGCAATTACCATGTCTGTTACACCTTGTGCCCTTCTGGGACTCAAAAAATGACTACATGTATTATTTTTAAAATATTATTAACATGTCTATTACAACTCGTGCCATTATTGGCACACCGAACTTTAGAGGTATAATTAATTCGTGTTAATAAATCTATAGCCAACATTTGAACAATTCACCCACACAACATAGTTGGCAATAACCGATAATGACCGGAATTTTCAGGTATGGACAAATGTTAAAATTATAAACTTTCCTCGCGCAAGCACATCATATTTTCATCTTTTATGCACTGACTGCAAGCATAATACACATGTACGAAGGCATTCTGGCATGCACATATACACACACACATACACACACATGCATGCACGCACAGTACACTAACTTGTTTTTTTGGCATTACCGTGTGTTGTGAGTATTTCATTGGAGCACTCATTTTTGACAAATAGATATTGTGGATAATACTGTGCTTGTTGTACAACGTCCTGCAACTACCGTGGTAGCTGCTTTAAAAAGAATGTCAATTTGTGGAAAAATTATTTGATCAGTGTGAAATTTTCCAGCGATCTAATTTTTTTTCTTTCGAATTTTTATGAATTTTACATACATCCCTAATTTACAAAATTAATTTTCACACTTTTTGGTTGCCATTGGCATTGCTGAGAATGTTTATCCATTATGTGTTTAAAATAACAGCAGTTACAGCCCATATCCAACCAAAACTTGAATTTCAATACTGTCTATCGTTTTGTGTATTCACAGGTTGCAACCGCATAAAATTTAAACATGGAGCATGTCCTAAGTGTAACCTGGAAACATCGATTACCAAGTCAGCCAGAACATCCTTAAAACTGAACAACGGCCTCACGGTCACTGCTTTTAAGAATGACCTCAAAACACTGGTTGGAGACTTCAAATTAGTTTCCAACGACAGTCTCTTGCAAAAGATCTTTGATGCACTCGTCATAGTGTCAAATTCGCATCGCAAACAACACACTACGAAATTCAACCCTACAGAGTCAAAACCTGTAGATGTCAAAACAAAATCAACGCACTACAAGAAATTCTAGAAGCATGACTGCAATTTTATTATGTTGGTTGACAGTAGTACTAAGGTGTTGAGTACCGAAAGAAGGGTTTTGGTTTTTATGCAGACGGAAAAGTCCAAGTCAATGAACTACTACAATTACTACAAAGTTTAAGGTAAAATGTAAAGCTTGGCGCATTAAGGTATTACAGGCAGCTAGAATTCTAAAGAATACGGCGCAGATCACTGGCCATGACCTGTCATGGTAATTAGATAGCCTGCTCTGGAAACTGAACTCTACCCTTAGTACTCCTGAAGGATTTGCCTCCACTGAGGCCAGACGGGGAAAGTAAATCACCGTACAAAGAGTCAATCTTAAAAAAGTCGACTCCTGTGAGGATTCTCCTTTCACGTCGCTATACTGTTTGCTCGATCACGTTACGGTTATCCATTAGGGCTGTAAAATGTGGCCTCCTTCCCGCAGGCATCAGATTCCATACAGACCACAAAACCACTCTTCATAAAATTCAAACGACTTGACAGATTATACCATACGAAGTAGGTAACCTCTTTCGATGTGCATTCTTTGTGTGCACCTCATGTTCGACACTTAACGAACAGTCACGGAACTATGCTCGGTAGAACTTTAAGTATACATTATTCGTCATTAAATTCAGTGTTGGAATTTTGTTCTGTTTGAAACGTTCTTCTCGTAGTTACTGTGTTACACTCGATGTTGTTTTTTTCTATCAGTATTTGATTCAGCCCCGATGCTTGAAATCCTGATAGGTGTAACTCTGATTCGTTTATCCACGCAACCCGTTCAATCATCAACAAGGCTGGAGTCGTCGTATGAAATTTTCCACTTTTATTCAGCACACATCAACAACTGCATACAATCGTTCAATCGCTTTTTCCACTCTACAATTCTCAACTATCAACTTTCCACTTTTGACAACTTTCTCAACTCTAATACAACAACTCTCTCTACTTTCAACTCTCTCTTATTTTGAAACAGGGCGGCACTTATATAGTCTCTACATACTCCAGAACAAACGAGAATACCCCTGCATAAAACACCACAACCAATCAGAATTAATTTCATCATCACTGTCTCACGTCATACAACCCTATTTGGAATGGAAGCTTCCATGGTTACCACTAGAACTATCCATACGCTTCGATCGATAGTAAACAACTGACTCGAGAAAATTCTCAAATAATATCGAGCAACTAAAATTATCAACGTTATACAAAGCTTCTTCTAACAACGCAAAATCAAATCAAAGATGAATACACTCTATTACTGCATGCTTAGCAAAACAAAACGATCTGATTGTTACACTCGATGTTGTTTTTTCTCTATCAGTAGTTGATTCAGCCCTGATGCTTGAATTCCTGATAGGTGTAACTCAGTTTTGTTTATCCACGCAGCCCGTTCAATCATCAACAAGTCAGGAGTCGTCTTATGAAGTTTCCACTTTTATTCAGCACACATCAACAACTGCATACAATCGCTCAATTGCTTTTTCCACTCTACACTTTTACTTTCCAACTCACTATCAACAACCTTTTTTGAAACAGTGCGGCACTTATATAGTCTCTTCATACTCCAGAACAATTTAGAACACGGCAGAATGACGCACTACAACCAATCAAAAAAAAATTCGCCATCACTGACTTACGTCATACAACATTCTTTCTGTTCAAGAATGTTCTCAAATATCGCGAAACTTCGATCGATAGTAAACAAGCAGATCTAGAGAATTCTCCAATAATATCGACTAACAAGATGATGATGATGATGATGATGATGATGATGATGATGATGATGATGATGATGATGATGATGATAGAAAAGGAGGAAGAATCAGGAGGAGAAGGGGAAGATGGAAGAGCAGAAAGGGTTATTTTTGTTGAAACAGGAGTCTAGAAATGCCCAGCAGATTCCTCACGAAAAGAAAGAAAAGATTGACCTTTATTCTTTACGAACTTTAAAAAAAAAAAAAATTAACATCGTTACAACCATTTGATTGCACAGTTTGTTAATACAGTCATGTTTTCCAGATCTTTCATCTATCTCTCGTAAAGTCATTGACAGTGTGGAGCTAACCTGCCTCGGCCTACAGTAGCGTTGTCTTGCTATGTGTACTCTCACCTGCAGCTAGGGGCAAGGTGTTGACATTACGGCACAACAACACGACTGTCACGAAACCGTGGGTAAGTTGTTATGATCATAGAGAAGTCGTGTTGCATGTGCTAAGCATGTAGTGATTGGACAGCCAATCAAAACGATTTCTTGTGTGACGTATGCTGGAGTATATAACGAAGGGATGCTGGGTAGTTGGTTAGGGAATCTAGGAGATGTGTGTGATGACTGAGAGAGAGAGCGTATCTTTGGGAGGCGGTCCGACCGGTTGTTGAAAGGTTTATTGATGCTTGTAATGACCGGTCGGAGTCGTGTCTCAAAGTGAGTGATAGTTTTGTAGGTATGCCTGTGTGTGTGTCTTCTGGGGGAGTATAGTGTGGAATAGGCCTAGTGTGGGAACTGAGGGTTAGTAGTAGTTTGTTAGCGTAGGGTAGCACAGTATGAATGAACTGAATGCCGTATATTGTGTGCTTGAGTTATTTTGAAATGAATTTGTATTTTGGGGGGTGAATAAAAGGGGCTAATTTCTTCATTATTTTATTACATTATATACGTAAAATCTTGTATATGAATTTCCAGTAATTGTTTGATATGCTTTTGAGTATTTTGAATACATGGAATAAATGTAGTTTTGATTCCCTCAGTTACTGACTGGTGTCAAATTATTATGTTTGTGTTGTGATGGTTAATATTTCTATTGCTCAGACTGCCTGTAGTCTGGAATCTTAATTTATACTAAATTTAGCGCACCTGCCCAAGGCAGTCTGTGACAATTTGGCGAGCCTGCATATTAATAAGTACATTTAAAATTTCAGTGTACTGTTATTTTAAGAGTAGTTTTAAGTTAAATTTATAATATATAAAATTGGTATAATTTCTAATTGGGATTTTGTATTTGTTGCATTGCTGTGGCCTTTGTAACCTGAGCTGACTGGAGGGTTGCACAGTCTGTGGTTATATTATCGTGTGGACTGGATTTCACGTGCTGCATTCCGGATAGATTTCACGTGCTGCATTCCAGTTAGAGCACTACGAAACACTGCGGAATTTGATGTGAGTGGCCTACTGTTTATATTTTTTGCCCATAGAGTCTGGCAGTGTCGCAGCCGGTTAATTTGTTGTAGTATTGTATATACAAAATCTATTTCATTAGCATTCGTTTTTGTGTATATTTTGTTATATTCTTCTGCTCTGTTATTTGTCAATTAATATTTCACTATTGTGAGAAAAAGACAATTGTTCATTATGGCTGTTGAGGATAAAGATCCACTTCAAATTTTGTATAATGAACTTAGTCGGGAAGCTACTATGTTGGAATTACAAGGTTCAGCTTTCACTAAGTATGTTCAAGACGGTCTCAGAGATGCCAGAGCTAAGGAAAGAGACTATCAAGCTCAAGCTGATCTTGAGCGAGAGAAAAACGAAAGATTTTTGGTCATGCAGAGAGAATTTAAAACAAAGGAGCTTGATTCTATTGAGAAAATAAAACAGCAGGAGATTGATCTGAAGCAAAAAGAAATTGATTTGAAACAAAAAGAGCTTACTTTGCATGAGACTATAAAACAACAAGAGCTTGCTCAAGCTGAGAAAATAAAGCAGCAGGAACTTGATATGAAACAAAAAGAGCTTGCTCTGCATGAGACTTTAAAACAAAAAGAGCTTGCCTTGCAAGAGGAGCTTAAACGTTTAAAAGAAATCAAGATTAAAAAAGATGACGAACATGCTGAAATTGCTGCTCAAGCTCGCTGTAGACCCAAGGTTCCATTCTTTGATGAAAGATTTGATGATATTGAACGTTACCTATTCAGATTTGAACAGCACGCAAAATCTGTGGGTTGGAAAAAGGAAAATTGGGCTTGCTTGTTAGCGGACTGTTTGAAGGGCAAAGCTTTGACATACTATTATGAACTTATGTCTTCCCAACCTGACCGTACTTATGACGAACTGACCAAACATTTGTTGGAACGTTTTCGTTATACCAAAGAAGGTTTCAGAGAAAAATTCCGAACTGCCAAACCAGAGACGTCAGAAACTGTCCCTGTGTTTTTTGATCGTTTACATCGATATTTTATGCGATGGATCGAATTGTCCAACATTGCGAAAACTTTTCAGTCAATTTTTGATCTCATCATTTCAGAACAGTTTTTGGCTTCTTGTTCTGTAAAGTTAGTTACTTTTCTGAAAGAAAAAAGTTTCAGTTCGGTGAAAGAAATGGTACAGCTAGCTGAACGTTATAGGGAAGTGCATCGTGATGAGACGATTGCACGAGAAAACGTATCTGATTCGCATTTAGCTCATTCTTTTGTGCCTATCTCAAAATCAGATTCCTCTAGAGGATCGGGATACAGTAGATCGGGATACAGTGGATCGTTTAGTCAGAAAGGTGGTAGACGCGGGGGTAGAGTCTACTATAAAAACGTGAACCACACACGATCTCTATCTCAGTCTGGGTCAAACCCTCCACAACAATCCCAAACCAGTTCTCAACCCAGTACCCAACCCCAACCTCAGGGTGATCAACACACGGGTTCTCGGGGTGTTACAGGGGGACGTTCATTTAGAGGTAGGGGGCGCTTATGTTTTTGGTGCAAAAGTACTGATCACCTCATCTACAGCTGTCCTAAAAAACCTGCAGACAAGGTTACGTTAGTGGGAGCGACAACTGATTCGGCATTACCTGAACAAATTCAAACATGTCAGGGTACAATAAATGGGGTGCAAGCTACTTTCATGTTAGATTCAGGGTGTACTACTGTGGGTGTGAAGAAGAGTCTTGTACATGAAGATCAGTATTTGAATCGCACTATTTCCTGCATTCAATTTAATGGAGAAAAAATTGACCTACCACTTGCTAGCGTTAACATTGATTCTCCATACTTTTCAGGTACGGTTGAAGCCTGTGTGATAGAACGGCCTATTTGTGATGTGATTTTGGGTCGCATTCCAGGTTGTAAATTTGGCTGTTTTGAACTAGCCCATGCAGTTCAAACCAGGGCTCAAAAACTAAAAGCAGACAAACCATTTAGACCCCTTTTGACCGCAAAGGTTCCTCATCTTGATGTCTCATCAGATGTACTTTGCAAAATGCAAAGTGATGATGCGTCTTTGGCGCAGTGTTTTACAAAAGTGGGTGTCATGCAGAAGGGGATGCAAAATAGGGAGAACTTTACGCTCAGAGATGGTTTATTATACAGAACTCATCTTCAAAAGAACAATGACATGTCCTGGCAATTGGTCGTTCCACAACAGTTGCAGGAATCAGTTCTTATAGCTGCTCACGATGGACTTTTTGGGGGACACATGGCAAGTAATAGCACGTTTAAACGTATTTCGCCATTCTTTTACTGGCCAGGTTATCGCAAAGCTATCAAAGACTACTGTCGTTCTTGTGATATTTGCCAGAAAGCCTTCCCTAAAGGTAAGGTACCCAATGCGCCGTTACAACCCATGCCTATAATTGAAGAGCCATTTTCACGTGTGGCGGTTGACATTATTGGTCCTATGCCTATTTCGGAATCAGGGAACAGATATGTACTCACATGTGTCGATGTTGCTACTCGCTATCCAGAAGCAGTTGCACTAAAAACTATTACAACAGAAGCAGTTGCTGATGCATTGGTCCAAATTTTTTGCCGTTTGGGGGTACCTCATGAAGTATTGTCTGATCATGGGTCTCAATTTACTTCAGACATGATGAAAGAAGTACTTAGACTACTATCAGTATCACAGTTACACACAACTCCATACCATCCTCAAGGAAACGGTCTTGTAGAAAGATTCAATGGAACTCTAAAGTCAATGATAAAAAAACTTATGACAAACAAACCAAAGGACTGGGATAGGTATCTTAATGGGGCATTGTTTGCTTACCGTGAAATTCCTCAAGAAACCACTGGGTTTTCCCCGTTCGAACTCCTATTTGGTAGGGTACCACGGGGTCCAACTCAGCTTTTGTATGAGTCTTGGACGGGCACTGGTAATGCACAATCACAACCTATTTCAGAATATGTCCAAAATTTGAAATCTTCATTGAGTGATATGGTGGACATAGCCCAAAAATCGGTACATGAAGCTGCTATGAAAAACAGAGCTTACAAACTCAAACCGGGGGCTAACAGAACTTTAGAGTTAGGCTCCAAAGTCTTGGTTCTTTTACCAACAGATACCAAAAAGATGTTGTTAAAATGGCGAGGTCCATTCACTGTCATTAAAAAGAGGGGTAATTGCAACTACCTTGTTGATATGGATGGGGTACACAAACTTTTCCACATCAATATTCTCAGAGAATATAAAGAGAGAACTGTGAAAACGCCTGTACAAACGGCTATGATAGCTGTTGTTTCCATGGATGATAATTCCAATGATGATACTCATGATGTATCAAAAATATCATTGAATGTTGTGCCCACAACTCAATCTGAATCAATCAAGGATATTCGATTTGATGATGCATTGCCTACGGAAAAGCGCAATGAAGCAAAGACTGTTTTTCAGAAGCATGCACATATGCTTACAGATTTGCCTGGTAGTACAGATTTATGCACACACACTATCTCTGTTACCGATGACAAGCCTGTTAATGTAAAACAATACCCACTTCCTTTTGGCTCAGAACAAACAGTGAATGAAGAGGTTAAAAAGATGTTAACGATGAACATAATTGAACGATCTTCCTCTCCATATGCGTCTCCAGTTGTTCTGGTGCGTAAAAGTGATAAGTCAGTTCGATTTTGCATCGATTTCAGGGAACTCAACCGTATAACGAGGTTTGATGCAGAACCAATACCTGATGTTGAAGCTATGTTTGCATTTCTAAATAACAAACATTATTTCACAAAAGTTGATTTAACAAAAGGGTATTGGCAGATCAAAATGGCAGACAAGGACAAAGAAAAGACAGCTTTTAGAACGTCTCAAGGACTTTTTCATTTTTGTCGTATGCCATTTGGATTGTCAACTGCTCCGAGTACATTTGCTCGCATGATGCGGTTATTAGACCTTCAAAGATTTAGCGCTGTGAATTTTTTTGATGATATACTAATAGCAACAGAGGATTGGCAAACTCATTTGCATGCTATTCATGGTCTGTTGTGTGAATTGTCTCGGCACGGTTTGACTGTTAGACCAAGCAAGGTTGAAGTAGGGTTCCAAGAAATTGAATTCCTTGCTCATGTGATTGACAAAAACAGTATGCGTCCTGAAAAGAACAAGATTTCTCAAGTTTTGTCTGTGTCGGTGCCATCTACCAAACGCCAAGTTAGAGCTTTTCTCGGACTTGCGGGGTTTTACCGCCGCTATATTCCAAATTTTGCAACTTTGGCAGCACCACTCACAGACTTAACCAAGAAGCTTTGTTCGAACAAAGTTCGTTGGACACCTGAGTGTCAGGTTGCTTTTGACACTATAAAACGCATTTTGTCAAGTGGTCCGGTTGTGACTTTGCCAGACTTCCAAAAAACATTCACTGTGCGCACTGATGCTTCTGGCATTGGAATTGGCGCGGTGCTTTTGCAACTTGGCAATGATGGTCACTTGCATCCGATTCTGTATGCCAGTAGGAAACTTCTCGATCGTGAAGTCAGATATTCTACTATTGAAAGAGAATGTCTTGCTTTAGTCTGGGCGATTGAAAAGTTTCAGCGATACTTGTTTGGACGTCATTTCATTGTTGAGACGGATCATAAGCCTCTTACTGTTTTGACAAAGTCAAGCAAGACAAACAGTCGTGTTTTACGATGGGCTCTTGCTCTTCAAGATTATTCATTTACTGTCTTGCCTATTGCTGGAAGTGTTAATTATGAGGCTGACGTACTCTCTCGACTTGTGGAATGAATCCATTTCTGGATTGTTGTATATTAAATATGTTTATGCATGTGTCTGCTGAAGACTTTCACAGTTGCAGGATTACGAGTGTTCAGCTGTGTGACTAAAGACTATGTACTGGTGTGGCCAATGTGAGATTTGTGGACTCGGCCTTATGACCAGTTGACGTGTAATATGACTATGCAAGAACAGTCAACAGTAATGAGGGGGGACATTTCTTCATATGAGAGAGGACATTTCTACACATGTGAGAGGACACTTTAACAACACTCCAGGGAGCGGCGGCATCACTTTCTTCTTCTCATATTAAAAATGTTTATTTAGTTCATAGTATTTGATGAATTTTTTTTAAAAACCATTACATCTGATGAAGATCGGCGGTATGCAATCTTTCCTGTTAACTTTACTTCAGGCTAGTACAGTGTGAGTTCTTATATATGCTTATATCCTAGGTTAGCATATATGTTTGTGAATGCTAGAGGTTGACATTTACAAATATTTATGGGAGCATGTATGGTATTCGCTCCCTATTTATGAGCAACGTAGAAGTTTGGAAGGGTATCGCTTCTACTATAAAGGGTGGCTTTAAGATAAAAAGCTTCACTTTTTAAATTTTTTGCTCTATGGTATTCACACTTTGGTGACTTAGCGGTTGTGAGGTTTTCAAGGGAGTTGACATGTGTCGTTTTGATTTAAAAATAAAAAATTTCGCTTCCTCAATTTTTATTTTTTATGGGGGTTAGGGGGTGATGTCACGAAACCGTGGGTAAGTTGTTATGATCATAGAGAAGTCGTGTTGCATGTGCTAAGCATGTAGTGATTGGACAGCCAATCAAAACGATTTCTTGTGTGACGTATGCTGGAGTATATAACGAAGGGATGCTGGGTAGTTGGTTAGGGAATCTAGGAGATGTGTGTGATGACTGAGAGAGAGAGCGTATCTTTGGGAGGCGGTCCGACCGGTTGTTGAAAGGTTTATTGATGCTTGTAATGACCGGTCGGAGTCGTGTCTCAAAGTGAGTGATAGTTTTGTAGGTATGCCTGTGTGTGTGTCTTCTGGGGGAGTATAGTGTGGAATAGGCCTAGTGTGGGAACTGAGGGTTAGTAGTAGTTTGTTAGCGTAGGGTAGCACAGTATGAATGAACTGAATGCCGTATATTGTGTGCTTGAGTTATTTTGAAATGAATTTGTATTTTGGGGGGTGAATAAAAGGGGCTAATTTCTTCATTATTTTATTACATTATATACGTAAAATCTTGTATATGAATTTCCAGTAATTGTTTGATATGCTTTTGAGTATTTTGAATACATGGAATAAATGTAGTTTTGATTCCCTCAGTTACTGACTGGTGTCAAATTATTATGTTTGTGTTGTGATGGTTAATATTTCTATTGCTCAGACTGCCTGTAGTCTGGAATCTTAATTTATACTAAATTTAGCGCACCTGCCCAAGGCAGTCTGTGACAACGACACTAAGCCCTCTCAGGAAGCTAGACCACTAGTAACAAAGTCTGGCCGGAACTTAATTCTCGCTTCTGTCCGAGAGAGAGACTCGACCACTGTAAGCAGTTCTGGACTTAAAAATTTAAATGTAAAAAAAAAAAAAAAGCAGTTCTGGACTTAAGTGAGATAGAGAGTCAGACCCTAATCGTAAAAAGTTCCAGGTTTGAGTGGATGCCAGTGAAAAGAAGAAATGAATACGCACCAAAAAAGACACCCCCCCCCCCCCAAAAAAAAAAAATAATAATAATAAAAATAAAAATAAATAAATAATAATAATAAAAAAATAATAATAAAATAAAATAAAAAAATGAAATAAAAATAAATAAAATAAAATAAAATAAAATAAAATAAATTTTAAAATATATATATATATATTTATATCTCTTTTTTTTAAAGGACAGAAAAACAGGACGGTACAGAGGAAGAAGGGGGCTAACAATAAAGCATTCTAAACTTGAAGCGGAGAAAGCCAAAAGAGCTAACTAACACTTAAAGTAACATTCAAATAGTCTGACAAACAGAGATAGACTGAAGGATGAACAATGAGAGAGCGACAGTATCAGAGAGAGGAACGGAGGGATTTGAGAGAGAGAGAGAGAGAGAGAGAGAGAGAGAGAGAGAGAGAGAGAGAGAGAGAGAGAGAGAGAGAGAGAGAGAGAGAGAGAGAGGGGGGAGGGAAAAAAAGATAGTACGTACGAACGAACAGGTTATTTGCATAAGCAAATAGTCCCTTGCAAATGGAGGGGTGGGGATACAATGGGATTAAATCACTGTCTCAGATACACGCACTCACAAGCAAATACATGACATTGCAGAGATTGCCTTACCATAGTTTCGTTATACAACATTTTTGTTGCTTCTTACCGACCAATCAATCCAAAATTATGTCAGTTTGCATCCATGTTCAATGTAAGTATAGTAAATAAAACATTCTAGCTCTAGCTTGATTTAGTATTTAAACATAAACAGAGAAAGAGAGAGAAGAGAGAGAGAGAGAGAGAGAGAGAGAGAGAGAGAGAGAGAGAGAGTGAGAGAGAGAGAGAGAGAGAGAGAGAGAGAGAGAGAGAGAGAGAGAGAGAGAGGAGGGGGAAGAAGAAGAAAATGAAAAGGAGGATGACAAGAAGAAGAAGAAGAAGAAGAAGAAGAAGAAGAAGAAGAAGAAGAAGAAGAAGAAGAAGAAGAAGAAGAAGAAGAAGAGGAAGAAGAAGAAGAAGAGAAAGATAGTAGCTTGTGAGTACAAATGACACTACGCGGTGATTGCAAACTCCGTTGTGAAGCTTAGTGGTACTACAACATGAGTAGATAAAAGTGAGATGAGCGTGTGCTAGGTGAACAAAACCTTACACAACATACTGCACACATTGTTTTGTTACTGCAATCACCAATGTCTTCTTTTTCCTCAATTTCTTCTTCTTTGCTCTCACTCTTCCCTTTCTTCTTGGTCTCCCCCATCTCTCTCTCTCTCTCTCTCTCTCTCTCTCTCTCTCTCCAACACCTAACCTTAATTCCACACTTAATTAAAAAAAAAAACAAAGTAAATAAAATTCTTCTATCCACTCCTACCCCCATTTTTCAAATGCAGTTCTTCATTCTTTTTTTTTTTTAAAATAAAAAATCACCCTACTGCTCATTTTTCTTCCCTCTCATCTTTTTTTTTTTTTTTAAATCTTTTCTCATTCTATCTATAGTCTATCTGGGAGTGCTGGCTCATGTCAGGAGCAAACGACGGTGATTAAGGGCTGGATGGTGTTAGGAGGGTGCCACTGCTGTAGTACCAAACTCCCAAATGCCACCTCTGTGCTCTAGAGCCATCACATTCCTCTGCAAGCTTAAAGCGGAGTACTAGCAGACAAGTCTGCTTACTAAGACACCCGTGCCTGACTACTGTGCACTATAAGCACATACCTCATAAAGATGAGGCCAACTTGTGTAGTCGTGTGTTTAAATGTCACCCCACAGATCCCTACATAATATGGGGTATTGGACAGAGCAACTGTAGTGTACAGTTCAATATTAACTGCAGCCGCGCACAAGCATTCAAAACCACGACTTTTATAGTTCCAGAAAGATATATACATTACATTACATGGTTATTGCTTTAGGTCCAGCGGACTACAAAGATATACTGAACACTCTTCTTTACTGTAATAGACTAAGAAAGAAGTACCAAACTTCTGAACGCCACTCGTGCATTATCACATACCTATGCACGCTTGTAGTGTAGCAAACACTCCGTGAAGACTGACCACTGTGCGCTGTAAACACAGATTTCACAAAGAGGTCTGGTCTGTGACTGAGAACACCTCTTCTTCACAGCAGGAAGGAGGCCTCCGAGTTTCTAGTCTAATCTCGGCTCAGCTGACAAACTTAAATATAAACAGAAAAAAGATACACTGATGAATACAAGATTTTATGTTAATGTGTTGGATTACTATAGTATAAGTCTCTCTCTCTCTCTCTCTCTCTCTCTCTCTCTCTCTCTCTCTCTCTCTCTCTCTGTCTCTCTCTTGTCTATACTATGGGACTGATAGTAACAAAGAAAAAATAAAATAGTTTTCATTTATATTTTCCCCACATCTATCATTAAACGGTACAAACAAAAAAAAATATAAAAATTTTTTATGGAATGTAAAAAAAAACTACAGCAGGACATTACTCTCACCACATTTTATTTCCGAGATAAAGAACTTACTGAACCAAGAAATTAGTGCAGTGGTTGGAGCACTCGCTACTGTGTCGAAAGTGAAGCACCGTCCGGTGCGGTTAGCACTTGGATGGGTGACCGCTAAGGTGTGAAGCGACAAACAACAACGCCCCCAGTTGACTCAACTGTGATTGAGTACCTACTCTCTTGAGGGTGGGGAAGGTAAAGCAGCGAGGGAGAGAGTTGGGCATCACCCTCATTACGCTGGCCCAAGATAAGTGTGATCTCCAACATCACGCTCCCCTACGGCCACAAGGCTATGGGACTACCTTTACCTTTTTTTTTTTTTATAAAGATGTATTGTAGTTTATGTAGAATGAACCCTTCACCCCCCCCCCCCTCCTCCCTTTTCCATAGTAGCATACATAAACAGCTTTATAAACAAAACCACATCATACAGACAAGAAAAGTGTAACTGTAACTGTAGATTATAGTCACACGACACCGAAGCGTATAGGCGACTACTGGTCACAGTAATTTGACACCAAGCGCACCAGTTAATGGTAAGAGAAAAATAATATGGTCACACGTTGGCCAATCCGTGATTAGAATCAGGTACCTTTCGATTCCTAGTAAACCGCTCCACCAACTGTAACGTAACTGTAGATTATAGTCACACGACACCGGAGCGTATAGGCGACTACTGGTCACACTATTCTGACACCAGCGAACCAGTTGATGGTAGGGGGGAAAAAATATGGTCACACGTTGACCAATCCGGGATTCGAACCAGGGACCTTCCGGTTACTAGTAAGACGCTCTACCAACTGAGCTACCCGGCCCCACTCCACCAACTGAGCAAGTGAATGAATGAACATTGAGGTGTAACGTCTACACCCACCATTGGTGATATGGCAGACGGGGATAGCCATCCCATGGAAAGAGGGGTAGGGACCTGAATCAGCACTGAACCACCAGAGCAATCATACTGCTAAAATGGACAGTGGAAATGAAAACTGTTCAGTTCAGTTAGATTGATTACCGTCCCCGGACACATATGCGTATAGGGGACTTGATGAAAACTGAGCAAGTCCCCACGTTTATATAGGCTAATTTATACAAATTCTTGGTTGAGTGAAGCGTGACTGTGAATTCAGCACAGTCATTGGTCAATCTGAGTATCTGACACTGCTTATATAGATCAAGACGTCATGACGCCCAGTTATATGCTGTCTCCTATACGCTACCGTGTCCGGGGACGTTAATCTACCAATGTAACGACACCCAGTTTTGAGTCTTTAATAACTGTCATGCGAGGTCATATACCCTAGACAACAGGCCAGAGCCACAAAGTTAAAACAGTGTCTACTGTAATAATTAGTACTTACTCTTACAATGTTATTTATCAGTAGTGGATTCAGCCCCGATGCTTGATTCTATGTGTAACTCGAATTCGTTTATCCACGCAGCCTGTTCACTCAGCAACAAGGCAGGAGTCGTCGTATAGTTTTCCAACTTTATTCAGCAAACATGAACAAGATTGCTTTCCGAAAATCACTACAAAGATAATCTTCACAAGCAGCCAGTGTAGCCTCTTTGCAATCGAGAAAATTTTTGAACATTCCAGCATGACGCAATAACATCCAATCAAAATAAAACTCGTCACCTATGCACTGCCTTACGTCCTTGTCACAA
This sequence comes from Oncomelania hupensis, assembly GCA_036898135.1. NCBI lineage: Eukaryota > Metazoa > Mollusca > Gastropoda > Littorinimorpha > Pomatiopsidae > Oncomelania > Oncomelania hupensis. Next base: position 5,483,858 of record CM072512.1, read on the forward strand.
TAGGTTATTTAGACCCTGCACTACAGCTTCATGCCTTAAATAGTTCAGCCTGCTGTAGCCTTTGAAAATTAAAGTCGCTGCCTAGCAGACGACTGAAGTAAAGGACTGTGCTAAGCATGTGTAAGCTAACTCTCGCTAGGGTAGGCAGTGACCTCATCCCGCTGACGAATAGCCACCTCCGATAGACGGCGCTCAGGTATCTCACTGGATTTTCGCGGGCTTTGGCTGCCCACAAGGCTAGGTAGTCAGTCTTTGTCTTAATCTCAACCGAGAAGGACGCACGCAGAAAGATCTCTCAGAAAGACTACGCAGGTGACAAGTGAAATTCATTCATCTCAGTATTGCCACAGCCTGACATTGTCCAAAAAGTAAATGATCGATCTTTTGTTTCATCGAGATTTATTGATAATGTTGTTGGATTGTGCTTGTGAAGTCTTGCCAGGTTTTATCATTGTGAATGTTAGTCAAACTTTGCTTGACCAGGTGGCTGACACGCGACTGGTTTTGACACCATGAGGTATCCCCTACGGACCCACTGTTGTTTACCCTATGTGTATTATAGCAGACCAGTGGCTGTACTGGAGAAGGTGCATGTTGTTAATTACTTCTCCATATGTTTAGTTTAGCCATGATGTATGTATATGTGTAGGAATTATGTAGGAGATTCCAGTGGACCATGGACATAGAAGTTGATCGTCCCTTGTTTGTATAAGTGGAGCGATCACCCAGGGCTGTTTCTGCCATCAATGAGACGCTCTGCACACCCTTTGTATACAAGGCATTGCAGAAACTCGTCTTATGTTTTGCAGACGAGCAGGCTTGTTGGTCCAATGCAGAAAACAGACCACTAAGAGTCAACCCTGACATTCGGCCTGCAGGTGAACATCGAGCACTGAGCTCCAACAGCCCAATAGTCAACAACCAAGTAGGAGACACCATCACCACCACACCTCAACATATCAGCTAAGTGCAAGAAGAAACGCACTAACACTGATCTAGAAGGACTGTGCACACTCTCCTGAAAACGAACAGTAGGCCAACCAAAACAAATAGCCCAATGATGAGACAGTAGCAAATATCAAGAACAGTAGCAGCATAGACCCATCAAGGAACGAACTATTCGAAGTGAATTTGGACATTTAAGTTAGTATAGTGTTTAGAGAATTGTGTATAGAGTAGAGGAAATAAATGTGTGATATTTACTGTTAACAAGTGGCTGGACTATCTATGGTTCATAGCCGTGCGAGAGCTAGTGTGTCAGCGAATCTTTTACCATTTTCTCTTTTTAATATGCAAAGCTTCTTCTAGCAACAACGCAAAATCAAAACAAAGGTAAATACGCTCTATTACTGCACGTTTTGCAAACCAAAATGATCGGATCTATCGTGCGCGTCTCAATTGTAACACTTAAAACGGGGAAAATGGACTCCCCCGTTTATAAGGGGTCACATTCTTCATCTTGCGTTACCTTAAGCAGGAAATTGGATTGTTGACAGACTTTGCAATACCAAGAACTTCCGAATGATGCTCCTTCAGCCTGGCTTCATTATTATGTTCACAATCATCATCTTCACACTAACATGCGAAGTTCCCTACCTAAACTGTTGGCATTTTATTAATGTTCTGCGAAAACTCCACCTCTCCCACAAAAAAACGTTTGATTTCAAATATATAAAACTATCATACATTATTTATTATTATTATTATTATTATTATTATTATTATTATTATTATTATTATTATTAAATCGTTCTTATTTAGCACTTTTCCAGCTCAAGAGCTGCTTAAGGCGCTGGCCGATACAGGTTTAAACTCAAGCCACACGAGGCGCCAACTTGCAGCCTTTGGGCGCACCGTAATAACGCTCCAGACAACTGAGCACAATCCTGGGCAGCCAGGGATGGGGGAGAAGGACCTAGGTGCATGCTTGGTGTGTTCTTGTCACCGGCACTCACCCGTCTAGGACATGAGCGTCAGGATCTTTAAAGTCCGTTATGACGGAATGTATGCGACACAGACTAGACCTTGGTTTATACTCTCATCCGAAGGAGTAGGAAACGGGAGTAAAGTGTCTTTCCCAAGGACACAACACAATGCCCCGGCCTGGGCTCGAACCCTGGAACTTCAGATCCGCAAGTCAAAGCTCTACCATTAGGCCACCGTACATTCTAAGTTTTGTACTGTCACACTGCAATACGCTTCCAAAACTTCAAACAACACATGCACATATGCAAAACAGCAGTATGTTAAAACTATGAAAGCGGGCTAACGCAATAAGAGAGCAGTTTGAAGAGTCTTTTTCCAATAAACCAGCAGCAACTTACAACCTGTTTACCCTACTCGTAATGATAGCACAAAATAAAGAACCTAGTCAACTGCCTATGACGCCGTTTAAACAGCATTATCTAGTAAATTATAAAAATCTAGAGATCATTTCATGTCTTAATTAAAATATGTTTTTAACACTGACTAGACGTAGAGAAGGTCATAAAACTGAATTCCTGTATGAGGTCCCAGATAATCTCGTTTAGCTGCCTGTGTCAACACACAAGATATCCAACATACTATCAGCACCTTAGATTTTACAACCTCTCCAGGGCTATATTGCTTACACCCCCACTCCTTTCCCCTTCCCCCCCCCCCAGCTCTTTTTTTCCCCCCTCCCGTCATCCCCCCCCCCCCTCTTTCTTCTGTAGCCTGAAGCAATCTATTTGAAAACTACTCTCCAATCTCTGTCACTCTTTCTGAGTCCCTAATCCAATAATCTCAATAGGAAGTTGTGTCTCTTAAAAAATATAAATCATCTCTATGCATGCGTTCTCTGCTTCTAGTCTTCTTCATTACTCCTCACCCTTTCTGTTCCCTCACTCAGTCCCCCCCCCTCTCTCTCTCTCTCTCTCTCTCTCTCTCTCCTAATATTTATTTAAAATTTTAAAAAATCCAATATAAATGACAACATCTAATAAACAATTGCATGACTTTTGTTTTTAATGAACCAAACAGAAAATTGTTGATTCTCAAATACCCTCACCCCTTCTTTCTTTATGTTTAAACAAAATGGTCTTCACCAGACAAGCAAACACAACATCAAAGACATCAAGGGCACACAAAAGCAAATATATTTTATTTTTTCTTTGACTTTTTTTCCCCTCCCCTTACGCCCCCCCCCTCATGTCCCCCACAACCCACTCCTCATCCTCTCTGCATCAAATTTTCAGTGGGCAAGATCCCTAATGTTACAGCAATATTGGTGGCAGCTGAAAGTTTCAAGTAGCCATAAAAACACACAACACCCTCAAGGCTAGACTCCAGGACATGCATACTCTAGTCAGACTGGTTTCTGCACATATATTATAACACAAGTGCCATGTCACTCCCGCCCACCCCACTCACAATCCCCACTCCCTTGATCCCATCGGTACCCAGTACCTGTCCCCACCCTGCACAGTGTTATATTTTTGTGGCTTAACTTTTAGAGGTAAAAAAAAAGTGATATTTGTAATCACTCGTATGACTTGCATCATTGTGTTATGTCAAACTCCCCCCCCCTCCCTCCCCACCTTTAAGAAAAAAAAAAGTTGAAAATCATTACTCAAAGTTAAAGTGATAATTTAATACAAGTAGGCCTACAGTAAAACATTCTGCTAGAACAAATCAATGGATAGTATAAGTTCAATGTGTTTCCTTTGCTATGTTCCATGAATACATGCCAGTGGCAATGGATAATCAAATGCACTTTAAAAGGGTGCATACTTTGAAATCTTCATTCACGATCATTCTTTTATTTACAACTATATAAACTACAGGGTTCACGTTTTTCTTTTTCCGATGTCTACACTGGGTACCACTGGTATCAACAGTCCAAAAGTGTGTGTTAATCAAAAGTGTATCACGAAGATATTTACAACATCCGTCACCGCAGTCAAAAGTAGCATGCATGATGGGAGTGGCATCCACTTTTGAAATGGCTTAATTCACTTTGAAACTTTACAAGAATGAAAAACCGGGTAAACACGCTGTACAACACAGAAATGAGGACAACGCACATACAAAAACAGAAGCTGAATAGTTGAGGGGATGCGTAAAGATAATGATCCAAAAGAAAACACGGAAGCATAGTCATCGATCTTAGCCACGCTTGGGTGCATGCGGTCTAGTAGCGGAACGGATTTTTTCCCACGATCAAAACATAACAGCATCAATCATCACAACATCAGCAGCAATGTGGTAACAGGTCGAAAAGAACCGAATAGGGCATAATCCACAAAACTTAACATAAATAAAAATTGTTCAACAAATGCGCAAAAGGCACCTCCAAGATTGTCTCTTTTCTTGCACCTGTGCAGCGCTTACGTTACTTGGGAAACTTTTAGAGGTACAAACCACACTAACCTACCTGCACAGTGCTTGTAGCAGACGAAATATTTGATTGCACCCGCTCTTTAGCACAGATCGATGATCACAGACAAATCTGACACAACTTACCTTTGAAATAGTGATAGGTTCGTCGAATTCTCTCCCACCCGTAATCCTGAAACCCCAGGGCGAGCCCCCTTTCAAATCTACGAACGTGGTCATGATTCAATCGAAACCGCCATGGATGAAAGTTTTGTAGTCAGAGTGAGGTCGACAGGAGTATTGGGAATGAAGAAAATGAACTTTGTAAATAAGCACTTGGTAGAAATGGAATCTCCTTGAAGTTGTATGCAATCTTTTTAATTTAGATCCTTACAGTTATCTGCTAATTATAGTTGAAGTTTGATCTGTTTGAAGCCGTCCGCTCTTTTTTTTTGAAAACGAAGGTAACATCCCTTCGAGCCACGTTATTGACGTTCTCTACGACGAGTGGAACGCGGCGTGTGTGTCTCTCTCTGAGAGATTTTTGAATGGGGAAGTCTGTTATCTGAAAGGTTTTGTTGCAGTCGAGTCGTGCATGTGGTGATCAGTGCATCGCTCCGATCTTTTACAGTGAAAGCGCATCTTTTCTTTTGATGGCAACTTTCGTTGACAACGATGCGCACTTCCGGTGTCATGGCAGCGCCCACAAACAACATTGAGTGACTTTAGACTTCTGGTTTATCATATATCAAGCGTGCAGAGTTATTGTTTTATCAACTTTACTTACAAGTGACTATCTTCTTACAATGGGTACGTGTAAAATGCTTCAAATTGTCAGTGAATTGCATTAGTACTACAGAACATTTACAATGCCGGTACACTTGTCTTCTGCTATATTAATAGGAGTGTATTTGATAACGTTACACATACTTAAAAGAGCCTTTATTCAGTTCTTGTTCACGTATATCACCATGGGCAATCTTTTCGGAGGCGCACAAAAGATCAAGAGATATAACTTATCTTGTGCAAAGAGTTAAGGCTAAACTGCATTTTAGTAACCCCATCATAACTGTTAATGAATCAATAATTGTTGTATTATGAGCTAAGTTTAACTTTAAGGCTATTGTCAACAAATCCTGTTCCTAACTGTAGTGAACACATGTTTATCCCTCATGAAATATATGTTCTACAATTTTATAGTGGACGTTTTAGCACCCAATACTGTTTTTTCATGTTGGGTGTTAAAATGAACTTTTACCTGGATTTATCTAATTTACATTTGTATTAACACAACTTCATCCAACACTAAAAAATGTGTAAAACCACACAGTGTCAAAATGTCTAGGAGTGACCATAAAAAAAAACAAATAAGAAAATAAGGATAAAATAGATAGGTGTTGGTAGGTGTGATGTGTATGAACTGTGGTACTGGTTTGACAATCATAGTGCAAAGAGTGAAGTGTATTTGTACTCAAGGCTGTTTTTTGGAGTATTCTCAGCTCACCTGCGTTGTTATCAGTTTATGATGATAGACACTTCAAGATTCAAGAGTACTTTATTATCTCAAACACAGAAACTAAGACATGCTTTGCTGAACACAATACTAAAACAAATTGCAAGAAATGTATAAGAAAAGGCCTATCCTATCCTATCCTGCCCCGTAACCCGGAGGTCGTAGGGGCACCACAGATGATTGTTTAACCAGCATACTTGATCTTTCTCTGTCCTCAGCAGCCCTGATGGCTTCGCTCAGTGTCAAACCAGTCCATTCTCGAATGTTGTCCTCCCACCTCTTTTTCGGTCTCCCTCTTCTTCTACCTCCTTGCACTGTGCCTTGCAGAATAGTCTTTGCAAGGCCTGATGATCTGGTGACGTGAAATCGTGAAAAGGCATTTACGAACATAATTTATCTATTCTTAAAGCTGCATTTCAGAAGCAGACTAAATTTCATAGAAGGAGAAAGGTTGATTTTTTCAAAAAAGCATAAACTATTACAATAATTGAAATAAATATAAAATTCATAAAATACCTTACCCATAAAATAGCACTGAAACGTCATATTATTATAGCATGTTCAGCAGTGAGATAGAAAACAGATAATGATGACAGCAAAATATTTTGGAGAAAATAAGAGCACAGAACTCTTTTTTTCCAGTCTGAGAATGAGTAAAAACTGGCCTTGTGGTCTTGGAGATAATACAAGTAGCAAGTCCTCTTACAAATATTGAACTACAATAGGCAATATGAAGTTAGTACAAAAAGAACTATGAAGCATAATTTTTTTTATTTTCTTTTTTTTAAAATCAAATTAATTAGCGCGCACACACCACCACCACGTTAATAGCCATCTATGGCTCCTGTGGTGTTTTCTGCCAACAACATCATCGGCAGTATCCAGATCCAGGTCCAGAAATAACATGGCCCACAATGTATAGCAAAATCTCTTGATGTACCGCTTAAAGAATTATTGAGTCTGGACTAGGTAACTACATGAGCACATGATCACATCTCGCATGAAAATTATACTGGACAGAACAGGGTGAGTTATATCACTAACTGCAGTAGGGATGTAGGTGAGGTATGGGGAAGGAGAATGATAAGAGAGAAGAGGAGAGAGAAGAGGATGGATGATGCAGTTAGATAACAAGTATTTTCAAACAGGTAAGGGATACAGGTAAATTGGGGTAAATGAGCACAACTCAAGACCACAGGAAAAGAAAGAAAAAGCCAAGATGGTGAAGGAAGAAGAGGTAGAAAGGGGAGGGGTGATAGTAAAACTTACTATGAATGGAACAGTACCAAGGAATGAAATAAAATACATTATTAGGAAGAAAAAAAAAGAATATACAATCCCCACCACTATTTTCCCTCCTCCCTCTCTCCCTCCCTCCCAAACAAACAACCCAAAATAAATGCAAGAATGGAAGGGGTCTATAACCACCACCCATTCCTCATATCCCCTAAAAAATTAACTTGGTGAGAAAAGAAAAAAAAAACTTTACCAGCTCAAGAGCTGCTCAAGGCACTTGCCAATGCAGGATCTAACTCTGCACGATCCTGGGCAACAGGGTATTGGAGAGATGGGACCTAATGCTTCCTGGGTGTACTTGTGTTGCTGGAAATCGCCCATCTAGAACATGAACAACAGGACTTTTAAAATCTGTGCGATATATATGTGTGTGCCCAGACTGGACATTGGGTTTATACTCTCATCTGAAGGATAAAACTCTGCAATGGAAAATTAATTAAAAGTATCTGACAGTTATCATCTCGATGAAGAAGACATTAATAAAACAACCAACCAACCATCTGACAGTTAAGAGTCAAAAGTCCATCTTCAAGTCAGATTTTGAAATTACTCTTTTGTTGCTGTATATTTTTTTCTACTGTGGGAATTACCGTTCTAATCAAATCCTTTTTTTGTTTGTTTCAGATGCCTTGGCACCTCTACTGGACAAACTACAACAGGAATCCCTAACAAATTCTAATTTGGAAAAATGCCTCGACAGTCTCATTGCTTTGATCGATGAAAGAAGTGAGTTTATTTTGAACAATTATTAGTGGATTAATTTGATGTTTGGTACTATTTGTTAGTTGTTTTGTTAATTTAATTGATTTTGATTTTATAGGACAGTGCAGTGTTCCCGATTACGCACAGTAGTGCGTCAATTACGCACAAAATATGAAAAATGACGCAGGAAAATGTGCATGTGTGCGTCCTGTGGACGCACACATTTTTTTTGAATCGCTGAAGTCATAAATACGACCAACGAGTGGCGAACTAATTCACGGCATTATCAGAATCAGAACCCAACTGAGACTGCCATTGCAGACGATTAAAGATTGTGTCGGGAGTTGTCGTCCTTAAAAATCGCATGCGCGCGCATTGTAAACTTCCTCCAAGCAATACATTCACTGAACAAAAGAAATCTTCGTTAATCCATTCTTTGATTCTATCATACACGATCATGTCACTTCTGACTTGGTTGACTGGACCCAAAACCCGTTCATCCACCGATTTGGGGACTCTCAAAATTTGCACAAGGACTCTTAAAATTTTACACCTGGCAGTCCCAAGGACTCTCATTTTTTTGTGTGTGGAGGGAACACTGACAGTGTTTTATACTACTTGATGAAGTTAGTTTAATAAACTTTTGGCTATACTTGTGGATTTGCTGTGATTGTGATGACTTGATTGAAAGTTAACTTTATGTATTTTTTTATTTTGTGTTTTGGGTTTTATTTTTTTCTCATTGTATAATTTATAATGCAATATTGTAAGTTGTTTCATGTTTGTTTCTTTCTTTTCATGTAAAGCGCTATGCGCTTGTCTATTAAAAAAACAAGTAATAATAGCACTATATAATGTCCATTATTATTATTATCATTATTAAACTAAACATGTGTGCTTTTAGTTTCACCTTGAGAATTGTGAATGTTTGTTTCTTCTTTTAGAATTTAGTTTATTTTGTTTTAACTTTCATGTTTTGTTGAATTTTTTTGGTTATTATTATTAGTAGTAGTAGTAGTAGTATTAGTAATACTAATAGTAGTAATCGTAGCATTATTATTATTATTATATTATTATTATTTAGTTATTTATTTTATATAATAATAATAATAATAATGATAATAATAATAATAATAATAATAATAATAATAATAATAATAATAATAATAATGACACTGATGTCGATGGGGTGATTAATATAGCATCTATTTCTGTTTGTTGCTTTAACAGTAAATTGTACTGCAGCTGTTCTTCTTTTCTTGCACTGTACTCCAGCACTATGATTCTGGGTATTGTGTGGAAATAAAATTTATGAGTATAATAAACTTTCGTTCATTTATTTTGTTCATTCTTTCTGTAATTTGATGATGCTAGCACATCACGCCTGGACTGGTTTCAGACAAAGATGATGAGATTGATGTCCAGAAAGCCATCGTGGAGAGCAAAGCATTCAGCATAGTTTTACCCCTGCTAGCCTCAGTAGATGAACACCCTGACCTCACTGCAAAGGCTGCCAAGTTCATTGCAGAGCTGGCTAAAACAGGTAATGCCTGATGGTCAAACCGTTGAGGTGGCAAATTAAAGTTCTATATTTTAGACTAACGTGTCGAGTCTTGGACTCATCAATTAACTATACTTTAAAGGGCCACAAAATCACGCTTTCCAGCATCACAATTCCTTTAAAATGGTCACAGTGAGTGTTGGCTGACTGGAAAAAAAAAGATAACGTTTAAAAAATGAATTATTTCAAAAGTATGTCTTTGATGTAAATTGTTCATTGGTTTGTGTGAATGCTAATAGTATCAAGGATGATTCTACAAATTACACAGCTGAGAAAGTGTATATAATAGGCATAGCTGTTTATTTACACAACAAGAAAGAGGCGCTTAACACCTAAAATTCAAAGCTTAGCGGTCAGCTTGAGCAACAATTACCCATTATATCATCATTTCAGGTGACAACATTGCAATGTCCCAAGTAAGCTCGTTGTCACGAAAATAAACACACGCTCTTGATACCTTGTCCCTTTAACAGCTGTTGTCACTTGCAGAAATTGGACAAAAAAAATTGTCCCGAAGATGTGATTTTTCCCCATGCAAATGTTTTAAATATAGTACCGTACCATTGAACAAGAATATTTCCGTATTGCAGAGGAAGTGCGAGTACCGCTGGTGAAACTGGAAGTGGTGTCGCCGCTGTTGAAACTGATTCAGTCATCGTGTCCGTCTTCTGTCGCTACGCAAGTCTGTCGTGCTCTTGGCAACATCTGCTTTGACAATGGTCAGTTGTTGTTTTTCTGTTCTTCTCCACCTCTTCCTCTTTCTTCTTCTTATTTTCTTCTTCTTTTCTATCTCCTTATGTACACTCTTTTCTGCTTCTTCTTTTCTGCCTCGTTTGACACCTTCTTCTTTTCTGCCTCCTTTTACACCTTCTTCTGCTTCTTCTTTTCTGCCTCTTCCTCCTGTTCTTCTTCTTCTCTACCTTCTTTTTTTCCTTCTCCTTATCTTCCACTTCCTACATGTTCTTTGTTGCTTTAGTACTTTGATCAGTGATTGTTTACTCACAACTTATGAGAGACATTGGATTTATCTCTAGTATGGCGGTGATATTAATTAAATTTTTTGGGGGGGACACTTTATTGTCCATTTTTAATTGGGAAATGTTAGGCCACCACCGTGGGGAAGGCGTAGTCTCAGCCTGTGACGCGCCCAAACCCAACCTACGTAACATGAGTTGTGTTTTGATATTGTGCTGTGGGAGCTAATTGGAGTACCCGGAGAAATCCTCTGAGATGTTGCCCGAGTCGAAAGTAAATAATATTGTGAGAAACATAACGCCCAGAGGCGGGATTGATCCCATACCTGTCAGACGCTACTGGTTTCTAGCCTGTGGACAAGGCAAGTTAGTCTAGCCTAAGACCACGTGACCACTGCACTGATTATATTACTTATATTACTATCTATGCTTTTGCCGTTTTGGACTCTCCTGGTTTTATTTAATCATCTTCATCGTTGTTGTCGTCATTGTCATCGACGTTTTCAATATCATTATCATCCTCATTATCATTCTAAAACATTTATCATGGTTTATATTCAGAAAACAGTGCCCACAGCAATCTTTTTTGTTGTTGTTGTAATATGTGTGAATGTTTGCATGTTGCGAGTGTGTGTTGCTGCGATGGCACTGATGGCAAAGAAACGAAATTGTAATATCCCCATCCCACTAGAAATAAAATTACCATATATATAAAAGAAAGCAAACACCATAAAACAGTACAATAAAGAAACAATACTCCTGTCTCCAAGGACATTAGGGGTCTTTCGGAACGGGTAAAAGTGAAAGTGATTGTGTGTTCGTTTCGTCCAACGAGAGGCACGCCGGGAGATTCTTACGCCGCGTTACGAAGCGAAACGAACGTGTTTCTGTGCGCTTTCGATTCCAGCACCTAGTTTCATTGTGATTTTATTGAGCAGGCCCAGAGGCAGAGCACTATTATGCCTACGTAAGGCTTCTTCTAACAAATCATGATTTGACACGAATGTAACGATTAGGTTGAACTTTAAAGATGGATTAGTGCTCTAACATTGAAGATATTTTACATTCTAGCTTCGAGTTTCATTTTTGTCACATAAAACAGTTTTTGGACTGCTGATTGGTGATACAGAATAGATAGATTCTAGACAGCCATGGCGGCTTTTCAGTAGCTCGTTTGAAAATACGTTTTAAGTCTGAGACCGAGTTTAGATCCCCATTATTCCTTCTAAAATGGTTGAGTAATGTACCATATACAAATTCAAATCATTTTTGGACATTTTACAAACGATTTAATAACCAAAATGTACTCACTAACATTAGTTCGTAGAAATCAGGTTTTCCACGAAGTTTTATTCCTTGTGGTAGGCAGACTTCGTGACCTTTCACCACGGGAAGTTAAAGCGTCACATAAATTGCTGACGTCACAACAATAAGTAGTCCCGATTCACATTCACTTTCACTTTCACCCGCTTTCGAAAGATCCCTATTGATAACTGTGTGTCCTCAGAATGGTCCCAGTTGTTGACGTTAATGTCAGCAATACTAATGAACGACATCTGGACGGGCGATAGTGCTGAGGAAGTTTCACACTAACGTAACCAACTTCACTGTGTGGGTAGATGGAAAAGAGTTGTGGAGTTTTTCTTCCAACAGTCAGGGTATCCACAGTATTCTGAAGAAGAAAAAGAAGGGCGAAGGGGAAATAACTGCAGCCGGATCGACCGATATTGAACGACATTCGGACCGGAGATAATCCTGTGTAAATTTCACCCTAATGTAGCCAGCGTCACGGTAAGAGATAACAGCAGCTAAGGTCGACCGTTCTACAAAGAATGTGATTGGAGTAGCGGAGTATCTCAACCGAAGACTTGTTCGCCTGTAGTGCATGAGAACCTGGGTTTGCATCTCCATGGCGACGGCACATTTTTCTCCCACGATTTCACTTTCTGTAGTGACTTGTATAATAATTGTTTTTATATTGCGCTTTACCAGTTCAAGAGCTGCTCAAGGCACTGGTCTAAACATGATCGAACTCAAGCCGCCCGAGGTACCAAATTGCGGCTTTATGCACGTCTGATACTCCAAGCAACTGAGCAATATTGGACAACTGAGGCTTGCTGAATGCTGGTTTGTAGCTGACATTCACCCGTCTAGGACTTGAGTGTCAGAATCTTTAAAGTCTGTGTGATGAAATGCATATGTTCCCAAATTAGACTTCGGTTTATACCATCATCGGCAGTTCACTTCCCATTTTCACCCCGTGGGAATGCCGAGGGTTTCTGTATAAATAGTATCCCCATTTTCTGGATATTTAGTGCTTCAAATTATCACTGTTTCTGTCATTCTCATCTGTTCTTTCTCGTTCCTGCTATGTTCTATTAATCTATTATCTTCTTCGCTAGACCAGTCACCTATCTTTTTCCTTGAAAACTCTCCCCAAACTCCTGATTTGTGTCTGGGGTCCGTTGGTTGCTTTCTGGCAAATGACCACTAGGGCTTTCTATGGTATTATTATTTAGCAATGTAGGCATTTTGTATGTATGTGTTTTGTTAATATTTTATAATGAAGTTTATATTCTAATTTGTGTTTGTAAACGGGGGTTCGATAAATAGTACAGCCTCAGCGTCCATTGTAAAAAGACCGGCTGGTGGAGTGCCTTCAGTGTTACCGTTAGAGTTGTTTCAGCAGATCTTTTATGGGGGTCGGGGGTGAGTCCTCTTACAACCAAGTTGTGCTCTTGATTAGGCTCTTTGCAGTCCGATGGACCCTTTAAACAATGACTAACATTCCATTTGTCATCACAGTGGCCAGTTAAAGAAGCAGGTCATTCTGTCCAAAGTGCAGGCGGCGGACTTTAATTAATCAAATACGTTTACAGTTAGCTCTGCCAGGGCAGCTCAGTTGTTCAGGGCGCTTGACACTGTGCTAGATGCTGCAAGTTGACATCAGGGATGGATTGTGTTATGTGGGATTTGGCCACCGCCTTAAGGAGTTCTTTTGAGCCAGTGTGCGTGCTATGTAAGAACAGTTAATCTCTCTCTGGTTTTCTGGTTTTCTGGTCACGACACGGTCTTTAGTTCTTATAGTACAGAAAATTGTTAACTTCGCGTTTCGCATGTCAGTTCAGAAATTACACGTTGTCCTATGAAATCATTGATGCTTATTGACCATGAAAACGGCTATAACTCTTAATATAGAATTGTTTTCTTTCTACTAAGTCGAAGTTTAACAATTTTCTTAGTCTTTTAGTTCTTTTTGGACAGAAAATTGTTAAACTTCGAGTTTCCCTTGTCAAGTCAGAAAATTACACGTTTTTCCTATGACATAATTGAATGGAAAGTGCTATTCAGAAATAGTTTTCTTTCAGATATTTAGTTCTTATCGGACAGAAAATCGTCAAACTTTGGGATTGGCTTGTCAGGTTAGAACTTCTAGGTTTTTCTTTGACATTGAAACAGTGATACTGAATGTGGTATGGAGGGGTTATGTTGGGATACCGATGCCAGTCTGACTGGACTTGGCAAACATCATTTAGCATGGCTTGGCTCACCAGAGGTCAAAGGTAAAGACAAGATCACTGTGGAGGCAGTGTTAAGTTGGGGTTGGCAGTGACCGTTGCGATGCCATGGCCCACACCGACTCAACCAAAGCTTTTAGGTTTTGAAGCTAGTTCAGCCAGGCTAGCTATAAATAGCTTTGCCAGTGCTCTTCTTTCCTTTACTTTCACTGAAAGGGAGGGTGTAGGCAAGCTATAAATAGCCCGCAGCCAGCAAAATGTGGGAGAACCTAAGAGTGCTGGTCACATAGGCATTGAGCTGCTGTGGCCACTCTGGATGGACACCCCTCATTTTTGTTTTAATTATTCTTATATAGCGCATTTCCTGCTCCAACTCAATCTGCCCGAGTCACCCACGTGCGGCCTTGGCGCCTCGTCCGACGCCCGAGATAACAGAGCTAAACACTATTATCTTGGGCCACCGAGATACAGGAGGAAGGGATGGGGGAGAAGGAACCTGGTGCTTGCTAGGTATATTTAGGTAGCCGGCACTCAACCGTCTAGGACATGAGCGTCAGGATCTTTAAAGTCTATGCGATGGAATGCGTACAGTGCACAGACTGGACCTCGGTTTTTACTCTTTTCCGAAGGAATTTCATATCCTGTGACTGGAAGTTAAAAAAAAAAAGTTAAAGGTAGTCCCATAGCCTGTGGCCGTAGGGGAGCGTGATGTTGGAGATCACACTTATCTTGGGCCAGCGTAATGAGGGTGATGCCCATCTCTCTCCCTCGCTGCTTTACCTTCCCCACCCTTAAGAGAGTAGGCACTCAGTCACAGTTGAGTCAACTGGGGGCGTTGTTGTTTGTCGCTTCACGTTTTACTGTCAACCATCCAAGTGCTAACCGCACTGGACGATGCTTAACTTGCGACACAGTAGCGAGTGCTCCAACCACTGCGCTCTCCGACATCCCAGGTAAGGGGAAAAGACAAGCTGATTGTGCAAGGGACGGGCTAAGTTGGGGGGTACCATGTCACCATGAAGGGAGAACATACATCATTTCGGCAGAAGAGGGGTGGGAAGAGGGGATGAAGACAAGCTGATTGTGAAACGAAAGGGTTAAGTCGGGGGTTGGCGATGCCACTGTGGAAGAACACACATAATATCCAGTGTCCCAGCGGAGGGGTGAGAGAGAAAAGAGGAGTTGTCACGTAGCCGGGCGCATCCGTAACGCCCTCAAATGTAATTGTTGCTGGAAAATCAATACAATTGCTACATCTGGAGCGGCATTTTGACGTGTTTTTTATTTTTATTTTGCGCCAAGTGTGGCAGCGGAGGCAGACTAGTGTACATAGACCCTGGGAATGATATGAAGCGATCAATAGACTGGGCTCACTCTTCGTCTCATTTCCACAGTCTATGTTTCGGACATTAGACAACGGGGTGGTGTGGGCAAGAGTAGTGAGGGGTGTGTGAAGGTATGGTGCGGGAGGCTATGGGACAGTTAGGAGGAGTGGGGATGGAAAAGAGGTGGGGAAGTGGAGGCGTCAGCGGGTGTTCATGGTACTAAATCTCTTTTGTGCTGTCTGTGAAAGGATTGCGCTGGGTCGAAATATAGCTCCACCGAGAGCGCGCCAGAGGTCATCATCATCATCATCATGGTCAATTCAGTTTATTTATAGTCTGTTCACTAATGAAGTGATATTAGACTTAATATTAAAAAAAAACTACAAAAATAAATGTTGAAAAATAAAAATAATAGTAATCATAAGTAATTAAAAAAACACAGAAACGTTGTCTTTATAACCATTAAACAATCAACTCTGAACATTGAAATATCAACATCATAATATTAAAAGTACATCGCGTACAAGAATAATAATAATAATAATAATAATAATAATAATAATAATAATAATAATAATAATAATAATAATAATAATAATACAGCGTTTTTTCCCAATGAACAATATCAGTTCAAAGCGCAGTACTCACGCATTCATTCTAAACATCCGGCTTCATACAAAATACAATACAATACAATATATCTTTATTGATCTCAAACTGAGAAGCTTGATAAATGGTCTGCAATTACTTGCTAACGAATAAGAGATGAGGGAGAGCTAAGAAGGGGTGAAGGGATGGGTGGTGGCAGTGGTCTGAATCAAAACCAAAACAAAACAAAACAAAAATGGAGGAATGACGACGATGATGATGGGAGGCAAGATCAGAAACATTTAAGGAAGAGATGAGCTTTCAAGTTGGATTTGAAAGTAGCTATGTTTGGACAGCTGCGAAGAAAGAGGGTAAGAGAGTTCCAAGTTGAAGGGCCAAGCACTGAGAAAGATCGACGGCCAGCAGAGGAGAGTTTGTAGCGGGGTATGTGAAGGTGTCAGAGGAAGAACGAAGATTTTTAGAAGGCTTATAGAATTGAATGTTCTGGGAGAGGTAGGAAGGAGCTAAACCATGGACGCACTTGTAACAAAAAATAGCGGTTTTGTAGATAATTCTGTGAGACACTGGAATCCAGTGGAGTGAATGTAGAAGGGGAGTGATATGATCAGATTTTTTTCTTTTTGAGAACCAGACGTGCAGGCTGAGTTCTGAACACGTTGAAGCAAATAAATAGAAAAAGAAGGAAGTCCAGCCAGGAGAGAGTTACCGTAGTCTAAGCGTGACTAAACAAGAGAGGAAATGAGTTTGACAGTAGCGTCGGAGGTCAGATGTTTGCGGACAAGGCCTATTCTAAGGAGATGAAAGTTGCATGTTTGACAGGTTTTGCGGATGAATTCTGACATGGAGAGGGTGTTGTCAAGAACGATACCAAGGTTTTTGAAAGAAGATGACGTAGGAAGAGTGGTCTGGCCAAGAGTGACATTATCTACAGAGGAGGAAGTTTCATATATGATTACACGATATAATAGATGCAATTTTCAGCATCAGTTCATTATCAGCTAACATGGTTTTGCGGATGAATTCTGACATGGAGAGGGTGTTGTCAAGAACGATACCAAGGTTTTTGAAAGAAGATGACGTAGGAAGAGTGGTCTGGCCAAGAGTGACATTATCTACAGAGGAGGAAGTTTCATATATGATTACACGATATAATAGATGCAATTTTCAGCATCAGTTCATTATCAGCTAACATGGTTTTGCGGATGAATTCTGACATGGAGAGGGTGTTGTCAAGAACGATACCAAGGTTTTTGAAAGAAGATGACGTAGGAAGAGTGGTCTGGCCAAGAGTGACATTATCTACAGAGGAGGAAGTTTCATATATGATTACACGATATAATAGATGCAATTTTCAGCATCAGTTCATTATCAGCTAACATGTTTTGTATATCATTATGCTGCCTGATAAAAGTATCAATATTATTTTCTGTAAATAATTTGTTCACAAACGTACAGTGTAATAACAGATGTTCAACATTCAAGGCGTTTGAACATTCCCAATTGACATCTTTGGAAAATTGAGTTTTGGGGGGTGTTTATTTTACGCCAAGTTTGAGTTGCAGATATCATATAGAATATTTAATAAATAAAGCAAGACAAAGATTAAATTTATTGAAAATAATAAATTTGCAAGCTTGGAGTCAGGATCATCATCGTCATCATCATTATCATCATCATCATCATCATCATCATCATCATCATCATCATCATCATCATCATCATCATCATCATCATCATCATCATCATCATCATCATCGTGTGTTTGATTATAGTCTGAGGTTCGCTCTGATGTGTTTGTTCTTCCTTGTGCACCATAGTTCGGTTCAGGGCACATCAATTCAACCCGATACTTGTATGTAACGTCTCTTCACGCACAAGACATATCGCTTATAGTGAAAGTGTAACGTTTACACCCACCCTTGGCGATACGGCAGACGGGGATAAGCATGTCAGTGAAGAGGGGGTTGTACCTAAGTCAACACTGAACCACTGCTAAGCGGGACAGTGATCGTGGCCACCTTTTTCTTGCCCACCACGGGACCCGAACACGGATCAAAACGTTTTTGCCCACAATATCAAAAACGGCTGTAAGCGATTTGGTCGAGGTTAGGCACACAGACACTTCAGATCATGGGCCATCATTCAGCAGCTGTCCGGTTGTCCATCGATCGGTCTGTCGTCCGTTCCGTTGCTCCGATTTAAAGTTGTTGTTTTCTTACCTCAAGAATACCTGTATCAAAATCCATCATTTATACTTTGCGGATGCTTTCAACTACTGCTAAGCATGTTAGATCATTCATATTTGTCCCCACGTAGGGGTGCCTGCGCTTTCAGTATAAATAGTATCCCCACTTTCTGAAAATTAAGTGCTTTAAATTCCCACTGTCGATGTCTTTCCCATTTGTTCTTTCTCATTCCTGCTCTGTTCTATCAGTCTACTGTACTATTTCCTTCTTCGCTAGACCAGTCACCTACCTTTTTTCTTGGAAACTCTTCCGGGACAAAACTTATCATTTGCGTGTGAGGTCTGTTGGGTCAGCTTGGGAATATTAGACGCTTTCTGCCAAATGGTCACTGGGACTTCCTATGATGTTATTATTTGGCAATGTACCCCCATGGGGGTGCCGGAGGCTTCAGTATAAATCGTATCCCGACTTTCTGGAAATTTAGTGCTTTAAATTCCCACTGTCGCTGTCTTTCTCCTTTGTTCTTTCTCATTCCTACTCTGTTCTATAAATGTACAATACTATCTTCTTCGCTAGACCAGTCACGTACCCTTTGTCTTGAAAACTCTTCCGGGACAAAACTCCTCTTTTGTGTGTGAAGTCTAGTGGATCAGCTTGGGAATATTGGACGCATTCTACCAAATGATCACCGGGATTTCCTATTATGTTATTATTTGGCAATGTAGGCATTTTATATGTATGTGTTTTTTTGATATTTTATAATGATGTTTGTATTCTATTTTGTTTTTTGGTAAACGGGGGTTTGATAAATTAGGGTGGGATGTCTTTATTGTCAAGTGACCGGCTGGTGGAGTGCCTTCAGTTTTACCACTAGGGTTGTTTCGGCGGATCTTTTATGCGGATCAGAGCGGCGAGTTCTCTTGTCAGCGAAGTTGTGTTCTTGATTTTGTGGTCCTGATTCGGCTCTTTGCAGTCCGCTGGACTGTGTAAGCAATGAATAACTAACTAACTAAATTCGTTATACTTCCTC
The DNA here is from genome assembly GCA_036898135.1 of Oncomelania hupensis. Classification (NCBI taxonomy): domain Eukaryota; kingdom Metazoa; phylum Mollusca; class Gastropoda; order Littorinimorpha; family Pomatiopsidae; genus Oncomelania; species Oncomelania hupensis. The sequence goes on from CM072512.1 coordinate 5,502,910, forward strand.
AAAGGTCAAGGTCATAGTGCTACACCTTTTTGTAAAGACGTTTTGCGCTGTATCACAAAATTAATTGGCTTAACCGATGTTGATTTTAAAAATACAACATTCCGATAGTTTATATAGGGGACAGTCATTCCTTTGCTTATTTAAAATACAGCAGCGTCAAAACAACGCCAACAAATTTAACACTTGTAATGCTTTTTTTGTGTTCGAGGTTCGCTAAATAATTAGAATGATAGACTTAGAAAAGATTTACCATAATGACACAATAAAATATCTGTTTCTTTCAGGTAAAATATTTGTTTAATTAATTACTATCACCCGCATCTCAATTATACATTTAACATACGCATTCGTACGGGCCCAACGTACGATAAAAAAAAGAAAAAAAAGATACAAGATGTCTATGGGTGATGTGGGTCCATGGCCATGAAGCGTTGATGAGGCAGTCCGTGATTCATGAAGATAAAGTCGTTGATGTCGTTGTCTAAGGCGATGAGAGGATAAACTTGCAAGTAAACTCATCAGGCATATTTCGTCACATCAATCCACGTATCTACAATTACGATCAAAATAAAAACCATATCTATAACAGACAATGTGAAAGAACACTAATTTACCGTAATATATTACTGAAAATGTTAGTTCAAGTTTAATATCTACCATCAGTTTAATCAAGGGCATAGAAACCGTCCTTTCCCTGAATTCCTAACCTTCGTACTTTCAATTGTCTCGTACAATAAAATCTTACTAAATTATTCCATTTTCTTAAAAATTGACGCAATGCATTCTTTTATAGTTTCCAAGACATGAACAATACAGCAAGTTATTAAAAAATGTTTCAAACTAATTACTTTATTAAATTCATGTTTTTTACTGTCACGAGGTGAGTTGATAAATATTTACATTTGTGTATATGTTACCGGCAATCTGTGTATTCAGCGAGCGACGGCTTTTGACTTAGGCACGTGGCGTATGTATTCGCTTAGCGTTGGTAACAATTTCCTAATTCATTAATATTTTGGTGATGAGACTCTGCTATACAAAGACTGTTTGGAGAACAGAAGGCTGTTCTCGTATGCATCTGAGAGTGAATGTGATTGGATGGATGAAATAGGGCTAAGAGAGAGTACAAAGAATATGGGCATACCTGTATTCTTTGGAGAGTATTAGTGGAATGAAAGATAGGCTGTGAAAAAAGAGTGAATGATTATGTGTCACCTGGAAATAGTGTAACCCTGTAGGCTACTTCTGTTTTTCACTGTGGTGATTCTGGATTCTGTTCCTTCATGGTTAGACAACACTAGTGTGCATAGGCTCTGACAGTTGGATACTGCCGAAGAATGTACACACTAATTCCCACCTGTTTCAGTAGGTCGCCGGGGGTTTCAGTATAAATAGTATCCCCACTTTCTGGAAATTTAGTGCTTTAAATACCCACTGTCGCTCTCTTTCCCCTTTGTTCTTTCTTATTCCTGCTCTGTTCTATCAATTCACTATACTATCTTCTTCTTCGCTAGACCAGTCGCCTACCTTTTTTTCTCAAAAACTCTTCCGGGACAAAACTCTTCATTGTGTGTGAGGTCTGTTGGATCAGCTTGGGAATATTGGACGCTTCCTGCCACGTGGTCAATGGGGCTTCCTATGATGTTATTATTTGGCAATGTAGGCATTTTATACGTATGTGTTTTGCTGATATTTTATAATGATGTTTGTATTCTATTTTGTTTTTGTAAACGGGCGTTCGATAAATTAGAATATAGCCTCAGCATCCTCTACGTGGGATGTCATGATTGTAAAGTGACCGGCTGGTGGAGTGCGTTCTTCTTATGCGGATCAGGGGCGAGTCCTCTTTCAGCGAAGTTGTGGTCTTGATTTTGTGGTCCTGATTCGGCTCTTTGCAGTACGCTGGACCCTGTAAGCAATGAAGAAATAACTAACATGCAACAACACATATACCACCTCCAACCAGTCCACGATGACGCAAAATACACTTGGTCATTGATTGGGTGATTTGTGGTCAAACACCAAGTCTGTTCTGGCCCATAGTTGGCGACGGTTGGACAAAAAGCTGTACCATCTTTTTTTTCTCTTTAAATGCTTTTATAGCAAAAGTTTCTTTGTAATAATGTGGATTATGGAAAGGTTGTATAATGATACCATAAACGTTTTGAAAACTATCCTCAACCTCACTTTAACTGCAGTGGCGTTATTTTTGCTTATAGTTGTCACATGGGCTGTCCTGGTGTGATCTGACGACTGTTCAAGCAGTTCTCTTTCGCTGTTTGGATTGCATGACAGTGTAAATACATCACTTTCGGATTTCAGAGAGGATAACCATTTAATGACAAAATACTGATTACTCGTTGTCACAAAACTGATGTTACCGGGTGATCACTACTTGTGAAGGACTTCCTTGACTTTCATGACTTACCCCAGAACGTGGTTTTATTTCAATTAAAAAAAACTAAGGTACACCATTTCTTTCCAACACTTCACAAACACATAACACGTTTTCCCAAGTTTGATTCTTTTATTATATTCTGCTCTGTGGGTTCGGGCAAATAGAATAGACCCAACGTTTCCCGGCGTGTCGTAAGAGGCGACTAACAGGGGTGATGTTAGCACGGCATCACTGGGCGAAAGTCTTCTACACAGAAGTCACCGGCCAGGGCGGAGGAACCTCACGTTACTACAGGTTCAACGACCACGTGCTCAGGGCCAAGGCGTGCCACACTGTATTCGTGGATTTCGGCTGTGGCCAACAACCTGGAGAGGATTGGGCCCTGCCAGGTCTTTTTTTGCCCAAGACACAACACATGATGAGGCTATCCACTAATTCCATGCCGGATCGGTCGTCGCCCGGCTACACAAGGACCGCGCCTTCCGTTGGCCACCAGGACGGAGGTGAAAAGTATGCTACTGATGGACAAATTAGCAAGATCCGCACGAGAAACAACATCGTCATAGGAACCTGGAATGTCAGGACCCTAACTGCGGAAGGAAAATTAGAAGAACTGGCCCACGAGCTGGACCACTATCGATGGAACGTTCTAGGTATCAGCGAACTGCGCTGGAAAGGCCTAGGTGAAACAACGACTGACAAAGGCCACAAGCTCTATTTCAGCGGTAGAGATGACAGGCACGAACACGGCGTTGGATTCTTGGTCCACAAGAACATTCTAGCCACTGTCATGGGTTGCCGCCCAGTCTCCAGTAGACTCATTACCATCCGTCTGAGAGCAACCCCTTTCAACATTACCATCATCCAGGCCTATGCTCCAACATCAGACTATGAAGACAGCGAAGTGGAGGATTTTTATGAAAATATACAGGCGGCCCTTGACCAAGTGCCGAAGAAGGACATAGTCATAGTGCAAGGCGACTGGAATGCCAAGGTTGGCCAAGATGCGCACCACAACTGGGGAGACACATGCGGACCCCACTGCAACAACGAGACAAATGACAGGGGTCTGAGGCTATTGGAGTTTGCCAGATACAACAATCTGGTACTGGCAAACACGCTTGGTCTCCACAAAAACTCCAGACGATGGACATGGCACAGTCCCGGCGGGGAACATCACAACCAGATCGACTACATCATGGTCAAGAAACGCTTAAGATCAAGCATCAACATTGGCAGGACACGCACTTTTCCAGGAGCAGACATTGGAAGTGACCACGATCTCGTGATGATGTCTTTCCGGCTCCATTTGAAGAGAGTAAATACAGCAAAGTGCACTAGGCTGAAGTTCGACCTGGACAAACTGCAAGACCCGGAGGTGGCCAAAATATTTCAGGCCACAATTGGAGGGAAATTTGCACCACTGCTTATTTTTGGGGCAGGCGAAGTAGATGTCAACACCATAACCAATACCTTCAACTCAGCTGCAACAGATGCCGCCACTGAGATCCTTGGCAAGCACCGACCAAAGAAGAAGCCGTGGATCACACCTGAACTTTTGGATCTGTGTGATAAACGAAGAGAGTTAAAAAAGAAAAAGAACACCTCACAGGGAGCTGATGTCTACCGAAAAATCAACAATGACATCCGAAAAGGCATGCGCACAGCAATGGAGAACTGGATAGAAGATCAATGCCAGGAAATAGAGAACAATCTGAACAAGAACAACAGCAAGAAGGCCTACCAGACTGTGAAGCGGCTGACAAGTGTTAAACAGCCCAAAGTCTCCACTATCCAAAGCAAGTCTGGCATTTGCCTTACAGAAGAACAAGAAGTCTTGGACAGATGGACAGAGTACTGCTCTGACCTTTACAACCATACACCAAATGGAGACCCATCAGTTATAGCATGTCCCGAGAGCAGAGAAGAAGAAGAAATCCTCCCAATTCTCCGGGAAGAAGTTGAGGCAGCAGTGCAATCGCTGAAGAAAGGGAAGTCAGCGGGAGTGGACAACATACCAGCGGAACTGCTACAAGCAGGAGGAGAAGCGATGACTGATGCTCTCACCATTATCTGTAACAAGATCTGGCAGAGTGGGGAATGGCCTACACCATGGACCCAGTCGCTTGTCATCACTCTTCCCAAAAAAGGTAACCTTCAGGAGTGTGAAAATTACCGCACCATCAGCCTCATCAGCCATCCCAGCAAGGTCCTCCTGAAAATAATACTCAACAGGTTGAAACCACAAGCTGAACAAATCATAGCTGAAGAACAAGCAGGATTCATGGCAGGGCGAAGTACCACTGAACAGATTTTCAACCTCAGAATAATCTGTGAGAAATACCTACAGCACCAACAACATCTATATCATGTGTTCATAGACTTCAAGAAGGCATTTGACCGAGTCTGGCATGCAGCTCTATGGGCAACCATGAAAGTGTACAACATCAGCCCTAAAATTATAGAAGTCATCAAAAGCCTGTATGACAAGGCTACCAGTGCAGTCCTCCATAACAGCGTCATCGGGAACTGGTTCAGAACAACAATCGGTGTGCGTCAAGGATGCCTACTCTCCCCAACACTCTTCAACATCTTCCTAGAGCGCATCATGTCAGATGCTCTTGCAGATCACGAAGGCACAGTCAGCATAGGGGGCAGAGCAATCTCCAATCTTCGTTTTGCGGATGATATTGATGGATTGGCTGGAGAGGAACAAGAACTTGAACAGCTTGTACAGAGGCTTGACACCACCTCCAGAGCTTATGGAATGGAAATAAGTGCAGAGAAGACCAAAATGATGACCAACAACACCAATGGCATCAACACGGACTTCAAAGTACAAGGCCAATCCCTCAACACAGTGCACAGCTTCAAATATTTAGGAACCATTGTGTCAGACAATGGGTCTCGACAGGAAGTCCTCTCCAGGATCGCACAAACAACTGCTGCCCTGACAAGGTTGAAGCCCATTTGGAAAGACAGAACCATCAGTCTACATTCCAAAGTAAGACTGCTGCGCTCTCTGGTCATCTCCATCTTCCTATATGCTTGCGAAGCATGGACCCTCACAGCAGATCTCCAACGAAGAATACAAAGCATGGAGATGAGGTGCTACAGAAGACTTCTGTGCATTTCCTATACCCAACACATCACCAACGTTGAAGTCCGACAGACCATCACACAAGCCATTGGACAACACGATGACCTGCTCACAGTGGTGAAGAAACGGAAACTCCGATGGTATGGCCACGTCACCAGATCATCAGGCCTTGCAAAGACCATTCTGCAAGGCACAGTGCAAGGAGGTAGAAGAAGGGGGAGACCGAAAAAGAGGTGGGAGGACAACATTCGAGAATGGACTGGTTTGACACTGAGCGAAGCCATGAGGGCTGCTGAGGACAGAGAAAGATGGAGTATGCTGGTTAAGCGATCATCTGTGGTGCCCCTACGACCTTCGGGTTATGGGATAGGATAGGATATTCTGTTGTTTTTTTTTGTAGAAAAAATATAATCAGAGTGATATTTTGACGATACTTCCCGTAGTGGTTACCGACATTAAAGTTCACTTCACTTGAATATTTAACTTATCTGTGATTAAAGTCCTCGTTGCTGTTGTTGACAGATGAAGAACCGGATTAAGGCTGAGTTGGAGGAAAAGTTCATCGGAGATGGAACTTGACGCTGATGTCGCTGTTAGATCTAGTGGCTGTCCGTGACCCACCAGTGACATCTGAAGCCATCGTTGACGTACAGTCCCATCGTAGAATCAATCACCCAGACCACGAACATAGACGTCAGAGAAGAGGCCAATGTAGTCTCGTAGATGAGATAGATACGGAAACCCAAAACAAAAACACCTGCCGAACAAAACTAGTCTTAGATATTTGCATGAAAAATGTTTCTATACAAACCTAAAGGCTAAACTTATCCAGGTCCGGCTCTGCTTGGAAAAACACATTATTATTAATCAACACATCAATCCCCTGAAAACCAAATGCATTCATATGAACAAACTATCTTACTCTGGAAAACAAATGCATTCAAATGAACAAACTATCTTACTCCTCTGGAAAACAAATGTATTCAATGAACAAACTATCTCACTTATCAATCTCCTAGGGAAATTATCTTGAATGAAGAAAAATCAAAATATTTACCCTGCGGTGCAAGAATTCGGCTAATACAAATCAAACGCTGAGGAACAACTGATTTCCTGGTCCAGCCACGTCCGACATCGTTCAGCGGCAAGCTAAACTATTGTTGGCATCCACTTCGTCAAGTTGCCCCGGAGCTTGGATTATGTCCTCCCTGTCCAGTCTAGATCTTCCTCCCAACTGATCTTCCGACTGTTTATTTAACCGATTCTGCCTCGAATCTATTTCACCTAGGCTACCACACTTTTTACCACTGGAATAGCCAATGAGAATATCACAAAGCAAAAAGAAACTATCACCTCAAATATTACATTTATAAAATTAATAGTTTACAATATCTTTGTTTTCCCTAAAATTTTATTATCAGAACTAATCTCCATATTTCACACAAAAAAATTATCAATAAAATATCGTCCATTTCATTCTTTCTAAAACTAAACATAGAACACAAAAAAATGGCGGATTGACACGTAGCAAAACTGACGTCATATTCCTAACATTGCCACAGGCGCCCAATACAAAAGTTTGCACTTGGAAAAATAAAAATACTCGCGAGCTTTTCGTTTCGCGACACTCGTTAAAATCCGTAGGTTTTATAAGTGGTTTTTCAGTGGTATAGAACTGAAAAGTGGATTTTAAAATATCTGCACTACAGAGCTACTGGAGATGAGGCTTCCCTAGCCCGCAGTGGGGTTTGGAGATAGGGTAACGGTTTGATTCCTGGCTGATGGGCTGTCCGGAACAGATCTGGAACGTTTTCCATTGCCAGTGCCTGCGTGGCTTTAAATGGAAAAACAACTCTAACTCAAAGCTATTATTAGCTCAGCATAACTCAAAGCTGTTATCAGCTCAGCATGGTGATGGGGTTTATCGTTTACGATCCATGATATTTGTGTGCAGTAGTATTATCAGTTGTAGTTTAGGATTAGCCATTATCTAGTCATCCTGATGGTTACGTTATTGTGTCATCATTGAGCGGGATTAGGACAGGGTTGGCCAGTTTGTTAACAAGGTTGGCGGCACCTCTGTTGTAGAGAGCATGGTCAAGAGCAGGCTTTGTTGGAATCAGTATTTACGCTCATGTAATCCGTGCACTACCGGGAACCTGCATTCGCTTTTGATGCTGTGTTTGTTTCGTTTGCCATATCCTACTCCGCTGGACCTAAAGCAATAATCTTGTGTTGTATTGTATTGTATTGTATTGTATTGCCATATCCTACACTTGGATGTGCTCCATGGCCTTTTATACTGTGACATGGCTGAGACAGTGATATAAGGAATGTCAAATTAGCGACAACAAAAGCGTCGAGTTTGCGTTGTGATTCCATCAGCAAATCTCGACTACGTGCCGCCGACTTGGTCTCTTCCTCACGTGATCGGAACGCAACAAGAAGAGATTATGCTGTTGGTTAGGTCGGCGCGCAGGCGCTGAAGCGTCTATGACGTCACTGGGAGGACAGCGAGGCGTTGCAGCTGGCAGTAAACCTGCTTCCGGTGCGGTGTGGGCGCCATCTTTATGATCTGCCAGCCTGCGTCAGCATCACAAATCGCTAGTTTTTTGGGGGACTTTCGCTTCCAGTTCCACTGTCCCCAAGTCTGGCAATGTTACAGCCAGATCATCTGCAGCTCAATCCGCCGTGCCTTCTCTATTACCACAGCAGGATTCGGTTAGGACCTACAGACAGAATGATGGGGTGTGAGTCGTCGCGCGGACAGTGTGAGAGTTACGTTTATTGACTTCTGATGTTTCAACATTTTTATTGTCTGTAGTAATAACACGTGGACATAACATCGGGTTCGAGCTTATAGTAGAATAAAACAGAAGCAATAATCACCTTTTTCTTCTCTTCCTCTTCCAGCTTTAATCATCATCTTCCTCATCCTCTTCATCATCATCATCATCATCATCATCATCATCATCATCATCATCATCATCATCATCATCATCATCATCATCATCATCATACTGTATTCTATGCGCGCCTTATTCCTGAATCAGACTCAAAGCGCGACGATCTGTAACCAACATACGCGCTCACATCATCATCATCATCATCATCATCATCATCATCATCATCATCATCATCATCATCATCATCATCATCATCATCATCATCATCTTTCTTCTTCTTCTTCTTTGTCGTCGTCGGCGGTGGCGGCGGCGGCTTTGGAAACTTGTTAGGCAGAGCTAACACTTTCTTTCTGCCTGTGGGAATTGTCCGTCTTTAACTTGAAAACCCTTTGCCAATGATTGTCGGCTTGGACCACACAATAGTCAACCAAATGACAGCCATTACACTGCACGTGGAACATGTCTTCATATCAATTGACCATAGTAAACCTAGCTTTACGGGCGCTGTATGTGTGTGTGTAGGGGAAGGGAGAGGAAGGGTGCGCGCGCGTGTGTGTGTGTGTGTGCGTGTGTGTGTATGTGTGTGTGTGTGTGCGTGAATGAATTAAAATTATGTAGTCATTGTTATATATAGCGCTAGTCCAAATCAGTAGCTGTTCCAGACGCTCGCCGATATAGAGTCTTACTCAAGCCGTTAAGGCGCCCACTTGCTGACGCCCAGACAACTGAGCACAATCTTGGGCGACCGGGGTTTAGGGAAAATGGACCTAAAGCTTGCTGGGTGTATCTGGTTAGCCGACACTCACCCGTCTTGGACATGAGTGCCAGGTTTTCTTGAAATCCGTGTGATGGAATGCATCCGTGCAGCGACTAAACCTCTGCTGTTGCAATGTTGTTGCGGCCCATTGGTCGTTGCAGTAATTAACGACTGTTATCGGGAATTTATCGTCATTTGGCTTCGTCGCTAAGTCGATCTTCACAAGGGGACTAAAGGTCTGTAGCTTGAGCGTCAGTAATCTGTCCAGACCACCCAACCGTTTCTACCATCCTGATTAATTTTGTTAATAACGGCACATTATTAATTTCCCCGCTACAGAAGGTAATGACAGAAGCTTATTAACTCTTTAACTATTGCATGTTGCTATGACAACGATCGTAAGGAATTAATTGGAGCGGAAGTCATGATGAAGTTGTTGATGACTGCACAAAGTTAAAAAAAAAAATTAGTGAACGACTTCTGGAAGGTTCCTTTCAAGGCTGAAGATGGAATAATAACGCCTAGAGCTGCAAAAGCGCTATATAAGAAACATAAAATAAAATAAAATAAATAGTAAAATAAAAAACTTTTTTAGGTTTGATTTGGAGTGTCAGCAGAAAGTTTGCTTAGAGAGTTTAAGTTTGTGTTAACATTGAACTGAAAAGTAAGGTACTTTGTGAGAAGTGTTGACATAGGCTTTTTGTAGAGGTGATGTTTACCTACAACATTAGCCCGTCTCTGTTCACCAGACTTTACTTTTGATCCACAGTTGCAGGAGACTTTTCCATCCTAAATCTTCTTCTTCTCCTTCCCCGCTGTGTCTTTCTCCTCCGCTCCTTCTCCTATAGCCCCCCCCTTTCCCCCCCCCCCCCCCCCTTCCTCATTCTTGTTTCAAGGAAAAAGAAGTTGAATGTTCGGGGGAGAGGTTGAATGTTCGGGGGAGAGGCTGAAGGCTCGGGTTTGTTTTTAAGTCAGCTGGAAGCCGAGGTGAATGGTTGAATGGAAGTTTGGTGTTACTTGCTTTTATGAATTGATGTTTTATTTCTATACTGACTGTTGTGTGTGTTACTGTCAATGATTGTTGTGCACTGCGAAGTAATTGTTCTTG
>CM072512.1:5513678-5748678 GCA_036898135.1 Oncomelania hupensis
CGATGACTGATGCTCTCTCCATTATCTGTAACAAGATCTGGCAGAGTGGGGAATGGCCTACACCATGGACCCCGTCGCTTGTCATCACTCTTCCAAAAAAGGTAACCTTCAGGAGTGTGAAAATTACCGCACCATCAGCCTCATCAGCCATCCCAGCAAGGTCCTCCTGAAAATAATACTCAACAGGTTGAAACCACAAGCTGAACAAATCATAGTGAAGAACAAGCAGGATTCATGGCAGGGCGAAGTACACTGAACAGATTTTCAACCTCAGAATAATCTGTGAGAAATACCTACAGCACCAACAACATCTATATCATGTGTTCATAGACTTCAAGAAGGCATTTGACCGAGTCTGGCATGCAGCTCTATGGGCAACCATGAAAGTGTACAACATCAGCCCTAAAATTATAGAAGTCATCAAAAGCCTGTATGACAAGGCTACCAGTGCAGTCCTCCATAACAGCGTCATCGGGAACTGGTTCAGAACAACAATCGGTGTGCGTCAAGGATGCCTACTCTCCCCAACACTCTTCAACATCTTCCTAGAGCGCATCATGTCAGATGCTCTTGCAGATCACGAAGGCACAGTCAGCATAGGGGGCAGAGCAATCTCCTAATCTTCGTTTTGCGGATGATATTGATGATTGGCTGGAGAGGAACAAGAACTTGAACCAGCTTGTACAGAGGCTTGACACACCTCCAAGAGCTTATGGAATGGAAATAAGTGGCAGAGAAGACCAAAATGATGGACCAACAACACCAATGGCATCAACACGGACTTCAAAGTACAAGGCCAATCCCTCAACACAGTGCACAGCTTCAAATATTTAGGAGCCATTGTGTCAGACAATGGGTCTCGACAGGAAGTCCTCTCCAGGATCGCACAAACAACTGCTGCCCTGACAAGGTTGAAGCCCATTTGGAAAGACAGAACCATCATCAGTCTACATTCCAAAGTAAGACTGCTGCGCTCTCTGGTCATCTCCATCTTCCTATATGCTTGCGAAGCATGGACCCTCACAGCAGATCTCCAACGAAGAATACAAAGCATGGAGATGAGGTGCTACAGAAGACTTCTGTGCATTTCCTATACCCAACACATCACCAACGTTGAAGTCCGACAGACCATCACACAAGCCATTGGACAACACGATGACCTGCTCACAGTGGTGAAGAAACGGAAACTCCGATGGTATGGCCACGTCACCAGATCATCAGGCCTTGCAAAGACCATTCTGCAAGGCACAGTGCAAGGAGGTAGAAGAAGGGGGAGACCGAAAAAGAGGTGGGAGGACAACATTCGAGAATGGACTGGTTTGACACTGAGCGAAGCCATGAGGGCTGCTGAGGACAGAGAAAGATGGAGTATGCTGGTTAAGCGATCATCTGTGGTGCCCCTACGACCTTCGGGTTATGGGATAGGATAGGATATTCTGTTGTTTTTTTTTGTAGAAAAAATATAATCAGAGTGATATTTTGACGATACTTCCCGTAGTGGTTACCGACATTAAAGTTCACTTCACTTGAATATTTAACTTATCTGTGATTAAAGTCCTCGTTGCTGTTGTTGACAGATGAAGAACCGGATTAAGGCTGAGTTGGAGGAAAAGTTCATCGGAGATGGAACTTGACGCTGATGTCGCTGTTAGATCTAGTGGCTGTCCGTGACCCACCAGTGACATCTGAAGCCATCGTTGACGTACAGTCCCATCGTAGAATCAATCACCCAGACCACGAACATAGACGTCAGAGAAGAGGCCAATGTAGTCTCGTAGATGAGATAGATACGGAAACCCAAAACAAAAACACCTGCCGAACAAAACTAGTCTTAGATATTTGCATGAAAAATGTTTCTATACAAACCTAAAGGCTAAACTTATCCAGGTCCGGCTCTGCTTGGAAAAACACATTATTATTAATCAACACATCAATCCCCTGAAAACCAAATGCATTCATATGAACAAACTATCTTACTCTGGAAAACAAATGCATTCAAATGAACAAACTATCTTACTCCTCTGGAAAACAAATGTATTCAATGAACAAACTATCTCACTTATCAATCTCCTAGGGAAATTATCTTGAATGAAGAAAAATCAAAATATTTACCCTGCGGTGCAAGAATTCGGCTAATACAAATCAAACGCTGAGGAACAACTGATTTCCTGGTCCAGCCACGTCCGACATCGTTCAGCGGCAAGCTAAACTATTGTTGGCATCCACTTCGTCAAGTTGCCCCGGAGCTTGGATTATGTCCTCCCTGTCCAGTCTAGATCTTCCTCCCAACTGATCTTCCGACTGTTTATTTAACCGATTCTGCCTCGAATCTATTTCACCTAGGCTACCACACTTTTTACCACTGGAATAGCCAATGAGAATATCACAAAGCAAAAAGAAACTATCACCTCAAATATTACATTTATAAAATTAATAGTTTACAATATCTTTGTTTTCCCTAAAATTTTATTATCAGAACTAATCTCCATATTTCACACAAAAAAATTATCAATAAAATATCGTCCATTTCATTCTTTCTAAAACTAAACATAGAACACAAAAAAATGGCGGATTGACACGTAGCAAAACTGACGTCATATTCCTAACATTGCCACAGGCGCCCAATACAAAAGTTTGCACTTGGAAAAATAAAAATACTCGCGAGCTTTTCGTTTCGCGACACTCGTTAAAATCCGTAGGTTTTATAAGTGGTTTTTCAGTGGTATAGAACTGAAAAGTGGATTTTAAAATATCTGCACTACAGAGCTACTGGAGATGAGGCTTCCCTAGCCCGCAGTGGGGTTTGGAGATAGGGTAACGGTTTGATTCCTGGCTGATGGGCTGTCCGGAACAGATCTGGAACGTTTTCCATTGCCAGTGCCTGCGTGGCTTTAAATGGAAAAACAACTCTAACTCAAAGCTATTATTAGCTCAGCATAACTCAAAGCTGTTATCAGCTCAGCATGGTGATGGGGTTTATCGTTTACGATCCATGATATTTGTGTGCAGTAGTATTATCAGTTGTAGTTTAGGATTAGCCATTATCTAGTCATCCTGATGGTTACGTTATTGTGTCATCATTGAGCGGGATTAGGACAGGGTTGGCCAGTTTGTTAACAAGGTTGGCGGCACCTCTGTTGTAGAGAGCATGGTCAAGAGCAGGCTTTGTTGGAATCAGTATTTACGCTCATGTAATCCGTGCACTACCGGGAACCTGCATTCGCTTTTGATGCTGTGTTTGTTTCGTTTGCCATATCCTACTCCGCTGGACCTAAAGCAATAATCTTGTGTTGTATTGTATTGTATTGTATTGTATTGCCATATCCTACACTTGGATGTGCTCCATGGCCTTTTATACTGTGACATGGCTGAGACAGTGATATAAGGAATGTCAAATTAGCGACAACAAAAGCGTCGAGTTTGCGTTGTGATTCCATCAGCAAATCTCGACTACGTGCCGCCGACTTGGTCTCTTCCTCACGTGATCGGAACGCAACAAGAAGAGATTATGCTGTTGGTTAGGTCGGCGCGCAGGCGCTGAAGCGTCTATGACGTCACTGGGAGGACAGCGAGGCGTTGCAGCTGGCAGTAAACCTGCTTCCGGTGCGGTGTGGGCGCCATCTTTATGATCTGCCAGCCTGCGTCAGCATCACAAATCGCTAGTTTTTTGGGGGACTTTCGCTTCCAGTTCCACTGTCCCCAAGTCTGGCAATGTTACAGCCAGATCATCTGCAGCTCAATCCGCCGTGCCTTCTCTATTACCACAGCAGGATTCGGTTAGGACCTACAGACAGAATGATGGGGTGTGAGTCGTCGCGCGGACAGTGTGAGAGTTACGTTTATTGACTTCTGATGTTTCAACATTTTTATTGTCTGTAGTAATAACACGTGGACATAACATCGGGTTCGAGCTTATAGTAGAATAAAACAGAAGCAATAATCACCTTTTTCTTCTCTTCCTCTTCCAGCTTTAATCATCATCTTCCTCATCCTCTTCATCATCATCATCATCATCATCATCATCATCATCATCATCATCATCATCATCATCATCATCATCATCATCATCATCATCATACTGTATTCTATGCGCGCCTTATTCCTGAATCAGACTCAAAGCGCGACGATCTGTAACCAACATACGCGCTCACATCATCATCATCATCATCATCATCATCATCATCATCATCATCATCATCATCATCATCATCATCATCATCATCATCATCATCATCTTTCTTCTTCTTCTTCTTTGTCGTCGTCGGCGGTGGCGGCGGCGGCTTTGGAAACTTGTTAGGCAGAGCTAACACTTTCTTTCTGCCTGTGGGAATTGTCCGTCTTTAACTTGAAAACCCTTTGCCAATGATTGTCGGCTTGGACCACACAATAGTCAACCAAATGACAGCCATTACACTGCACGTGGAACATGTCTTCATATCAATTGACCATAGTAAACCTAGCTTTACGGGCGCTGTATGTGTGTGTGTAGGGGAAGGGAGAGGAAGGGTGCGCGCGCGTGTGTGTGTGTGTGTGCGTGTGTGTGTATGTGTGTGTGTGTGTGCGTGAATGAATTAAAATTATGTAGTCATTGTTATATATAGCGCTAGTCCAAATCAGTAGCTGTTCCAGACGCTCGCCGATATAGAGTCTTACTCAAGCCGTTAAGGCGCCCACTTGCTGACGCCCAGACAACTGAGCACAATCTTGGGCGACCGGGGTTTAGGGAAAATGGACCTAAAGCTTGCTGGGTGTATCTGGTTAGCCGACACTCACCCGTCTTGGACATGAGTGCCAGGTTTTCTTGAAATCCGTGTGATGGAATGCATCCGTGCAGCGACTAAACCTCTGCTGTTGCAATGTTGTTGCGGCCCATTGGTCGTTGCAGTAATTAACGACTGTTATCGGGAATTTATCGTCATTTGGCTTCGTCGCTAAGTCGATCTTCACAAGGGGACTAAAGGTCTGTAGCTTTGAGCGTCAGTAATCTGTCCAGACCACCCAACCGTTTCTACCATCCTGATTAATTTTGTTAATAACGGCACATTATTAATTTCCCCGCTACAGAAGGTAATGACAGAAGCTTATTAACTCTTTAACTATTGCATGTTGCTATGACAACGATCGTAAGGAATTAATTGGAGCGGAAGTCATGATGAAGTTGTTGATGACTGCACAAAGTTAAAAAAAAAAATTAGTGAACGACTTCTGGAAGGTTCCTTTCAAGGCTGAAGATGGAATAATAACGCCTAGAGCTGCAAAAGCGCTATATAAGAAACATAAAATAAAATAAAATAAATAGTAAAATAAAAAACTTTTTTAGGTTTGATTTGGAGTGTCAGCAGAAAGTTTGCTTAGAGAGTTTAAGTTTGTGTTAACATTGAACTGAAAAGTAAGGGTACTTTGGTGAGAAGTGTTGACATAGGCTTTTGTAGAGGTGATGTTTACCTACAACATTAGCCCGTCTCTGTTCACCAGACTTTACTTTTGATCCACAGTTGCAGGAGACTTTTCCATCCTAAATCTTCTTCTTCTCCTTCCCGCTGTGTCTTTCTCCTCCGCTCCTTCTCCTATAGCCCCCCCTCTTTCCCCCCTCCCCCCCCGCCTTCCTCATTCTTGTTTCAAGGAAAAAGAAGTTGAATGTTCGGGGGAGAGGTTGAATGTTCGGGGGAGAGGCTGAAGGCTCGGGTTTGTTTTTAAGTCAGCTGGAAGCCGAGGTGAATGGTTGAATGGAAGTTTGGTGTTACTTGCTTTTATGAATTGATGTTTTATTTCTATACTGACTGTTGTGTGTGTTACTGTCAATGATTGTTGTGCACTGCGAAGTAATTGTTCTTGCTGTTTGTCAGGACAATAAAGATTCTGATTCTGAAAATCAACCAGTTCATAATAAGAAGCAACTTACTATTGTGTATTGCTATTACTATCATTTCATGTCTAAGGGACTCGAGCGGTCGACATTGCATTGATGCAAGTTTGTCGTGCGATTCGCTAGAGTGGGAACAGGTTTTGCCGTTTACTTTGTTATAATTCGGCAAATCCCTGAAGAGAACTTACAAAAAATTAAAATTAAAAAGCCAGAATTCAAGGTCATCTCAAGGTCAAGAACATCGCAAGATCAAAGTCGTAATGACTGGCATTTTAACGCCACCGTTCAATTTTTTTTTTTTTTGGGGGGGGGGGGGGGGGCCCATTTTCATGTAGAATATTGCAAGTTCCATAAGGAGCATGTGAGTCACATGGGCTTGCTATTCTAATTATTTATTTCGACGCTAGCAAATTCAAGTTCCAGTTCAAAATTCACATCTTAGATTCGCGTCTTATTTTCAACTGAAAGTCGGTACAGAATTTCTACTACTTTGAGAGATTATATAATTATCTTCTGCTACTGGAGGGAATCGAACTTTGGGTCGCCGACACACTAGGCCCAGAGGCATTGCGGTACCGCCACAGATGTGATATTTGGCCATTTGCCGTCTTCAGCCATCATGCAGTTTCCAGATCCCACCAAACGACCGTTGCATATTCATAGAGCCCGTCTGTCCCCTTGGCCATGCAGCCACCAGGGAGTACGCGCGTTGCGTGCTGAATTTTCTTCCCGGGTCTAATCTCAAAACGGGTGGCGCATTTTTCACTCTGTCGCTATTGTTGTTTGGACAAATGGAGAAAAGGACAAATGCCTTGTTCTTTATATTGCGCACTTTTGCCCTAAAAACCAACTCAAGGCGCTCAAGGACAGATTTCTAACTTGATAATAACAGTCACTATGGCGATTACGATGAATATTATCATGCTGACAAAGATGCTGGCGACGATGACGATGATGATGGTGGAGCTTGTGGCTGCTGCTGCTGCTGCTGATGATGGTGATGATGATAAAAACACAAAACATCAGAGTGAGATGGTGATGATGATGATGATGATAAAAAACCCACACGAATCAGATTGAATGATGATGATGATGATGATGATGATGATGATGATGATGATGATGATGATGATGATGATGATGATGATGATGATGATGATTTTTTTTAAAAACATACCACAAAATGTTAGATTGAGATGATTATGTTGATGATACTGATGATGACATGATGATGACATTGATGATGATGATGATGACGATGTTAATGATGATGATGATGATGATGATGATGATGATTGATGATTGATGATGATGTTGAAACACAAACGCGAAACACCACATTGAGATTTGTTACAGTGGTTGTGTGTATGATGGGTTTGCCGTTGTTGGTGGCGGTGCTGGTGTCTCCTTGCTCCTCTTCTTATTGGACCGTTTTATTCCAGTTTTGTTCCCAAGTATGGGAGGTGTGGGGGCGGGCATTTATGCTAATACATTGAACAGCATTTGCAATGGTGCAGTGCCAATGGCGGGCCAACGTAGAATTGACATAAATAAAAATGGCACAGTCAGAATGTCCAGCGTTCGTTCATACGTGATACACAATTTTAAACGTTCATCCAAACAT
The DNA here is from genome assembly GCA_036898135.1 of Oncomelania hupensis. Lineage (NCBI taxonomy): Eukaryota > Metazoa > Mollusca > Gastropoda > Littorinimorpha > Pomatiopsidae > Oncomelania > Oncomelania hupensis. Next base: position 5,521,169 of record CM072512.1, read on the forward strand.
ACATTCATATAACCGTCAGAACCATCAGATTTCTTCCTCGTTTCCCTTGATTAATCCTTCTCCTTCAACGCCCCACCCCCCCCCTCTCTCTCTCTCCCTCCCTCCCGTTTTATGTCTCTGTTCTATCTACTTTATGACTTTGTGAAGAGATAAGACAACAAATACCTGGGTTAACAGTTGCCAATCTTCATATAATTAATTTTTTATTCTAAGTAACACTATTTTTCACCTTTTAAAGAGGATTTCATCCTTTCTTTCTGTTTACAACAAATATCCCTAACATTGTGAGGACTGTTGCGTAGCTGATGTCTTTCGTAATTTCCAGCTTCTGTGGAGGCGCAATAACGCTTCTGCCATTTAAAGTCCGCTTAAACAGTAACACAACAACAACAACCTTTTTAGCCTGGATCAGAGAGGAGTGAACAGGGAGAAGAGAAAGGGAAGAGAGATGGGAAGGGAGAGGGTGTAGAGGATTTGACAAAACTGCAATCTGAAGTTATTAGCAATACATTATTTGGCCAAGTTGCCATGTCTGGCCCGCATTAGTTAACTATGATAACGGTATGGGTCTAACTACCAGATTTCCGGGAAAAAAACCCATCTAAGCTATGATCCAAAGCTAATGATGTATGAGGTATTACGTAGAGATCAGGGCACACGTCACTGTTCGGACAAGTTAAGCAGAACCCAGCCCTGAAAAAGAAAGGAAATATCGCCCCACAAATACTGTAGCCCCTAGCTGTGAATGTATACATGAGCTTGTCTTGAGAAGCTAGCAAACATCGAGGGAGAGGAGTTGGGCACCAGCCTCACAAAGTCGGCAACGAGAAAAAGGAGTATGTAAGGCTTCTCGTTGCGGGAAAACATTGTAGGTTTTAGATACAAGATGGTTTACTGTCCTCGTTTACAAAAGGAAATTTGACATTAATGATACCTTGATGTTTTTAATACCGTATGTATGCTTCCACAGCTTACAATAAAAAACGGTTGTTTTGCCAACTTCGCATGTTTTGTCCCTTTCCAACAATACATCGACGTTTGAAATAGGGTGGTGGATGAGTTTGCAAATGGACTCCAGTTTTGCTGAATCAAGGAATGGTTCATGGTATCTCCACTTCCTGTCGTGATCAAAGCATTCACAAAACGGTTTCGGAAGGAAGCTGCCAGTTAGAATTAGGCGATCATGTTCGTCTGTGATTGAACTGCAGTCGGTTATCAAGTTCGGAAGGATGCAACCAGTTATCATTAGACTGAATCGCTGACCTGCAGATTCATTTCCATCGGAGAAATTGCTTGCAGACAGTTAAAACAAGTCGTGCTTCCAATCAGCGTTACGTTTGACAGAATAGTGCCGGAATCTTGAAAATCACCGATAGAACGGAGGTCGCGAGCGATTTGGTCACCCTTCAGCAGCACTACTTCTAGTGTGTGTATAAGTGTGTGTGTGTTTGAGTGGGGGAAGGGGGAGGAGGTGCGTTCGTCCGTATGGTGGGGGAATACGTATGTTTGTGTTGGAGAGAGAGAGAGAGAGAGAGAGAGAGAGAGAGAGAGAGAGTGTGGGTGGGTGTGTGGGTGTGTGATATACCATCGGGTCACTTATGTTCAGACGATATTTAGTAATTTCATCTCCCAATATGACCGTGTTGCTGAGAGGTGGGAGGAGGGAGGGGGCGGGAATGTGTTTTAGGGTTTAAGGGATCTTGGTTTAGTGATTTAGACTGTTTCAGCCTGCATCTGCATTTTCCGCCATCATTTATTTATCGCACGCCAAGAGGCAGCCCATAGCTATAGAACGTGCCACGTGACGGTAATCCTCAATCACGGGATTTTTGTAGTGCCACGTGACGGTAATCCTCAATCACGGGATTTTTGTAGTGCCACGTGACGGTAATCCTCAATCACGGGATTTTTGTAGTGCCACGTGACGGTAATCCTCAATCACGGGATTTTTGTAGTGCCACGTGACGGTAATCCTCAATCACGGGATTTGTTTAGTGTCACATGACGCACACCAAATTTGAGGGTGAGCAAATCCGAGTTTTGGCCAAGGAGTCAACGTGGTGGCGAGATTTTCTTAAACTAACGCCCAATTTGCTGTTTGTTTGCGCGTGCTTGCCCTGGGCATGGAACATTTGACTTCCGCACGGTACATATCATGTTTGTCATTGTTGAGTAAGCAATATAATCCAGTGTTAGAATTTTTCTCCATGAAAATGAAAAGCTCGTACTTTCAAGATTCGCGCTACGATCGCTTTATGCAGTGAGAATGCCCGCGTGAGACTGCACGCAAAAAAGAGTTCAGGCCCTTGGCGCTAATTAATTTTTTTATTTTGTTTAGTTACATTGGAAACACAACAAATTTTTCGCATGCGCAAAACTTAATTAAAATGCCCTTTGCAAAAGGAGGAAAGAAAAAGATGTGTGGGGAGATGAAAGAAAAGAAAACCAAAGTGAAGGGCTTAGTTAATGAAGAGGGGAAAGTGTAGAAATGAATAAGAACAACAAAACAATTGGTTAAAGGAGAGGTCTCTTGTGCATTATAGTGTGCTGCCGTCTGCTCAAAACAACCAAAAAAAATAAAAATAAAATAAATTCAGTGAAAGGCGTTACAAAAAGTGAAGAGACGGGATTTAAAAGAAGGAAGAAGGAAGAACAAAACACACGGACGGCATTAATTTTGGAATAGAAGTTGGGAAGAAGTGAAAAGAAGAACGGTCCAGACCCTGGAGATCACTGGCGCTGGGTGACATTTTCGCAGGGCAAGGAATGAATAAGAGTAGCCATGAAGCAAACCAAACTGTACAGAAGAAGAAAGAAAACTGCGCCCAGGCTGCAAAGACAATGTGCATTATTCATTTGTAACGAGCGCAGTTCGCTGTTGGCGTAGTAGAGGACAGTCTGCATGCTTGCTCCCTTCATTAGGCCTGTGATTGATCAGCCGCGCTGTCTCCCGTCCCTCCGCGTTCCCCTTCTTCCTTGACTCTCATCGCCCCTATAGTTTCTAACTGTGCTTGTTACTGGTGGTTGCCGGCGTTTTGTTGGGAGTGGGGTTGAGGGAGTGGGGAGGGAGAGAGTGAGAAAGACTGTGCTATAAAACATTTTTGTTTAAATTAGGGATATAGATTTTAGACTAATTTAAAAATCTAATCTTCCAATATGAGAGAGAGAGAGAGAGAGAGAGAGAGAGAGAGAGAGAGAGAGAGAGAGAGAGAGAGAGAGTAAGTACACGAAATATTGTTATATATACGTTATATATATTTTTTTTTGGGGGGGGGGGGAGAAGGGATGGGGTTGTATCTGCATCCATCTAGAAGGGGTCAATACGCGATTACATCTTGATTAAAGAATGAAAAGGGGTTGGAGGCGCGTGTTGGAGAGGGCAGTGGAGGGTAGGTCTGGGCGTAGTACATTATGTAATCACGGCATAAAAAAATACAGATTGTTTGCAACACCATAAATTACCTCCCCGTCTGTTTACAAGACCATAAATTACCCTTGTTTAGTCTAGAGCTTTGTTCAAAGTGTAGCTTCCTAAAGATCGTTGGTTTCAGCCCTGGAGCGTCAGCAGTGTGTTGTGCTCGACAGAGTATCTTGATGGTTGGTGAAAGTCGTAGTTTCATCCATGATGATGATGATGATGATGATGATGATGATGATGATGATGATGATGATGATGGCTTGTATAGCACCATCTCCACGTCAGTAAATATGCTCAATGTGCATGCAGTGAAGAGAACATGATTCATCAGATTTTGTTTTAACCCTCCGTGTGGGTAACGGGGGTTTCTGTATCAATAATATCCCCACTTTCTGGAAATTTAGTGCTTTAAATTCCCACTGTCGCCTTCGTTTTCCTTTGTTCTTTCTCATTCCTACCCTGTTCTATCAATCTACTATACTATCTTCTTCGCTATACCAGTCACCTACCTTTTTTCTGGAAAACTCTTCCAAAACTCCTCATTTGTGTATGTTGTCTGTTGGGTCAGGTTGGGAATTTTGGTCGCTTTCTGCCAACTGGTCACTAGGGCTTCCTATGATATTATTATTTAGCAATGTAGGCATTTTATATGCATGTGTTTTGTTGATATTTTAGAATGATGATTGTATTCGTTTTTTGTTTTTGTAAACCGGGATTCGATAAATTAGAGTGTAGCCTCAGCGTGAAGTGACCGGCTGTTCCAGTGCCTTCAGTGTTACCACTAGAATTGATTCAGCAGATCTTATATATATATGGATCAGGGATGAGTCCTCTTTCAACCAAGTTGTCGTGATTTTGTGGTTCTGATTTAGCTCTTTGCAGTCCGCTGGACCCTGTAAGCAATGAATAACTAAAATTTTGTTTGAAAATGTCCCAGTTCAAGGTCTTTGTTTACTGTTGGCCAAAACGGGTTTACCTAAAATCCGCATTTTTATCACATTACCATAGCTTACTTTACTACAGGCCTACTCAACGTAACGCGCGATTGTAGACTGGAGGCCGACTTTTGCCTGCCTCTGTCTCCAGTCAGCAGTGAAACTATTACCAACACACATCGATTGCGTAGGTGACGAAAAGTACTTAATTTGAACGTGTTGTTTGAGCGCCAAAGATGGGGAGAAAATGTGTTTACGGGTGTAAAACAGGCTATAAATCAACAAAAGAGCCCTCCCTCAAGCGACTGAAACTGTCCTAATAATGATTGTGCTTACCACACAGGTTAGTGTTAATTGTGTAGTTCTTGTTTTTGACTATAACTACTTGCTGTTCTTTGTATTATTTGTATCACTCTCTATGAGTATGAAACAAGGGAGCACTGCTTCGGCTTTGAGCAAATAAGTATCACTATGTATCGGCTCACAGGAGGGATAGGGTGGGTTGTTTTTTTTTGAGTCTTCAAAGAAATTTTACAGATATTTTGGTATCCTTCCATGTATAATTATTTACTTGCAGTGAAACTATTACCAACACACATCGATTGCGTAGGTGACGAGACGTACATTATTTTGAACGTGTTGTTTGAGCGCCAAAGATGGGGAGAAAATGTTGTGTTTACGGGTGTAAAACAAGCTATAAATCAACAAAAGAGCCCTCCCTCAAGCGACTGAAACTGTCCTAATAATGATTGTGCTTACCACACAGGTTAGTGTTAATTGTGTAGTTCTTGTTTTTGACTATAACTACTTGCTGTTCTTTGTATTATTTGTATCACTCTCTATGAGTATGAAACAAGGGAGCACTGCTTCGGCTTTGAGCAAATAAGTATGTATCGGCTCACAGGAGGGATAGGGTGGGTTGTTTTTTTCTTTGAGTCTTCAAAGAAATTTTACACATATTTTGGTATCCTTCCATGTATAATTATTTACTTTCAGTCACATATTAGTGGATTTACTGCACTCAACTTAGAGGGAGTTAAGCACTAGCCCATGATAAAAATTAAATAAAAATCACCTAAATTGAAAGAAATATATAATAAAATATGCCTTCTACAAGCTTATAAACAAGTAAACTTAAATTTAATTTAATGATGTGTTAAAGAAAAGTCTCACACTAATGTAATCTACATAGACAAAGTAGGCCTCCAGTCCCAGACTCCAGTTGCGCGTTGATGCACATTACACAATGATAAAGCGGGCTTTCCTTGCTCAAACCAACCGCTACAGTTGAATATTCCATTTCTGTTCAGACAGGGAGTGATTTCCCCTGTTTTAACGGTACAGCCGCGTGGTCTTTGACCCTATTTGTGAGTGAATCACGCAGCTTGAAGTGTGCGTCATTGGTGTCTGTGTTATGGTAGGGCCTATTTTATCAATCTAACACCAAAAGCCTGGCGAGCAATTGTTTTTACGGGTTCCGTCTCTTGTCGGCTTTGGTAGCTGCTATTTTTAGCTCCAGAATGTTGGCTGGCCCTTGCCATTAATAGGCACAAAAACTACGGAATTTATTAATTAAAAAAAATAATTATACTTTGGAAAGAATTATTTTTTTGTTGTAAGCTTATTTTTCAGTGGAGCAATACTCACTGTGAGTGTAAAAAATGGGTTTTACAGGGGTCGTGGTCAAAGTGGGTCACTTTAAAGTACATAGTTTTCAGTTGTGGATTAAATTGCCTGAGTGATCGATTGAAGTCTGGTATGACTTCCAAATGTGGGTTGGACTTCAGCAGTATCTTAGGCTGCTCAGCTCCAATCATACCGCGTAGCGGGTACTAAACGAGTCCTACCTTTCTCACCACTGTAGTCTCAGTCACGCTGTATGGGCTCCAATGTCTCAGTAGTTTTAGATTCTGTTTACAGATTTTCTGTTGGTGTTGTTTTTGTTTACCTTGAGATTTGGTTAAGAAGCTCATCAATAATCAAAGTGGCGATTCTCCTGTTGTTGTTGTTGTTGTTGTTGTTGTTGTTATTGTTGTTGTTGTTGTTGTTGTTGTTGTTGTTCTTCTTCTTCTTCTTCTTCTTCTTCTTCTTCTTCTTCTTCTTCTTCTTCTTCTTCTTCTTCTATTGATACTGCTGCTATATGATGTGTTGCTGGCGCTGTATGAAATATTTTTGAACACAATCTCTCTCTCTCTGTATCCTTCCCTCCCTCCCTCCCTATCACTTTCTCTCTCTCTCTCACTCTCTCTCTCTCTCTCTCTCTCTCTCTCTCTCTCTCTCTCTCTCTCTCTCTCTCTCTGTGTGATAAAGGGAAAGAACTGTTTAAATGTTCCCATTGAGTTATTGTTACAAGGTATTGTAACGTTTTGTCAACTCCTGCAGGTAAGCCGGTGCAGCTTCATCGCCATGATGTTGTTGTTACCTGTTTTGCCTCAGTCTTGTCTTTGTGTCTTTGACAATGCCGATAAGTCAGTAATCTTTTTACGCAGCGATACTGTTTGTCTTAGTAAAAAGGGGTGAATTCAGACCATGCAGCTTGTTCACATTGCCATTATTCTTATGTTAGTCTTTTTTCGCTTCGCTGTTGTTCAACATCAACATCAGCTTAACCACGGGGCTCGTATGTCTTCGTTGCCGTCATATCATAATTGCATTCACGCTGTGGTGATTTGTCTTGTGTTGTTAGCCCCAATCACCCATCTGCCGCATCCAAACCCTCTTTCATCTTCCGTTCTCATTCCCACCCCTCTCCTCCTCCCTCTCTCCCACGTGATGAGCTAATCTTTTGTTTCGTGCGTTGTTCGACAATATCTCATAAATAAATAATTTGCCGCCTCCCTCCCCCCCCCCCCACCTCTCAATCCAACCCTTTATTCGGACACACAGCTAGCGTTTGTCTTAGTGGAGCAAAGCCTCGCTGTGGCGTCAATGAAGGATGCGGCAGTCTTGCCAATGGGAAGAAGGAAGCTTTACGAGGCGGAGATGACAAACAGCTTCCTCTCTTCCCGCCTTCCTGCCTGCCCGCCGTCAGCAAGGCGACATCAACAGTGGAAAAGGGTGGTCTTTTTTGTAGTGCTGAATACACGGCTCGAACGTGCAGCTCATCGCGCAAGGGCTGAAAGGACGTGAACTTGGGTGGAATGAACAATGAAAGTTTAACGTCTAGGGCCTGATTTGGCGATATCGCAGACGGGAATAACCACCACGGGGGCTACTGATCTAAATTGAATTACCAGGGGAAATAACCACCACGGAAGCTACTGATCTAAATTCAATTACCAGGGGAATCCTACTGCTAAGATGGACAGTGACAAAAAAAATGCCTGTGTTTGACATGTCCACCACGAGATTTGAACCTGGGTCATCGATGTGCCATGCTTACGCTTTACCACCGGCACTGAGCTATGGCAATGGGACAGACTGGGTGACTGGGTAAGTTAGTAGCAGGACTGTGTAACAGACGGCTGGCGGATTGGCTGGCAGTAAAAGTTCCAGACGTACTAGTGATTGGCCGACCAGACGTACTAGTGATTGGCCGACCAGACGTACTAGTGATTGGCCGACCAGACGTACTAGTGATTGGCCGACCAGGCGTACTAGTGAATGGCCGACCAGACGTACTAGTGATTGGCCGACCAGACGTACTAAGGATTGGTCAGACGTACTAAGGATTGGCCGACTCCCTCCAATAGTAATAGCTGTCAGCCCGGTTCTTATGCTTGGCGCTCATCTGAATAATTCTTCTTGCATCGCCACACCCGTCCGGGCCAAAGTTCTCCCTACATTTCATGGACAGTTTATTTGTAGGGGTAGTCATCGTCGTTCCTCCTTCTCCTCCTCCTCCTCCACATCATCATCATCATCTTCATCATCATCATCATCTTCTTCTTCTTCATCTTCTTCTTCTTCTTCTTCTTCTTCTTCTTCTTCTTCTTCTTCTTCTTCTTCTTCTTCTTCTTCTTCGTCTTCGTCGTCGTCGTCGTAATCGCAGATCTGTCACCATATGGCGTATGCAACAAGATACAAGGTGATTTGTTGTTCCCATTTGTACACAAGGAAGTTTGACCCGTGGGCAGCACATTGAGAGCGAAACTAACCCAATAAAGACGTGGAAAAATATTTGAATGAAGGCTGGGGGGAATTGGAGTGGGGTGAGGGGGGGGGGGGGTAGTAGAGGTGAGTGAAAAGATGGTTATTGTTGTTGAAGTGAAGTCAGACCCAAGCGCGGATGGTGAAATAACAAAGAAGACCCGGGACAGGGAGGGATGGGGGAAGAGCATATTGTGTAGTCCGGGCACAAAATTAATTTAGTTTTTTGCCAAAGGCGCGCTTGAATACCATGCCCTCTTCTTTAAAGAGAAAAAGTAGGGTTTCCGTCGTGTCTCGGAAGTCCACAGTGGAGTGTTCTTGCTTCCATCCCCTTCTGATGATTGTTCATGGTGCAATGCCTTCTGATCAGATTCCCAGCTTTGGAATTGCTTTTTTGAAAGCCTTCAAAACCAGCACGCTTGATGTTTTCTGCCGTCTGTTCTTTATGTGAAAAACAGATATCTGTAATCAGGAACAATGTCCTACATGACTCTTCTTCTTCTTCTTCTTCTTCTTCTTCTTCTTCTTCTTCTTCTTCTTCTTCTTCTTCTATATACAGAATACAGAATGCGGAGTTCTTCCTTGTCCTCATAAATATTCACAAAGGGAATAGTGTGCAGTGTCCATCAACATATTTTTAAAAAAAATCAAATTTGTTATTTAAAAAAAAAGAAGACAAATTTAATTGAATTATTACAGTATTAGAATACATTTAAAATTGAATAATAATTAAACATTCATTTAAAAAAAATTCGACAGTAACACTCTCGTGGTGGTTGAATGGTATTGTTCTATTGAAGTGAATTAACATTTAATTAATTGAGTGTTGAGTGTTGAATTGGGAAGAATAAAATGGCATACATACACACATGCGCGCCCGTACACACACACACCCAAGCCAAATATGCACTCTCTTCTTCAGGGGAGACCCGCAGTTTGTGTACAATACAAGTGATCGTCTAATGAGAGGGCATTGGAATTTATTGATTGCATGTACAGTTGTGTGTATATCCCATCCACACATATCACTCCTTTGGGCTAACATTTAAAAAAGGAAATAAAAGATACAATCCTTATTAAATCTCCTTCTTCTTGTTCTTGTTCTTTTTTCCTTGTTATTCTTCTAGTTCTTGTTGTTGTTGTTCTTCTTGTTCTTGTTCTTCTTGTTCTTGTTCTTGTTCTTGTTCTTGTTCTTGTTCTTGTTCTTCTTCTTCTTCTTCTTCTTCTTCTTCTTCTTCTTCTTCTTCTTCTTTATTATTTATTATTATTATTATTATTATTATTATTATTATTATTATTATTATTATTATTATTATTATTATTATTATTATTTTCGTTAATCCAAACGAATAATAATGCTTTCAGAATGTAAGTTATGTCTTGGCGGAGGGATAATGCGGCAAGGCGATAATGCTACAATCCAAACACTGACAACTAAGCACTAAAAGTTTTTTATTTTTTTATTTTATTTTATTTTATTTTTTTTATTTTTTTTTTAACGGCAGACAGAGCTGTGTGGGCGTATTACATGCAACACGACAATACTACTGCAATCAAACACTACATCGCTTATGGCTTTCCACAGCTTTCACTGAGGCAACCCGTGAAGCCAACGTGGGACCTGCTAATGAATTTTCCCGGTCACTCGGTTAAAAAAGAAAGAAAGAAATTTTTCTTATGTAGCGCACTTACAAGCTCATAGAGCCTTTTTCTCGTTACTCGGCCACTGCAAAGGCCATCTTGACCACTCTCGGCTTATCACCTGGTCATCCTGATCTTGAACGTGCACTGTCTCATCCCACCCCAAATCACCCCTTTCTGTCTCTCTGTCTGTCTTTCTCTCTCTCCCCCACCCCACCCCACCCCTCTCTCTCTCTCTCTCTCTCTCTCTCTCTCTCTCTCTTGTTCCACATTCCCTTGTTTGATGGTGATGATGAGAATGATGATGATGATGATGATGATGATGATGATGATGATGATGATGATGATGATGATGATGATGATGATGATGATGATGATGATGATGATGATGATGAGGATGATGGAGTTTGCCAGATACAATAATCTGATACTGGCAGAAACGTTCGGTCTTCACAAAAAATCCAGACTGTGAACCTGTCACCACAACCAGATTGACTACATCATGGTCAAGGTACGCTTAAGATCAAGCGTCAACATTGGCAGGACACGCACTTTTCCAGGAGCAGATATCGGAAGTGACCACGATCTCGTGATGATTTGCTACCGGCTCCACTTGAAGAGAGTAAACACAGCAAAGTGCACTAGACTGAAGTTCGACCTGGACAAACTGCTAGACCCGGAGGTGGCAACAATATTCCAAGCCACAATTGGAGGAAAATTTGCACCACTGCTCATTTTGGGAGCTGGTGAAGTAGATGTCAACACCATGGCCACCAACTTCAAATCAACTGTGACAGATGCCGCCACTGAGATCCACTGAGATCTTTGGCAAGCCCCTCCCAAAGAAGAAACCGTAGATCACACCTGAACTTTTGGACCTGTGTGACAAACGAAGAGAGATGAAAAAATAACCTCACATGGAGCTGATGCCTACCGAAAAATCAACAATGACATCCATAGAGGCATGCGCACAGCAAAGGAGAACTGGATAGAAGATCAATGCCAGGAAATAGAGAACAGTCTGAACAAGAACAACAGCAAGACCTACCAAGCTGTAAAGCGGCTGACAAATATTAAACAACCCAACGTCTCCACGATTCAAAGCAAGTCTGGGATATTCCTTACATAAGAACAAGAAGTCTTGGATAGATGGCCAGAGTACTGCTATGACCTTTACAACCACACACCATACGGCGACCCATCAGTTCTAGCATGTACCCAGAACAGAGAAGAAGAAGAAATCCTCCCAATTCTCCGAGAAGAAGTTGAGCAGCAGTGCAATCGCTGAAGAAGGGGAAGTCAGCGGGAGTGGGCAACATACCCGCAGAATTGCTTCAAGCAGGAGGAGAAGCAATGATTGATGCCCTTCACCATTATCTGTAACAAGATCTGGCAGAGTGGTGAGTGGCCTACGCCATGGAACCAGTCGCTTGATGATCGCTTGTCATCACTCTTCCCAAAAAAAGGTAACCTTCAGGAGTATGAAAATTACCGCACCATCAGCCTTATCAGCCTTATCAGCCATCCCAGCAAGGTCCTCCTGAAAATAATACTCAACAGGTTGAAACCCCAAGCTGAACAAATCTTAGCTGAAGAACAAGCAGGATTCAGTGCAGGGCGATGTACCACTGAACAGATTTTCAACCTCAGAATAATCTGCGAGAAATACCTACAGCACCAACAACATCTATGTCATGTTTTCATAGACTTCAAGAAGCCGTTTGATCGAGTCTGGCATGCAGCTCTGTGGGCAACCATCAAAGTGTATAACATCGACTCTAACATTATTGAAGTCATCAAAAGCCTGTATAACAAGGCTACAAGTGCAGTCCTCCACAACAGCGCCATCGGGAACTGATTCAGAACAACAGTCAGTGTGCGTCAAGGATGCCTATTCTCTCCAACATTCTTCATTATCTTCATAGAGCCCATCGTGATAGGTGCCCTTGCAGATCATGAAGGTACAGTCAGCATAGGGGTAAAGGATCATCTGTAGTGCTCCAACGACTTTCGAGTTATGGGATAGGATAGGATGTAATTCCACTCATGAAGATATTGCGTGCGACGGACCGACGTACGGGCGTATATTTGGTTCGTTCTGATTCCCGACTATTTCAAAGCCGTCTGTAGTCTCGTGCACATGCTCATTTCTGCCTTATGTAGATTTATGTCGATAGAGGGGTGTCGTCTCGAAACATTGTTTATGTTTATATCCTGTTTTTTTATGTTTGTTGTTTTGTTAGTTGTTTTTTATTTATTTTATTTATTTATTAATTTTTTTTTTTTTTTTTTTGGGGGGGAGGGGTTTCTGAAGACGCCAGCGTGTTACGATTAAAGCTTTCAAGAATGCAGCAACTGACCTCTGGAACCCTCTGTCCAAATGTTTCAAAAACTTCTCTAACTACTGCAGTCTTCTGAAAAAATAAATGAAGACGCATCTTTTTGCCTCAGATACAATCAGCAATACCAAGCATCATCCTGTTTTTTTGTACACCCTGTTCTACCAAGGCGATGCCTCAAAGTTTTATGTGTACATATCATCATCATCATCATCATCATCATCATCATCATCATCATCATCATCATCATCATCATCATGGTCCACATCATCCTATCCTACCCTAACCTGGAGATGACTTCATGTTGGGACTCATTGTCTGATACAATGGCTCCTAACTACTTGAAGCAATGCACCGAATTGTTGGATTGGCCTTGGACTTTGATGTCCGTGTTGATTCCATTGGTGTTGTTGGTTATCATTTTGGTCTTCTCTGCACTTATTAATTATTTCCATTCCAACGGCTATGGAGGTGGTGTCAAGCCTCTGTACCAGCTGTTCAAGTTCTTGTTCTTCTCCAGCCAATCCATTAATCTCATCCGCAAAACGGAGGTTGGAGATTGCTTTACCCCCTATGCTGAATGTGCCTTCGTGATCTGCAAGAGCATATGTCATGGTGCGCTCTAGGAAGATGTTGAAGAGTGTTGGAGAGAGTAGGCACCCTTGACGCACGCCGATTGTTGATCTGAACCAGCGCTGTTGAATTACATGTTGTTTCAAATGGAGGTTGAAATGCAGTGCACGTTGGCAATGGTACAGGAACATAGCTTTAGTCCATACAATCTACACACACATTGGAGAGGAGCACAGAAAATACGTTTGTTAATTCTAATATTATTTTGTGTGTTAGGATGAGGTCCCAAATGTTAGATTTAAATGCGTACGATAACACTGTGTTATTTGTGTTTCAGATGAAGGTCGAAAAGCCGTGGACGAGGGCGATGGAATAGCAACATGTCTACAGCTGATACAGACATACACACACAAGACAGAGGACGGAGCAGCCAGAACCCGAGTGCTGGCTTGTGGCTTCATTCTCAATCTCACTAATGAATGCGGTAAGTCTTCACTGTACCCTCTGCTAAATTCACCATGATGTCCCAAGCCTTTTCCAAATACACTTTGCGTGATTGTAGCTTTTGTGTGTGTTTTCGCTGTTCCTTTGTCAATCTATGGAGTTTCTTCTTCTTCTAATTTTCTTTTCTGTGACAGTGAAGTCTCAAGGGAGTTTACTTTGTGTTTTGGTAACGCATGCATTCGTGCGTGCGCCTGCTTAACTGTGGAGGTGTATGGAATGTTTGTGTCTGTCCCTGTGACATGGAGTTGTACGCTATACAAGCGTGTATGGAATCGGAAACGGCTTTGGCCTAATGGGGATGTGATGGCAAAACAACAAAACGTAAAGTGAACAGAGAAACAAGCTGGCAGCGGTGGCCTGGATTACTGAAATACAGGAAAGCGCAGTGCCTCCTATTCCTCCAGACAACAGTGTAAACTGAGGTGGAGTCCGTGCACGCGTGCTTTCCGTAGCATGGATTTTAAAGATTCTGACGCTCTTGCCTTTGTAGATCAGTTACATAAACACTTCAGACACGCATTAGGTCCCATTCCTCCTTGGTCGGCCAGCTTAGTTTTGTGGGGTTAGGGAGAGGAGGGTGTGGTTGTAGACGGTGCCCATAAAGCAACACGTTGGCGCTTTGGGCGGCTTGAATTGGATCCAGTGTCGTACAGCGCTTTGAGCAGCTCTTGAGTGTGTAAAGGGCTATGTAAAACTATTGATCCAGTGTCGTACAGCGCTTTGAGCAGCTCTTGAGTGTGTAAAGGGCTATGTAAAACTATTGATTTGAGATTGCATGGCTTGGGTGTGTTTGTGTGTGGTCACTGTTTCTGAATGGTTCTGTTGAAGACGTCTTCTCTCTTCTTCAAAATGTATTTGTCGTTGACTGTAAAATCCCAAGTGACTTCGCTTCTTCTTCCAAATTCACTTTGTGTGACAGTAAAGTACCCAGCAATTTCCAAAATAACTTAGCAGTATTGTCTGCTATGTTCACAATCCGCTTGTGTCGCGTGTGGAGGTCTTCTTCTTCTTCTTCTTCTTCTTCTTCTTCTCAGAATTGAGTGGGGTTATTGGGCGAACATTCATGACAGATTGGAAGGCATAAATGGTTGGCAGTATAAATCCTAGAGTAATTTACCGCAGATCTGATGCTGTTTTAGATCGCCCCTGTAATCGTTTCGTATATAGCGCTTTTCCAGCTCAAGAGTGCTATAGGCGCTGGCCAATACAGGATCTAACCCAAACCGCCCGAGTCGCACACCTGGATTGGTTTCAACCACTTCAACTTTAGTCCCATACTTCATGTAGTCTCAGCCTATGCATTCAAGGTGCACTGTAATTTATTGTCCTCATGTACCATTGGAAATTTGACTGCATCTCTTTACAGCTCTCTCTCTCTCTCTCTCTCTCTCTCTCTCTCTCTCTCTCTCTCTCTCTCTCTCTCTCTCTCTCTCTCTCTTTCTTTCTTTCTTTAGCTCCCCCCTCCCTCTCTCTCTCTCTCTCTCTCTCTCTCTCTCTCTCTCTCTTCCTCTCTCTCTTCTGAAGATCATGTTTTGATAGATGGGATATACTTTTGTGAGAGGAGGGGAAAAACAACGGTTGAAAATGTACACTGGCAGGATGTCAAGGGGCCGGAGAGTGTTTGATTAAAACTGCGGGCATCAGGTAAAGATGTTTACATTGGCCCTGATTCTTCCCTCTTACAAAACCCTGTGTTACGCCTAATCCCAGTTTTCTCTTCACTTGCTAACCACGCCAACACTACTACTTTAAACAGCGATCTTAGGGTGAGGTTACACTCTCACAGAGAGAGGGAGAGGGAGAGAGATTGATTGATTGATTGATTGATTGATTGATTATTTATTCATTTAGGCATCGCCCCTTCATGAAGGGTGTGTACATCATAGCATTATACATATAACAAACATACATTTTCATTCTGATTAAATCACGATAGAGCAATTTCTCTTAGTTTAAAGGCTTTGTACAGGTATATACTTAGTGTCCGAGAGAGAGAGAAAAAGAGAGAGAGAGAGAGAGAGATTATATAAATGAAAGAGCATTGAATATTAATAATAATAATAATAATAATAATAATAATAATAATAATAATAATAATAATAACAATAATAATAATAATGGATGCTATATTCGCGCTTTTACTTAAATCACCAATCAGGTTGGAAGCGCGGCGATCTGTACCAACAAACACGCTCATATGTTTCACCTTCTCTCACCACACAACAAACACACATCTATCACTCAAACATGTGGTGTAAAGGCAGGGAGATCGCTATTTAGTACAAAAGGAATTCGAATTAAAAAAAAGAATTTTGTGGCCATTTTAGATTGTGCAACGTTTAATGTCTGCTCTCACCGTTACCGACATGACAGACGAGGATAACCATCCCGTGAAAGAAATAGAAAATGTGTGGATTTTGTATGCGGAGGGGAGAGATGGGCGGTGGGGGGGGGGGGGGGGGGGGGGGGGGGGTTCGGTGGGGCATTGAAGTTTTGGAGGAGATAACGCTATGCCGCTTACGTGAGGTTTGTTTGCGGTACACTACACCTAGCTACTATATTCATTATTATGAGAAGAGAGTCGGGGGTGGGGCTGCATATTCATCTCATCTCTTCCCCCGCTCCCTCTCTCCCCCCCCCTTCTTTGAGAGAGACAGACTAACAACCAGACAGACAGACTGACCCTAATGGCGATAGAAGATGTAGGGACAAATGAAACGTGCTGTTGAAATCACCCAACATCGTGATTTGCATTGTTGTAACTGCTGAAGGACAGCAGGAAAGAGCAAAGGAAAACAGAATTAAGGAAGAAGAAATGAGTGCGTTGGGGCCAGAGAGAGTAACAAATAACTGTAAAGAGAACTCCTAAAATCCCCAGAGGTCAGTGCTAGGCTGGTGCAGCGTTGATAAGTCTCGCTGTTTGGCCATTGGTGGGGCCCATCACGGAATAATACTACCACTTCTTATTCTTCATCAATACAAAACCCAACTATGCCGACATGAACCACCAAAACGCTAGGCTCGGGCTTAGCCAACAACATGGGTGTGTTGGGAGTGGGATGCAGAGATGACGGGTGTGATGGATGGAGAGAGAAAGATAGTGATTGGCCTTGTTGCCATGACATTGAAGGGACCCACTTTGACCACGCCCCCTCCACAGATCATTTTAACATTCATAGTGAGTGTCGCCCTCTAATAAAAAAAAAAAAAAGAAGCTTACAGCAACAAAACAAAATCTGTTGAAAGTGTCGTTACGTCTTCAATCAAAATGTTCCGTAGGTGTGCCTATTGATGTTAACCCCTAGCGGCTTCTCCTGGGCTGAAATTAGCAATCTATCAAAGCCGGAAACCATAACACAGTTCTTCGGTCAGGGTTTTGGTTTTACAATAGACCCTACCTAACCTACTCCACACACCCTACCTAACCTACCCCACCCTAACCTACCCCACACAGCCTACCTAACCTACCCCACACAGCCTACCTAATCTACCCCACCCTAATCTACCCCACACAGCCTACCTAACCTACCCCACACAGCCTACCTAATCTACCCCATACAGCCTACCTAACCTACCCCACACAGCCTACCTAACCTACCCCACACAGCCTACCTAACCTACCCCACACAGCCTACCTAACCTACCCCACACACCCTACCTAACCTACCCCACACAGCCTACCTAATCTACCCCACACAGCCTACTTAACCTACCCCACACAGCCTACCTAACCTACCCCACACAGCCTACCTAACCTACCCCACACAGCCTACCTAACCTACCCCACACACCCTACCTAACCTACCCCACACACCCTACCTAACCTACCCCACACACTCCCAAGACTTACTCTTGAAGCCGCCTAGTTCATTCACAAATAGGGTCCAAGGTCACAGGGCTTTGTTTTTGGTACTGGTGTACCGTTAAACAGGGGAACTCACTCCCCGTCAGAACAAGGAATAGAAAATTCAAACTTTAGTCATCCAGCAAGGCATGGTGCAATGAGGCGGAAAAAGAAGGAGACAGAAAAAGAGGTGGGAGGACAACATTCGAGAATGGACAGTCTTGACACTAAAAGAGATGGGAGGACAACATTCGAGAATGGACTGGCTTGACACTGAGCGAAGTCACGAGGGTTGCTGAGGACAAAAAAAGATGGAGTACGCTGGTTAAACGATCATCTGTGGTGCCCCCACGACCTTCGAGTTATGGGATAGTATAGGATAGTCAAGTCAAGTCACTTTATATCAATGTTTTAATGTAATAACGTTACGAATTTAAGGGTAACCCCGTTTTGACTTTGGGCTTTGGTGCCCTTCAAAACCAGACCAGCAAGCGCTTGTGTGTGTTCATCATTGTCTTTTGTACTTTTGGAATTGCCGGTCAGGGAATACAGTCACTGTTGATTTGCTATCGATGCGAAAGGGATGCCTACGTGGTCTACAAAACCCTGTCAGTGAACTTGGCTAGCGTACTGGCTGAGCGGAAAGAGTTGTAGAACTGGGAGGTGTGGAGGGAGATGTTGAGAGAATGATTGGGATAGCCAGAGAAAGTGTTTTGTTTGTAATTATCCCTTGTGCTGTTGCAACTAACTGCCAGCAGGAGGATCCTTCTTTGTTTGCTATCGATGCCAACCGCGGTGTCTACGTGAAGCAAAAAACGCTTTTACTGAAGCTTAGCAAGGAAGTGGGGTGTGGAAAGGGGAGTGGGTGGGGAGTTGGAAAAGGGGGAAGACCATCGAGATAGTGTTTGTTTCAAATTATTTCCCCTGCTTTTGGAATTAGGAGTAGTATTACTAGTGATTTGCCATCGACGCGAAAACCTACGACTATACCTGAATCCCAGAACGCTTTCAATGACGTTCTCGATCGGGACGAGCCAAGAAAGTCGGGGAGTGTACGGGTCTGGTTGAAGGGAAGAGGGCTAACAGAATCAGTGATAGAGTTTTGTTTGGAATTATCGTCTCTGCTATTGGAATTGCCGGCTACGGAATAAGATCGCTGCCGTCGACGCTAAAAATGATGCCTACTCCATCCTCCAAAACGCTTTCGGTGTTTTTGAAGTTGGGATGGCCCAGCGGTTCGTGGCGTAGGGAAAGTGCACAGATTGGCAATGTTAGTGCAGCTTGGGCGGCGAGACTGGTGTTTGCTCCGATGGGGAATAAGTTGACTAACTTTGATGAGTGAAACAGGAAGAGTTTGATTGTGTCTTGGGTCAGTCAAAGTGCGCAGTTTAGCAATCACCACCATTGTGCGTTTTGCTTATTTACTTTGTATTGTGTTTATTCTGTAGTGAGCACGTTTAAAAAAATCAAAACATTGAGCTTGCGAGTGTGAGCAATAAATGTACGCGTAAATACATTATGATTTGGTCAGATAAATAATGTAATTATTGACATTAAATATGAATGATCATATTATATGGGCATGTTATAGATATGTTAATAGAAGTAAACAAATGAACATCGAGATACGAAATTAATGCGAAACTGCTTCTGAGATATGACGTCATGGCTGGTAGAAATGGCGGGTGCTTAACTGGCAGCATAATTATGCCGTTGCCATGTTTGGTGTGCAGCCGACAGACAGACCATCCTAGCACATCTAGTATCGCCGACTGCTTGGGTATGCCTCCAACCGCATCCTCATACTCTGTATTACCACCCTATCTCTACACGGAGTATCAAAGACTATCGTCCCTAGAAACAAAGCCGTGACCTAGAATGAAGTCTATGCTCGACATATCGCTGGCACTGTGTGTGACCACTGTAGCTGTTGTTCATGCCTGCAAAAGGAATGACAGAACCCATCTCAAGACGTATGGAAATGGGGTCCTGGTCACCAGACAAGATCCAGCCAACTATCATGCCAACTACGAAGAGTTTTTTGGGTGTGCTTCGTTATTTTCTTTTCCGCGGACATTACCCAAAGCGGGCAAGCACTTGCCTACACCCTCTGTAGCGGAGACTGTCGCCTCTTTTCCCTTTCTGCTTGGGCGGCTGTCGACGTAAGCTTCGAACATTCATCTGTCTAGGACATGAGCGTCAGGATCTTTAAAGTCCATGCGCCGAAATGCGTGCCTGTACAGACTAGACCTCGGTTTATACTCTCATCCGAAGGAATAGGGGCGCAGTGTCACAAGGTACGATAATTATGCAAGTGCAATAAAGCGTGCACATCCACTCTTTGATAATGATAATAATAATAATAATAATAATAATAATAATAATAATAATAATAATAATAATAATAATAATGATAATAATAATAATAATAATAATAATAATGATAATGATAATAATAATAATAATAATAATAATAATAATAATAATAATAATAATAATAATAATAAATTACATTAATATACAACGCATTTTTCATTAGAATAACAACTCCATGCGCTTACACACATCGTTCGTACGCATCATCACAACTTTCGCACTGCATCATGTATAGCATCATTCATAAAGTATTATTACTGTTCTTACTATTTACACAGAAAACGCCTTGCGGAACAAGTGCGTTTTTAAGCAACTCTTGAAAGAAACAAGGTCTGTACAATGTCTTAAACCGGCAGGCAGCGCATTCCAAACCTTGGATGCTTGAAAACTAAAAGAGCGATCGCCAATTGTTTTAAGCCGACTACACACTACAAACTAGGCGCGCCTTGGGGTAGTGGGTCTGTAGTTTAGATAGAATATATACCAGGCAATTATTATTTGGCGCTTTGTGTTTGAAGGTTTTTGATGGGACCAGGGGCTGGATTGCTGTAGCCTGTAACACATGGCAGCGCCGCTGTTTGCTAGGCCCAGACCTACGAGAACACTTTTGCACTTTTGGGTCGTGTGTTTCTCTAGTCTATAGATCTAGATGAAGACATACATTATGTTATATCGTCCCTGTTGTTGTGTACAATAAAATAGTGCCACAGGCAGAAGTTAAAAGTGAATTGACTGAATCAGTTTATTTGGGGAGTCACGGTATAAAAAAGAATAATATTATTGTTATTATTATTATTATTATTATTATTATTATTATTATTATTATTATTATTATTATTATTATTATTATTATTGTTGTTGTTGTTGCTATTAATTATTAATAATATTATTTGTTGTTGTTTTTGTTGTTAATATTAATTTGTTATCATAGAGTCATCAGCTCTTATTCTGTTATCTCTAGTAACAGTTTTGGTAAATAGAGGTGGTACCAATTTTGGCTTCATGAAAATTTGTTTATTCCAATGTTCTCTGTTGGTTTTTGTTTGTGTGTGTGTGTGTGAATAAGAATGATTTGTTGGGAGTTGTGGTTACGTCCTCAGGAAAGGAGTGTAGAGGGAGGTGAAGTGCGGAGCGTGTGGTGTGTGGGGTGTGTGTGGCGAGGCCAAGGGGGAGGAGGAAGAAGACTTGACCACGGTCAGCCTGTGCTTAAGCCATTTGTTCATTCCACTACTTGTCAGCTGCAATCAGACTTGGGAGACGGGACACTAGCCCAATGTCTTGTAATCCAATACCACGGGAGGTACAAGACATTGTCGTGCTACCATCTCTTTAGAAAATTGTTGAGGAGGAAACCCAGACAGTTGATTTTGGTGGCCAGTGGTGGAATGGTAGCACAGTTGGTAGGGCGCTGGTTTTCTATGCCCAACGTGGAGGGACGAGCTTCAGTCACTTACGTACCAGACTTTTCAGGACACCGAGGGTTTTCTCCGGGTACTCCGGTTGTCCTCCATCCCTTTAATAATGGTATTGGATGCAATCTAAATTTTAAAAGATCAAAATTGATTTCCCTTCCGCTTTTTGTAAAGAGCGATCTCTTTAGATCACCGCGTTTTGAGTACGATTGAAGAAAAAGCGCGTGATAGCATCGTGTGTTACTACTACTACTACTACTACTACTACCACTACTACTACCACTACTACTACTACTACTACTACTAACTACTACTACTACTACTATTACTACTACTACTAGGCCTACTATTATTTTTTTTTAAAATTATTATTACTATTATTATTTCGGATACAATGAACGTCACTTGAACGGGAGAGAATCCTGTGTTTGACACTAATGTAGCCAGCGTGACGGTGGTGATAGCTGCACCTTAGTCGACCATTCTTTTATAGTTCTTCCTGATCTCTATTGTAGTTCTCCAGGACTCCGCTTTTTGGGGGTTGGACAGAAGTAGACTTGATCAGTGAGCGAGTGAGTAGTTAGGTTGGGAGGTCCAAGCAGCCATTCAATTGAGGTCGTTGGTTGGTTGGTTGATTTATTATCGTCTTTTACACCAAAGACGATAAGACGTTGAAACTAAAACAAAATTGAAGTTTATAAACAAAAGAAAAAGATAGGAGGGGAGGGGGTGTGAGTGGGTTAACCCTACTCCCGGCAAGAGCAGATCAGTTCAACCCCCCCCCCCCCCCCATACCAGGCACCGGCACGAGCCGGACAGTCCCCAGTGGATGGCAGGGCCTGCAATACATCCAGGGAGCAACCAGAGCGTACACCAGTACAGGTGCCTCCTGAAAGTTCCGCAGACCCAGCTGCTTGTTTGATACTGCCCAACCCATACCAGCGCCCGGCCGAGGAAAGACAGTCCGGCTTCCGCCAGAACGAGGGTTAAAGCATGCTAGCAATTTCTGAGTTCAAAAATATTTTTGCTAATTGAACGCTTTGATCGAAGTCAAAAGTAAGCGAAAAATTGTTGGGTAACAGTGGTTTCAAAACTGTACATTCCAGTATTACATGTTGAAGACTTAAAGGGTTGGAACATCCACAGGAAACATTTTTGCAGTATTTTGTTCGAATGGAATTTGACAGTAATCTATAAGCCAAAGATAGACGACTCGAGAGTGATTACCATGTCGCTCAAAATATGTGTTGAGATGGATTTGCTTAGACCTTTTTTCTATCATACTTTGAATCTCTTTAGTAGACATGGGCAGTTTAATAAATTGAGAGCCAATATTTAAAGAATTTATATTTAATTGAGGTCATTGAGCTAAGCAAAAACTACTTTCTCACCAGTTCTGTATCGTTATTGGCAACAACAACAAATCCGTTAGCTCGGTCCTTTGGTGCTTGTATCTAGTCCACTCATCCCATTATTTTCAGCGCTATACATAGTCGTTAAACAGCTTTTTCTTGTGTTGGTACATCATACAGTATATTGGAAGGAGGGGGGAGAAAGGGATGGAGCAATGCTCATGAACTATTGAGAGAGAGAGATTGATTGATTGATTGATTTATTGTTGCTTTAGGTCCAGCGGACTCTTCCGAGCCAAATCAGGACCGGACCACCCCCGATCCGCATAAAAGATCTGCTGAAACAACCCCAGTGGAAAAATTGAATGCCCTCCACCGGTCAGTCACTTTACAATAAAGACATCCCACGCGGGGGACGGCTGAGGGTTGACCTCAACTACGCGAACCCCCGGTTACAAAAACAAAATAGAATACAAACATCATTATAAATCATCAACAAAACACATACATATAAAATGCCTATATTGCTAACTAATACAATCATAGGAAGCCCTAGTGACCACCCGGCAGAAAGCGTCCAACACTCCCAAGCTGATCCAACAGACCTCATACACAAACAAGGAGTCTTGTCCAGGAAGAGTTTTCAAGAAAAAAGGTAGGTCATTGATCTAGCGAAGAAGAAGATAGTATAGCAGAGTGAAGGACAGAGCAGGAATGGGAAAGAGTAAATGAGGAAGACAGCGACAGTGGGAATTTAAAGCACTAAATTTCCATAAAGTGGGGATACTATTTATACTGAAAACCCCCGGCACTCCAACGGGGGTACTGTTGCCGCAGTGAATCTGTCTTGCCTATAAAGGAAAGACAGGTTTTCAACTGTGGCTTTCACTTTTCCCTTTATAGGTTTGAACAATCTACAGTGGCAAGATTGCTCATGACCCCAAGGGGTGAAGAGAGAGAGAGAAGGAGGGAGAGGGAATAATAATAATAATATAATTCATTTAAGAAGCACGCTTGTTCCTCACAGGGAAGCTCCAAGCGCGTTACATGAAGCAGATTTTCAAAGTTTACATTAAGAAAGTTACATTCAAAAATACGAAATGTCAAACTTTAATCCAAAACATGCAATCACGAAAATAACAATCGGTAATACACACATTAGTCATTAAAACAATCAATACTTAAATACTTAAATATCTATTAGAGATTAGTAAAATATATTATAAAAATTAAAACTATTTTAACAAATCAGCATACCGAAAAAGCAGAACAAATACAAGGGACGAGGTGGGAGGAGTCGGGGATAAAAACTACATGAACAGGAAATAATCCATGAAATGGGTGGTCGAAGAGTAGGTATAAAAGAGGTAGGCCTATAAAAATCGAGGATGGGGGGCGATTAATAACACTTACAGGGAAAACACGTTCATGAGAAGATAACAGCAATTAAGTAGTTAGGGAAGACAAAGTGGCTATCGGTCTTCACGTAGGTATTTCATAAACCGAGGGTTTTCAAAGCAGATTTGAAGGCGGGCAAAGTGGGTAGATCGCGAAGGGACTTTGGTAGGGAATTCCAAACGGTAGGACCGCCGAATGAGGAAGACCGTTTTCCGAATGTTTTCAGCGGATGCGCGGCTCAGCAAGGTGACACGCATCAGAAGAGCGAAACTTTCTTGCCGGCTGGTACATGGACAACAAGTCAGATAGGTACGATGGCGCAAGGTCATGGGTGCTTGCGCGAACCGGAAGCCAATGAAGATTTCTCAAGAGAGGCTGTGCGTGATCCAATTTACCCTTCCGGAGGATGACGCGTGCGGCTTGAGGGAGGGAGAGTCAGTCAGTAGTCAAAGGTTTGGGGATGGGGAAGAGGGAGAGAATCAGTCAGTGGTCAATGGTTAGTGGGGTAAATGATCGACAGGTCATACGTTGTGTCCAAAGGTAATGGTGATAGGAGCCTGCAGTGTCGGTTAAGGGTCACTTGTGTGAAGACCAGAGCTCGGCTGTAGATTGATTCTTTATTTGGTTATTTGCTGTTAAGAACACATGCTTCATACGATGAAGCCAACCTAACCACGAGCTGAATGACTGGAGATTTTTATTTTCTTACTGGACAAGAGGTTTTCAAAAATAAATTTTAAGAACAATCAAATGATCAATGGATTTTCATCTAAACCTTCCGAGCACTGGGAAAATGTTGCAGTTCATTGTCCTGCTATACCACAAGACTGTCAACGCCTGTTTCCGCTTCTTTAGCAACGGAAGTCAAAGTGAAAGTGGCGGTGAAAAAGGGCTAGCTGCTGGTCCAGAATCAGTAAGTCTGCATCTGCAAGATTTGATTTGCGTAGTCCAATCATTGCAAAATCGCATCGATACGCTTGAGGAGGTGATAATCGAGCAAAATGGGCTGATGAAGGAGGAGAAAGTGGCAAAGAGAGAGCGCAAGAGCGTGGAGACCCAAACTGACCGCCTTACACCTATGCAGAAGTTGTCGCATTGAAGCCGGCACCCTCTGTTATCTCAAAAGGCCCTATTAATAATACAGCTCCAGCAGCAAACGCTAAAATTCAAGATAAAAAGATCAGGGGCAAAGAATATCGAACAAATTACGTCCAAAAAGAAAGAAATGACGTCAGAAACACTATGACGTCATTCCAAGGCCCGAAGACCCCAAACAGGCGCATGACAAAACAAGACTTGCCGAACGTCTTATTTATTAATGATTCGGTGTTGGCTGGTGTCAATGGGAAGAGATTGGGCCGATCGTGTGGATTCAATGCACGTTACAAGAAAACTTACACAGCTGAAGATGTCCCAACTAAAATCGAAGGCGCTGTCGATGCCGTAGTCATCCATGTTGGTGTAAACGATCTGAAAAAGAAAGAACCGAGGGCCGCTGCACTGTCGTTGGCTGTGAACATCAAAAAGGCCGCTGTTGAAAAATCATCAACAAAGTTTGTCGTCAGCAAAATTGTACCGTCTGGGCGTCAAGAGATGGAGTCAAAGAGATGCCTTTTCAACGCGGTTCTCGTCTCGGAACTGTATGATCTAAACAATGTTTCCTTCGTACAGCATGAAAATGTGTCAAAATTTGATCTTCTGGATGGAATCCACCCCAACCGCAGAGCTGCAGCTATCTTAGCACAGAACGTTGGAAGTCATCTTCATCAACTTCTCTGGCAAGACGTCAAGTACAACTATGAACGCCGGAGAAATCAGTGGTGGAGCCGTAACTGGCAGTATTACTGAACTATAATCAAGAACTTTCCTCGTTACTCACTGCAAACACAAACATGAATATTGCAGTTATAAATGAGCACAATAGAAAATTAAGTAACGATTTATATTTAAAAATAATAAATTAAGAAGCATTATTATGCAAGTGTATAAATATACAATTTAAACTGTAAAATGAATGAACAAAATGTCAAATTATTTCAGTGGAATAGTCGATCACTAGGCACAAATTTACTGGCTTTTCAACAACATATATCACAGGAAAATTATGCTGTATTAGCGTTACAGTCACTAAATCTCACTAATAACAAATTACCCAAATAAAAAAATTATTACTTTCCTCCCTTATTCCAAACTAGTAACGACACACAAAAAGTTCAAACAGCCCTGTACATAAGATGTGATTTAGAGTATTGTTCAATTCCATCACCAATACCAAAAACACTAAAAAATATATTTGGAAGTGTTGCAATGATTAAAATAAATAAGCACACCATTTTCAATATAATAACCGTTTATATGCCAGATGGCCCAAAAGAAGACAACTCTGACTGGGTAAAAACTATAGTTAAGTCAGATGAGAAGTGGATTATTTTGGGGGACTTCAATGCTCATTCTCCTTGGTGGGAGCCGGGATGTCAAATTACAACAAGTAATCGTTTTGTTGATAATTTATTAGATTCTAAATTGTGTTTATTAAATGACGGTCAATTTACTAGAATTCCTGACGTTTCTTACCATAGGTCTACATCTATTGATCTTTCCCTTGCCACTCCAGATATTGCCTTAAATTCTGTTTGGTGCCCTCTTGATGATTGTTTAGGGAGTGATCATCTTCCAATTATTATAACTTTGAATGAACAAGAAACAGAATTAGGACAAAAAGAAGATAAGATACCTAAATTCAAATATAAATATGCAAATTGGGACTTCTTTAAAACATGTCTAGAAAATACTAATATTAATAACGTTCATGATGAAGATATAGAACATTTTTACTCAAAATTTAGAGATTCTGTATTGAAGGCAGCAGAAAAAAGTATTCCAAGATGCAAACAAAAGAAGCGAATATCTCATTCGGGAAATGTGTGGTGGAACAATGATTGCGAAAAAGCTGTAAACAATAAAAAGTTCACATATAAAAATTGGATTAGGAATAAAACAGTTGAAAATTTTACAATCATGAAACATGCTAAAATACATTGTAACAGAATTATTGCCAGTGCTAAGAAACATTATTGGTCAGAATTTTGCATGTCAGAAATAACCGATTCGAAAGATATGTATAAGGTTTGGAGAAAAGTTAAAGAGATGAAAAATGGATTTACTCTACAGTCTTATCCTGTTAAATTGCAAGACAATATTTTCCCCTCATCTGAGGATAAAGCAGAGGCATTTGCAAAACATTTCTCAGTAAATTCATTGTCCAATAGTCTTGATTTACATATACAAATGTTTAGAAAAGAAGAAGAAATCAAAGCAGAATATGAAGATCCTATACCAGATAATTTGCATTATTTAAATGCTCCTATTAATTATGAAGAGTTTTTAGAAACCTTACTATCTTTTTCATCGAACAAAACTGCTGTTGGTCTAGATGGTATCTCTTATCAATTACTGAATCACTTGCCAGCTACATGGAAAAAATTACTACATTCATTATGCCAACGATGTTGGCAAAGTGGAATTCTCCCTACTATCTGGAAGAAGTCTGTAGTTATTCCAGTACATAAGCAAGGTAAGTCTCGTGCATCAGTAAATAATTATAGACCAATTGCATTGACGTCTCAAGTTGGAAAATTATTAGAAAAAATAATTTTAAACAGGTTAACTCAATTTTGTGAAAAAAATAATATAATCCCTAAAAATCAAGCAGGGTTTAGAAAGGGTCGGTGTACAACTGACCATCTTGTCAAATTAACCAGTCATGTTAAGAAACAGTTTGCTCATAGAAAAAGTACTCTTGCCGCTTTCTTTGATATCAAAAAGGCATATGACAGTGTTTGGCATGCTAGACTGCTTTATAAATTAAAACATCTTGGAATAAGTGGTCAAATGTATCATTACATACACAATTATTTAAGTGGCAGATCTATATGCACAAGAGTGGGGAACGCTTATTCATCTTTTTATAACATCGATATGGGAATACCTCAGGGGTCTATTCTTGCCCCTTTATTGTTTTCAATCCTCATTCATGATCTTCCCACAGTTATTTCTAAATCAGCAAATGTAGTTCAGTATGCGGATGACATTGCTATGTGGATTAATACGTCTCTCAGAAAGCATACTAAACAGAGAGTAGTAATGTATGTACAGAAACTTTTCCAAGAAGAACTGAATAATCTTTCTATATTTTTGAAAAATAACGGTCTTGAACTGTCTACAGAGAAAACTTATTTGATGCTTTTCAATAATGGAAATAATCCTAAATTATTACCCGTTTTGAAATTAAATTGTGAAGTTCTTGCTTACAAGCAGCAGGTAAAATTTCTCGGAGTTTACCTAACACCTAAGCTGAACTGGAAGTTACATATTGAACATTTAATAACAAAAGCAAGAAAAACCTTGAATTTATTGAAAATTATTAATATGCAAATATGGGGTCAAAACACTAAATCCCTATTACATTTAGCCATATCACTAGTTCGATCAAAGCTTATTTATGGTCAGGAAGCATACTTTTCAGCAAATAATTCATTACTGAATAAATTACAAAGTATTGACAGCAGGGCTATTAAAATTGCATTAGGAGTTCCAGTTCATGCTAACACTCTACGAATATACAAAGAAGCTGGAATATTATCATTAAATCAACAACGTCAACTGGCTACTTCCAAATATGTGTTAAGATGTTTATCTGTTCCAAATTCGGTGTATGATGAAATATATATTGACGCTGAACAAGATTATCCAAAAAGAACAAAAACTATGAAGTACTTGCAGCCAATTCGAAACTATACAAAAGACCTTTTTGAAAAGTGCAACATTGATCTCACATCAGTTTTAGTTCTTCCATTAACACTATTGATTCCACCATGGGAGCATACATGTGCACATATTGATATTGACTATAGCCAAACTAAAAAAGAGGATGATCCTACTATATTAGTTACTGAGGTAAAAAAGCATATTGAAAGTAATTACAAAAACCATATGCAGATTTTTACTGATGGATCAGTTTTAGATTCTTCGGATAGTGGATCAGCATTTATTATTCCTGAAATAAATATCAGAAGGTCATATTATTTAGGAAAGGGATTTTCTATATTTACAGCTGAGCTTTATGCTATTTTAATGGCTTTAAATTTCATCATGACGTCACCTTTAAAATTATTTGGTATATTATTTTGCGTTGATTCAAAAGCGGTTCTATATGCATTAAAACAGTGGAACTGTAAAGATAGACGGGAGTTCATCTATGAAATTAAACATATGATACACTGTGTGATTTCTAGAGGAATAAATATTGATTTCTGTTGGGTTCCATCACATTGCGGAATTCATTGGAATGAGGTATGTGACAGATTAGCTAAGGAGGGAGCACAAAGGTCATCAGATTCTATAACTGTAACAAATTTGAATATGTGTAATCATGAAATGTTTTCTTTACTAGAAAAGGCAGTGTATCATGATAATAACATTAAAAATATATGTATACTAAATTGTTCAAGACCACTTTCTAAATTAATATATAAATTAAGAATGAACGCATGGAGCACTAAATACTCAGTTGATGTTAAATGTATATGTAATACAAGTCTATCAGTACATCACCTTCTCTTTGAATGCTCAGTTTTAAGAGATATATTTAAAGTAAATGGACATTGCATAACTGAATATGGACATTCTGTAGACATGGTTTTATATCATCCAAATGTTACAGACATTGTGAAAGTTAATGTTAAATCTCCTGTTGGTAGACTTTTATAGACTGTTTTGAAATTATGTTGTTAAATAGTTAAAGTGTTTTAAAAGTTACATTTTCAATGTCTAATATCACCTAAATGTGTGAACAGACATTAAATTAAAGATTGATTTGATTGACACATGCTTCACATACCCCGCTAGAAACTCTCCTCTGCTGGCCGTCGATCTTCCTCTGTGCTTGGCCCTTCAACTTGGAACTCTCTTCCCCTCTCTCTTCGCAGCTCTCCAAACATAGCTACTTTTAAATCCAACTTGAAAACTCAATTCTTCCTTAAATGTTTCTGATCTTGCTTCCCATCATCACTGTCGTCATTCCTCTATTTGTTTTGTTTTGTTTTTTGTTTTGATTCAGACCACCGCCTTCACCCACCCCATCACCCATCCTTAGCTCTCCCCTCGTCTCTGCCTCCCTCGTCTCTTATTCATTAGCAAGTGTCTGATTTTATTTTGTATGAAGCCGGATGTTTAGAATGAATGCGTGAGTACTGCGCTTTGAACTGATATTGTTCATTGGGAAAAAGCGCTATATAAATATGTGTTGCCGCATGACAAAACCCGGCTAAAGACGCCAGGATTGATTCGCTGCTACAGCCGTAAAACACTAAAAATAGGCTACCCCATCAATTTTAAGATTGTTGCCTCTTTGTCTTTATTTAAGACTTTTCTTTAATATCCCAAACGGATTTTGTTCAAAACTTACTAAAACATTGTTTATTTTGTTGATTTTGATAAGGGTGTTGATCACACCTGGCTAAAACAATGGCACTAATTGACCTCCGATACCCCAACTTTTCTTGTCCGACTATGAAGGGAAATCCCCAATGTGGATTGATATATAACGTCTGGAGAGTGAAAAGTCCCTATTGGTACTACGTTTTGGTACATAAAAGTGTGTGGCGTATGAATTTTTCATGAAATTCCTTGTTCCGAAGCTTGCTTGTGACACAAGTTGTGTTCGAATGTGTCTCTAGCCAGGTCGTGAAAAACTGAAGTGTTTCCTATAGATTTTCGACGATTTTTAGTTCAAAGTGAATTTTTTAATGTAGATAAACTCATCATACATCTATTTCAAGTGTTTTCTTGCAACATTTATGTTGCATTTGTTAGAAACAATTTGTCAAAGTAAGTGACTGATTCTTTTTGGAAACCGGAAGTGATGGCTTCGTCTCCAGCGTCAGTAGATGTGTCGTCTGCTAGAGTAGCTAGGGCCTTGAATCGACCCGGTTTTGCTTCTGAAGAGCTCCAAGACCTGCTTTCAGACTATTTTTATGATGGTGCCAGTGGGAACTGTGATGAGGATTATGATTCTGACGAACAGAAGCTTGATCCCGTTATTAAATGATACTGTTTGTTTTCATTCAATGATTCATGTTTCGTAGGCCTCTTCGCTATTGGCGTGTCTTTAATAATCCGTCATTCTACTTGCATAGATTTAGGTAAAGGTTGAAAAGGCGATATCAGTGAAAGAATTACAGTAGGAGTGTGGAAAATATTTCAGTAGTATATTTTGTTGGGTGGGGGTGGGGTGGGGAGGGTTGAAAATGTAAGTAGTATGATAGGGTTTAATTTAGAAAAAATGATTGATTCAGGCCATGTTCTTGATATATTATTATGTGTTTGAGTTATTATAGACTTGCTAAACACTTGTTTTATTTCTAATATGTTTAAAAACACTATGCATTATGGATGGGTACAGAATAAAATTGTGCGTACTGTTTTAATTTGCTTATGTTCAGTATTGTGTGAATGGTGTATAATGTGAATTTTCTCATCTTATCTCAACTCACTGCCATATTGCTGCCATCTTCCTGATTGTTTTGATACCAAATACATGCATGGGAAAATTCTGGTTGTGAAGTAATGATCATTTTACAATTCAAAACTTTGAAGGCAATT
This sequence comes from Oncomelania hupensis, assembly GCA_036898135.1. Taxonomy (NCBI): domain Eukaryota; kingdom Metazoa; phylum Mollusca; class Gastropoda; order Littorinimorpha; family Pomatiopsidae; genus Oncomelania; species Oncomelania hupensis. The sequence goes on from CM072512.1 coordinate 5,552,712, forward strand.
TCTGGAAATTAGCCCCCGAGAAAATAAAATATTTAAAAAAAATCATAAAACATCAACCAATAAAGATAAAACAATTCTGTTTTTTGCATTTTGAAGATTATTTTTAGTACTTTGTTACTAAATAAATAAGTAATTTTTCATATTTTGACACTTTAGCCTGGTTTTCTCATGCTGCAACACATATCTTTATTATTATTATTATTATTATTATTATTATTATTATTATTATTATTATTATTATTATTATTATTATTATTATTAACGAATAACGAATAACGAATCTTTATTGTCCCCATTTGCACAAGGATATTTGTGTGTGATGCACAGTAACTGTTGACATATTAAGAAGACAACACAAAGGTTAGCGTACATGTATACAATAAAGAAACGGTAGCGGATATTAGAACACCTTAATGCATAAGAATACGAAAAAATCTCAAGACTGCTACTGCCATTTTCTCAATCATTCACGCTTTCTCATGACCATGCTAATCCTTGCACATTCATTCTTATCCACACACAAACTCATCCCACACACACCCTTAATACATTTACGGGGCTCACTGTAGTTACGCTAGTCGTTCTAGGGTTACACATTACACACTTCCACTGTCAACGCTATGTCAACATTGTTGTTTCCCTTCACTAACTACAGGGGAGTGGAGGTTTTACATACATTATAAGAAAATAAGTAGGCCTAACAACAATAGGCTGCTGAGCAAATTAAATGGTGTATACACATGACTAGTTAACTATTATTATTATTATTATTATTATTATTATTATTATTATTATTATTGTTAGGCCTGGATGGGAAGTTGCGCTACTCCTATGTTCTTTAATTGGTTATTTTCTGTTAGGCCGTGAGGGAATTGCCGCTACTCCTATGTTAATTGGTTATTTTCTGTTAGGCCGTGAGGGAATTGGCGCTACTCCTCTGTTAATTGGTTATTTTCTGTTAGGCCGTGAGGGAATTGGCGCTACTCCTCTGTTAGTAGTATGTAGGTATGCAAGATGCGAAGCGTGCACCTGCACCTAAAAAGTGGGTCACGTGACAGGGGGATGACGTCATAGGTGCACATGTACTCTTAGGTCATGATGCTCCAACGCGATGGTCTTGTGCCCTGTCAAAAAGTGATGGATGACGTATGGCCTGGGGGGATATAATTTTATTGATGGTGCGATTGCAAGTGCGCATCTCGGTGAATGGATATATGACTCAGTGGTCTGTGCGTTAGATCAAGCACCCCAAAGACAACAAGTGCGCATCTTGATGAATATAGAATGACTCATTGGTCTGGGCGTGAGATCAAACATCCAAAGACAGCAAGTGCGCGTCTCACTCAAAGGTAGCAAGTGCGCGTCTTTTTTTTTTTGTATTTATCAATTTTTTTATTTAGACCAAACATCCCAAAGACAGCAAGTGCGCATCTTTTTGTGGTTGTATACCTAGATACAATGCGCAGTAAAATATGTCTCGAAGGCATATTTGAGTCTTGAAATGTCGTATTGGTGTTAAAGAGCGCAAGAGACAGTCTTATTTATATTAGCATGTAATTAAAATGAAAGATGCGCGGTAAGTAGCCTGAGGGGGCAATTTGGATGGCCCGGGCCAAAATGTCGTATTGGTGTTAAAGACAGCAAGAGACAGTCTTATTTATATTAGCGTGTAATTAAATGAAAGATGAGCGGTAAATAACCTGAGAGGGCAATTTGGAGGGACTGAACCTAAATGTCGTATTGGTGTTAAAAGAGAGAGATTTGATGTTAAAATGAGGCAGCCATAAACGACAGTAGATGTCCCAGACAATCTTAAATTTTAGTGTGTATATATGACCTAAAGGCATCGAAACTGGGTCTATATATACGGTGATTGTAATGGAGACTTCACTTGACTTGATGAAATTGATAAACAAACATGAGGCTCCTGATAACACTGCACTGCTGGGTGGAAGGGGAAGACGAGCCGCACATCAATATAGTAAATGCGCACGAGTCAACGGCGGAAGCATTTTTATGTCATTTTCTAGACATGTAAGTAAAATACTTTTATAATATAAGCCTAATAAAATTAACTTAAAAATTTTTTTTCTTGTATTATTATTATTTGTTTAATTTTTTATTTTATTTTTTTCTTTTTAATTAGAAAACTTGACAGTATAGATTATTGATATAGATAATGTTTAATTATTAATATTTTTCTCTTTTTTTATTTTTTTATTTTTTTATTTTTATGTTTTTTGGTTTGACTATGTTGATATATTATAATCATTTATTTTGATTTATGTTATATATAGCTATCGAGAATATTGGCTAATAATGATCGAGGAGGTGGAAGAAATTGCGGATTTGTGGACATCAGACGATGAAGAGGGCGAGCCACCCACACCACCACCACCATCACCAAACCACGGTGCATAACGATGCTACAAGTAGGTAAAAAAAAAATTTTTTAAATAAAAAGACCAACAACAACGAAAAAAAAAAAAAAAAAGAAAAAGAAAAAAAGTAAAAAAAAACGACAACACCAGAAAATAAGATATAAAATAGTTTATTAATGAACAACATCTTTTTAAAATTAAAAATTATAATACCAATGCATTATTATTTTTGTGTTTCAGATGCCGTGCGCTCACATACCCACATTATGCATACAAAATAAAAAGTAAGTAAATGAATATTTTATACCAATTTTAACTATATACACATGGATAATACATTTTATTTTGACAATATATATATATATATATACATTGTTATACAATTTTATAATAAAAATGTTTTTGTTTTGTTTTTTTTGTTACAGGCAAAACCATAAACCGCCTTTTGTACTATGTAATGTATACTTTTATCACTCTCGCTCTTTTTTTTTCTCTCGCTGTCTGTCTCGCTGGCTCTATCTTATCCTCAAGCTCTCTCTCTCTCTCTCTCTCTCTCTCGCTGCCTTGTGCTCTCGCTCACAGCATCTGTGATGACCCTGCTATTTTTGAGCCTATCCTGTTTCTTCTCGCCCCTCTCTCTCCAACTCTCTTGCTCTCTCTAGCTCTTTTTTTTTTTCCCAGCTAGTTTTAAGCAAATGTGTAATGATAATTGGGGTGAAAACATCGACCAACTCTTGTTTTAAACATGTAGACAAAATCTTATGTGTAAAATTTATTATAGATTCTTGTTGTGTATACATACAACACGAATGCTGATGCTGTGAGGGATGGTTAATTCTGCATCCATGACATTTAGACAAAGCATATTCATCCACTTTTTGACATATTTTATCAAAAAAAGTTTTGACAGCATCACTATCCATATTGATAATGAAAGAAAATGTATTAAACCAACCGCACACACTTAAATATATACACAATATATACAATATACACAATATAAAAATGTCACTTTTTTTCACATAAATCGAAAAATGTCACTTTTTTAAAAGTTGCAACAGCTTTTCACATAAATTGAAAAATGTCACTTTTGTTTAGTTGTATTCAGACAACTTTTGGAACGGATATTGGCTATCCAACGGCAATCTCTTGGATGTAGAGGGTGAATACATAGGCTTTTGAAGAGCAGAGTTCATTCGCTGATGCTGTTGATTATTAAGCACAGTGGTAGTTTTTGTTGTTTCCTTGTCATGAATTATATTTAAGAGTTCAGAGGTGTGAATCAACAATTCGTCGAAAGCAGCAGGCGTCAAAGTGATTCCCCGTCTAGTTGGATAAAGAGGTAAGTCTGAAGTTTTTTCTTCTTTTTCGTCTTGTTTTAAAGAGGATTCGGTTTTGAGTCCGGGCACAAAGGCACGTATATGAATAAACACCTGTTCATTAAACGTAGTAACACAAGCAAAGAGACTATTTCCCAAAGGAAATAATTTTTCACCACTAACAGATCTTTGAATAGCTGAAGACATGGTAGCAAAGTGAGTAATCAGTGGCTTTTTATACTGGAGGGTATGTGAGAGAGCCGTTTATATACAATGCTAGAGTCACTTCGCGGAGTCTACGAAAAACAAGTCTAAACATGTTTAAATTTGTTGTCCATGATATTTCATCAAGAAACATTGCATCAGCCAACATATCTCATACAAGTCTAAACACGTTTTTATCAGCAAACATTACATCAGCCAGCTGGTCAGCATACAAGCAAGTCTAAACACGTTTTATCGGCAAACATTTTATCAGCCATTTGAACAGCATATAAACAAGTCTAAACATGCATTTATTTTAGACATCAACATTGCATCAGCCTGCATATCGTATACAAATTTAAACATGATTTAAAAAAAAAAAAAATAATAATATATACAAAAAAATCAAGTTATTTTTGCAGCGGGTGCGATAGAAGGGTTAGGTAAAATATAGCCTAGACAAGAGCCCAATAATGCAATCCATAAATTGGTGTCTTTATGACCCACAGTGAGATTATATATAGAAGTGATGACGACCATAAAAATGATCACCATTTGACATCCAAATACAATCTCACCCCTAGGTACTTCACGGCCAAACACATGCCACCATCGTGAATTACGATGAGTGACGCGCATTGTTATGTTAGCTTCTTCTTCTTCTTGAGACATAATTGTAAAAATATCCGATATGGATAGCATACAACAATCAAATGAATACAGCACAAAATCAAACGCATGCTTTATATAATACAATTAAAACGCAAACGGAAGCCGGGGAAAATAGTTTTGTACAATACTATATACAAGGGCATCATTGAAAGGAGTACAAAGATGATGAATAATATCTTCAAACAAAAAGCCTCTACATCGTAACATCAAATATACCACACAAAATTGTCCACAAACGAGCGTATCATCTTGTAAAACAATATCATTATATGTAAATGTACTAGCATAAGTCTTTAAAAATTGTTGACATTCAGGAAAAGGGCTCAAACCATAAGAATCAAAATATTCTGCTGTATTGTGTTTGGGGTCTATATACATTGATACCCAATGAGAACCAGGAAGTACAGACGGATCTAAATTAACCACAAAAGCACTAGGTTTAGTCCATAAACACTTTTGGGTAGCAATTTGATCACGGGCATACACTCCTTTAAAGATTTCACGTGTAAATACATCAAACGTCAATAGTTGATTAATCTGTAGTGTATCCATTATGTAGAAAAATCTACCATAACATTACGATGCTTATCAATCTCTAGCAAGTTATGAAATTCGGCATGGGCAACTATATTAATAGTGTCTGTCAGCGCTTGAGCAAACTGAATTTCCAATCTCATTGTACCGTGTTTTATGAGTTGGCTGTGTGTAGAGTCAGCAGCCTGATCAGGGGTCAGATCAAATACAAACAGCGTGTAACCGCGACCAAATTCATCATAAGTAATATCATTCGCTTCATCTTGCCAGGCTTTACCCAAACCTTGAAACATAGAGAGATAAGAGCGAGCATAGCGCCGTCCTTCAAAATCAGGCTTTAGTGGCTTAGACGGTATACTCCGGCCACCCACATGTAAGCATATATAATTTACACTAAAGTGTTGAAAGTTAAAGGGGTTTAGCGCATATCGACCATGAAAAGCGCCATTACTGATGAGCCCTATGACAATGCGGGTGGGTAATTGCCCCAAAAACAGATTTTCTTTATTGACTTGCATGTTTCCCTGGGGTATGGCAAATATTTTGGTAACACCTCTTTTTAGAGGATATTTGGCATTTTCGTTTTGGAGCGTTTGAAGATGTGCCATCTGAATGTTTGGATTAATTTTAACTTTCCTAACAAAAAAGCTCACGTCTTGTAAATTAATTTTAAACCCAGCCCCGGCCCCGGCATGAAGACAAAATTCATCCGAGTTTCGTATTAGACGTAGTTTTAAGCTAACACCATTCATAAGTAGTTTTTCTTGTTGACACATGTCTAGATGTAATCGTCCAATTAACTCTGTGGCGCGACTGGCGGCGATCGTTGTAGCACGTCTCTGTAGACCGCTGTTGTGATTTGCCGCCGCATCCATATGTCCTGCACTATCTTTATCCCATAGGGATAAATGAAGATGAGTTTGTTTAGCATCACGACCATGAGACAAGAGTGTTTCTAAATAAGCTCTATAGGCGTAGGTGTTGCTGGATGATGTCACCTGTTGATCATTGAGCGATAGATCAATTTGACTCCATAAAGAGTGTAGCAATAAATTTTCCGGGCCCACAGCGGCATCACCAGCAATATTAGTGCCATCCGCATTAAGCACACGAAGTTTAACATAAAGATAAGAGTTACTGAGATCAATGTAGTCTGAATCACCACCAGACACATAAAATTCGATGGGGCCGGCATCAGTGATCGTTGAAAGCGGTCTGTGTTCTATATCTTGAGATTCTATAATGGCTGTTTGAGTCGGCGGTAGTTGAAATAAATCCAGTTCTGATTTTAAACAAGGACACGAGTTTTGATGAATGAGTTCGCTCATGATCGATAATTAATCAAATATATCTCTTCGTCTTTTTTTCTCAAATGTGTATTGAGAGGTCGATGTATCGGTTGTCGTCGCTTGTGAGGCACTCCTGGAGGTGGTGAAGATGTAGAAGAAGTAGAAGGTGAATTTATAAAATCGTGAGCTACACGCTGTACATGTTCCAATCCTCTATTTTTTAAAGAGGTAGAGATTTTCTGTCCGCCCACAACATCTCCTAAGACATCTGCGCCAAAACTAACCAGTCGTTTAGGAACCTCTCTCTTTAATACCCGTCCAAGGGTAGGTAAAACAGTGGTTCGCATGAGACTACTAAATAGACTTCCGAGGCCATGACCTCGTTGATGTCGTGACCCCGCAAAGTAAGGTAATCCTACACCTCCGCCTGCTTGCGATGTATAATAATCGAGATATATCTTTGGAGAATGATCCGCATAGGGGTGCCTCATTTTTTTTTTGTGTGTGTGGATCAAACTAGAGATCGTCGTCGCAACTGAAGTGTTAAGATGACCTCTCCACGATCAAATGGGATCAATTCTCCCGCGCCGTTTCTTATATTTACAATAATATTATCAAAACTATTAAATTTAATGGGAACAAAATGAACATCATGATAAGTCTGAAAGACAATGTCAGAGCTAGATCCGGTCAAAGGTACCATTCTTAATAGTGGAGCCCTCGCGTCTCCCACAATACGATCCTCGGCAATATTGATATATACATATAAACACGTTAGATTGCGGTTAACGTCCGCTACATGTTCTCCATACGCATGTCTTCCTCCATGATATTTGAAATGTTTAAATCCTAACATGTCAGCCAGAGGTTCGTCCATCTTCACCTCAACATCAGTATCCAAAGTCATCATGACTTTGTTAATGTCTTTATGATAATAAAACAACTCTCCCCATGCACCATTTTTGTCATATATAACAGGCAGTGGGCGTGAAGGCTTAAAGAGTGGTCGGATTCGACTGTTGATCCAATCCACTATTTGCTGTAGGCTATCATAATGTCCCGACGTCACCGTAATGTGTTGAGTAGTATCTATCTGGCCAGCTTTTTTACGCGTTATTCGTAAATTCATATTGTTTGCGTTTACATTGATCCAAGACCGTGGATAAATAATTTCACACAAACCCACTTCATATGGACCTTGAAGATCCAAAGGAGGGTCTAATTTTGTAGTAAATGAAGATAAGGTATTGTCAGGATAATGCGTCATAGACGCGTTGCTAGGGAGAGTTATATAAAAACTGCTCATCTTCCTCTTGTGGGTATTTATCTTATGAGCCTTTGTATCGTGTGATTTAGCTTTTATACTGACCGATGTTAGATGCATCAATCCAGCTATTAAAAGCATCTGAATATCCCAACCATTTGACAAGCACTTGGCGACCTCTACGACGTAATATTTTCTCAATTTTATAGATACCGCTGTCGATCACTTTTTGTAGTTCTAATTCATAAAAAGTTCCTTGAATGAGCTGTCCATTATCGTCTCGTATTTTATATACATAAGGGAATGTTTTTAAATGTCTTTGAGCGATAGTAAACAATTCTTGTGACCATTTAGGTAAATATCCTTTATGAAACGTACGTCTAGATTCCGCAATGCGAACTCGATCACCTACAGAAAACTTGGGTAAAGAAGATCTGACAGGCTTACTGTCCAAAACTTTGGCATACAAAGCTTCATAAACACGATGAATGTTATCTGATGTCACGAGGCGCGGCTGGGTTTTAATAGATCGATGATAGGTTGAGTTATAACTATCTAATAACTCTTGTAACACATCTACATAACGACGTGTATTGTGATGCGTAAAATATCGATACATTTTTCCTTTTAATGTACGATTAAATCGTTCTACCACGGCTGCTTTAATGTCCTCATTTTCTGAAGTAAAATGATGAATTTTGTTTTTCTTTAAAAACATTTGAAATGGTTTATTTTTAAATTCTGTTCCTTTATCAGTTTGTAAGTGACGTGGAGACTTTGGGCTTTGTCGTAAAATGTCAGCAAAAGCCTCGATTAAAGCAGCGCTCGTTTTATTTTTGAGTGCGCGAGCATAAGCTACTTTAGAAAACACATCAATGACTGTTAAAATATAGCGATGACCCGAGTTGACGTTTTTAAAGCGAGATAAGTCACACAAGTCTGCTTGCCACTGATCATAGGGTCCAGAGACGACGATGGATCGTCGAAGAAACTTTTGTCGGGTAGGATGATGCAGAGTGTACGTATCTTGCTGTTGAAGCCATTGCTTTAATCGGGGTTTGTGTTGAGGCAAAGTCGAGGCATGACGTAAATAGGCGCTGGCTCCGCTATAAGCCCCTGGGTAGGCTGGATGAAAATATTCTTTTTTCCATATAGATTCTATGGACTTTTGGGCTGCATGTTGTCGTTTTCGAGCCATGATTCCCAAGCCAAAGCTTTTTTGAGTGTTTTTTTGGCTTGTTTCTTTTTCTTTTTGGTTGAACTTTTGGAGGTATCATTGTCATCAAATATAGATGATGGAGAGGGTGGTGGTGTAGCCCTGATGTCGTCAGCAAACACTTGATGATACCGTTGAATATTTCCTAAATATTGACGAGGGATGTTGGTTTGTTTTAAACCTTGGGCAAAAACACGCCAGCCCGCAGGGGGTGGTAGCAACTGTCTCGCTTTGGTCGAATGTAAAACATCATGAACTAGATCTACGATGTTTGTGTTAGGAATGATGTTGTCCTGCCACACCAGATTGCCCTGACTGGTATATGTCATCACATCATTGTCTTTTAAATGCTGCATCAATTTACGCCCTTTGCTACGAAGACTAGCGGGAAGGCTATGAACCACTTCTTCGGTCATATCAGCTAGTGTTGCTGGTGTTGGGAGTGATGCAGCTGCTGACGCTGTTGCTGTATCTATGGATGTAGATGGTTGAGACTGATAGTGATACTGATCTTGATAAGAAAGATATCGTTGCAATAGTTGTTGATACGCTCGCAGTTTTTGTTCCGTATTGAGCGAAGAGGATTGTAATATAATAGTCATTTGTTGATCCAAATCACTCAGCTGATTTACAAGAGGGGGTGTAGGAGGCTCCGGTCGCAACGGTGTTGATGAAGGTATCATGTTTTCACTCGCTGGAACGAGTTTCATTTTGATGGCGTGTTGCATTTTTTATTATTGTGGTTGTGGAAATAACCCACCTAGCAGTTGTGTAGCTAGTGGTAGCAGCAGTTGTAGAAATCCTCCTTTTTGTATTAATTTTTGTCGTTTGACTGTGTTTGATTTAGGCGCTATCAAACGGCGAAGCTTGTGCTTGTGACGAGCCCATCGTTGTTTCTGACCACGCGATAGTTTAACATGTCCTTTAAGTACATTATGTACCATCTCACACAAACAGTTAATAACACGAGGTTGTTTCAACAGTTGTTGGCGCTGATGTTTTTTTTTAGCACGTAATAAAGGAATCAAAGGTTGAAGTCGAGTCTGAGCACGATGTGTCTTCGCCATGGTAGTCTTTTTTCATCTGAATGTCTCATAACAGATAACACCTGTTTTATATATTGTTTTTGGGAATATAGACGATCGGATGTGGATCAAAAACATGAGTGCGCACACGATAGGTTTCAGGAGTTTGTTGTTTAAAATCTAAAAAGAGGTATCCATAAGCCTCTCGGGTTGCATCTTGATAGGCCTCACGTAAAAAATGATGTCGTTTAGGAAACGTTTGCATAGCCAAGTGTAAAATTTGATCCGCAGATCGTGGATTTTTACCCAACCACAAATAATGTGCATTTAACGAAATCGTCCGATGATGTTTGCTGGTATGAAATATATTTTGCACCATATAAGCCATACTTATATTTCCGTGATGACATTTTTTAATAAAAAATTCAGCCACACGCTGTTCCATCACAGGATTATCCATATGATCATCGACCACCAATAAGGTTGCAATAGTCGAATCAAAGTCCACTCCATCTAAACTTTCTACAAAATCAATAGATACGGGACTTGTCTCTCGTAGCTGTCCAAATAAGTCTTGATATTGATGATAGACATACACCACTTTTTCAATAGGCGGTTGAATGTGAGTTTTACAATGTTGAATCAATTGTGCAATAAAAAATGTTTTACCACAGCCAGAAGGACCCGCGAGAAGGATCGAGAACGGATGTTGTAAAAAACGCACATCCATGATAAGTCACTCTTATCAATGTCAAACAAAAAACAAAAAAAAGTTAGAGGTCCAGCGCTACGGTAGAGACACCGTCTGACAATACCTTTCTTTTAGTGTAGAGATAGGATAAACCTCTTTTGGGTTGGATATAAGTTCGCATCACATTTTGTGCGTCAAGACGAAAACCTCGATTAACCACATGATGTGGCGTTTGTGCCGTTAGTACGGTTTCAAAGTTGGCTATGGTTAATGGATTGCACCTTTTTTGTACGCCTTTGCAAGACACCTTAGTGGTTGTATGAGTGCTACATGCGTAGCTTTTGGGTGCCAAAGAGATAATTTTATCAGCTTTGGCTTCCAGCTTCCATAAACCTGGTTCACGCGTTTGGTGTTTATGTGCTGCAGCACAGCATGGGGGTGGTGCTGATGGTGGTGGTGGTGCTGATGGTCCCGGCAGAGATGATGTTGATAGTGGAGGCGATGGTGTCGATAGTGATGGTGGTAGACTGTCGTTGTTTTTATGCGTTTGGCAATATTGAGTAGGCAACCATTCGTCCCGATGTTTGTTGAAGTGATCCCTCCGATCGGGACGAATGACGTCTTCTAAATTGTCCCCACTCAATGCCAAATACAACGAGTCAGTGTCGCAGGTGATCAGTTGATAATCGCACCGCTCAATGTAAAAGTCGATAAAGTGGTAATAGAATTGTAGAAGCTTGAGTTTGGCGTACCCGTACACAAATAATCCGATGTGTAGAGGTAGATTTTGGTCGATGCTGGTCAATCGGCACTCTACCTCGTAATAATCATTTTGCACGGGTACGCATCTTTTAAATCGTGGATCGTGGATCGCTTTGGTGGCGCCCTTGGCATCCGTGATGAACGCCTTAGTGTGACGATCACGCCTCATCAAGGTCCGGCCATAGGAGCTGTTGCCCTAGATCAAACAAAACAAAAAAAAAAAAAAAACCAAAAAATGAGTCCCCTCAAAATAAAAAAATATGCGCGCACACACACACGCGTGCACGTGTGTAGACATTTCTAGCAATGCACGGACATGGTCTCTTGGTTGCATGGGTTGCGTGTTTTGGTTTTCAATGCATTTTATTGTATTTTGCCGTGCACTTTTGAAAATTTGATCGTGCAGAGTATTAAAAATGAGCGTGCATAGTATTAAAAACGAGCATGTTTAGTCGTTCACACATGCGCGCACACGTGCATGCGTATGATATTATCGTTGCACGGACATGGTATCTTGGTTGCATGGGTTGCGTGTTTTTGTTTTCAATGCATTTTATTGTATTTTGCCGTGCACTTTTAAAAATTTGCTCGTGCAGTGTATTAAAAATGGGCGTGCATAGTATTAAAAACGAGCATGTTTAGTCGTTCACACATGCGCGCACACGTGCATGCGTATGATATTATCGTTGCACGGACATGGTATCTTGGTTGCATGGGTTGCGTGTTTTTGTTTTCAATGCATTTTATTGTATTTTGCCGTGCACTTTTAAAAATTTGATCGTGCAGTATATTAAAAATAGGCATGTATAGTATTAAAAATGAGCATGTTTAGTCGTTCACACATGCGCGCACACGTGCATGCGTATGATATTATCGTTGCACGGACATGGTATCTTGGTTGCATGGGTTGCGTGTTTTTGTTTTCAATGCATTTTATTGTATTTTGCCGTGCACTTTTAAAAATTTGCTCGTGCAGTGTATTAAAAATGGGCGTGCAGTGTATTAAAAATGCTTACACATGATAAAAAAAGACTCACCACGAGTTTGTAAGCTGCTGCAATGATGGCCTTGTCATCATCCAAGTCTGCTTCTCGTCGGGCGCTGGTCACCTTGTCTGTGAATTTTTGGAAGCAGGGCTGTTTGTTGTATTGAATCACCTGATGGATTTTGGTGACTCGTAGCCCTTGTTGCAAATACCACTGGAGTAGGGGGGTGATAAGCAATATTTTTTCTCCACGAAAACTAGAAATGAGGGAGCGTTGTGGTTGTTTCAAGAAGCCGTGCGCTTCCGCAAACGCCTTCATGTGAGGACCGATGTCATTTCGGCCGATGTTGGTGTTTTTGAAGATTGGTGGAAATTCTCCAAATCGAGGTTTGAGTTGATCTGGAACCTCAATATCAACTTCCACGAATCCAAACATGGCCCCAGTCCTCACATGCTCCAAGATCTCCGTTTCGGTCATGCCCCCACTATAGAAGGCGGGTCCAGACTCAACTCGAGGCGCCCAATGTGCCACTTCTTTCTTGTTTTTCTTTCTGTAATCTTGCCATTGGCACTCTCGCATGATGCGTAGATTGATGCCGATTTTTTGTAGATACGCATCTTTTTCTTGTGTGTCGTCGGCTCTCTTCTTTTTTAGGTCGGGGTCCAAATTTTGTGTTAGGCGGCAATCATGTCCATGCCAATAACAGCCGTGAAATTGAAATGCCGTGTTTGATTTCTGGTCCCAACCATCCACGGGAAGCTTTCTTCCTCCTAGCCTTTTTTCTACTCCCCTATTATATTGATGTTGGATGTCTCTCTTTTCTTTAGCTGCTATATATTCTAGCCATTCTAAACAAATCTTACTCTGTCGATTTTTCTTCCAATCTAAATAAAATCCATCTTCTGCCTTTCTTCTCAAATAAAACCCTACCGGCATAGGTTCTGACATACATTTCAGATATAGGCTATTGGCATCATATCCCTCAATGGTCTTGCAGAGTTTTGGAGAAACGATGTTGGGGTCCGCCGATCTGATGTAGGTGACGTCTTTTTCATGGTATCTATGAAAAACAATGGCTGGACCACCACACACCGAATCCCGCATTGTATAATACATATCTTTATCCTGCTCATCACAAAGCGCAAAAAAATTGCGGCAACTTGAGTGCAAAAATCGATCTGTTAGCCCTGGTAGTGTCACGCCATCATAGAACATGTCTAAACCCAAGTCTTGAAAAAAATGTGTCTGCTTTTCAATAGCTTCTAAAAATGGCACACAGTCCATGTTATTGTAATGTATGAGCCAGTCTCGTAATGTGCTCATCTTTTGGGCATCCCATTCCACTTGACAGCTTTGATACTCCTCTTCCGTGATTGTACTTTTGGTTAGATCGCTAAAAAAGGCCTCTCTGGGAGGTAGCTGTGGCTCATCCAATTTGTCCAGTGATGTGATATATTGATAAGGAAAAAATGATTTCTGTAGTGAGCACTTGTAGGCTGCTAAATATTGGCGATAAGAAAAGCCAGGCGCCAAATAATTGGTGATGTCTAGAAATCTTAATTTGGCGTTTGAAAGAACCAAAAACTGTTTCCCTTTTTTGATCATCCGATTTTTTGAGGTTGGTTTTGTTTTCTTCTTTTGTTTTTTCCACAAAGACGCCTTCTTTCTCTTTCTTCCTTCTGGTGTTATTTCTTCTTCTTCTTCTTCATCATCTTCTTCTTCTTCTGTTTCCTCCTCATCCTCATCTTCATCCTCATCTTCAGCATCATCTTCTTTCTCCTTATTTAGGTTCACGCCAGGGTCGGGCTCAGTTTCACAAAAATATTTAGCCAAATACGGTTTCAAAACATTTAAGTCGTATTTCCCGCTCGAAAACCCAATCACGGGGATGCTTTCAATAAATGTAGATAGTCGATCTTTAAGTTCATTGAGTGGGTGAAATTCAACATGTTCATCAGTTTCGGCAATCGCTTCTAAACGCTTCTTGATTTTTTTAAAGACAGGTTTGGCTACCTCTTTTAGAATGGAATGTGAGGCTTTTTGGATGGTGTATAGTGCCTCTATGGTTTCACGCACCAACTCTTCCGGGTTTCCTGTGGTGATGAAACATTGTGGTTCTGTAAATCCGGGTACATTGCTACATATACTGATGGAAAGCGGTACATGCTGTTCTAAAAATGTTAATTGTGTAGGGTTATCCTGGATATTTGATGTATTGGGAAAATACGTCTCTATATCATATACAATTCTATAGGGATGAAACTGCAGTTGTAGTGGCAATTTTATGTTTTCATCATCTAATCTCTGTCTTAGTGTGGGTGGCAGTTTATAGATTCCTCCTGGAAATTTTTCACGGGTTTGAGCCCCTTTACATTTCACAAAATGAGAACACAATTGATTGGATGCCCTAAAATGGCGATCGCATTTGCTGCAGCTATAAGTCTTTGCATATACATTCAAGTTTTTAATATATGAAAAATGATTTTGAAACTGGTTAATATATAGTGTCTCGGAGTATCTGGTTAATGAGCGTCGCACTAATTGTGCTGTAGGTAACTCGGATTCTTCGTCTTTTTGCAGACTAAAGATAGTCACATTGACTTCAAAATGTTTCTCAAATCGGTCTAGATCTTCTAGTTTTACACCTTCAAATGTTTTGGGATCACCCTGAGGTAGAAAACTTTTAAATAATGTCTTTGCACTTCGTTCACAATATTGTCGATGGGCTCCTCTTTTTAGCGCTAAGCAGCGAAATAAACACAAATTATCTTTGATAGGATAGCGAGGATCACAGTTCACAAGAGAAATAAGTCCTCGATTTTCTGCTAAAAATAATGGAAAATCGGCGGGTGGAGCTCCCAAAAGACGATGTTGACGTTTAAATACAAAAAATTCAATATTGGTGATCCACTCCAGAGTCCATTCTCTGCAAAAATAAAATAAAAAACTATAAGTACTTTTTTCTTTATCTCAAACAAACAAAGCAAACAAACAAACAAAACAAACAAACAAACAAAAAAAATTTTCCTGTCATAAATATTTAATGGTTTACTTACGTGTTTTCTCTTTGTATGGTAGCGAGGTTCTGGTAGTCGATGTTGTCAAGGTCACTTAGGAACTGTTCCCAGTCTTCACGATTGTTTATAGAAATGGGATTTTCAAAGAGTGCGGCATTGTTCACACATGCATAGTGGTACTTTATTTCTCCTGATCGTTGATTTTTCAAAATCACTCCTAAGCTGGCATTAATTTTAAAACAAAATGTTTGGTTCTGGTAAATTGTATTATTTAATTGTTCATGGGTCAACAAACCGTTTTCAAAACCAAAATTATAACGTTCTAGCACAGGTCCACGGTAAATATAATTGTTTATATATCGGCTATTATTCACATAGCACTGAAGAATTGGGTCGTGATCTCCAATAAAATTTACTTCTTCTAAAAGACTGTTAATAACAGCGTCTGAACTATTATTTACAAGCACTTGATCCAAGTCGTTGTCTTCAAAATCATCCCTGTTAATAACGGCGTCTGAACTATTATTTACAAGCACTTGATCCAAGTCGCTATCTTCAAAATCATCCATTTTAAAAGGCTTGCCATTTCAAAATTCTTTTCACAAAATATGCCACCACAAAACTTGCCTTTACTTTTTCTTGGATACAACCGCTCTTTATATACCCTGTGCTTGTGTCGGCTTCTTCTTGAGCCGCCCCTTTCATTAATCCTCAATTTGCCTTCTAGATATATATAATACATCATTTTGACATTTATGCGAGGTACTAAAATTGTGTTGGCTGCTATCGGCTTTTTGATCCGTCCCTTTCGTTAATCCTAACTATGCCTTCGGGATATATATAATACTTTATTTTGATATTTATCAGTGGTACTAACATTTGGCTGGCTGCTATCGGCTTTTGATCCATCCTTTCGTTAATCCTAACTATGCCTTCGGGGTATATATAATACTTTATTTTGATATTTATCAGCGGTACTAACATTTGGCTGGCTGCTATCGGCTTTTGATCCATCCTTTCGTTAATCCTAACTATGCCTTCGGGGTATATATAATACTTTATTTTGATATTTATCAGCGGTACTAACATTTGGCTGGCTGCTATCGGCTTTTGATCCATCCTTTCGTTAATCCTAACTATGCCTTCGGGGTATATATAATACTTTATTTTGATATTTATCAGTGGTACTAACATTTGGCTGGCTGCTATCGGCTTTTGATCCATCCTTTCGTTAATCCTAACTATGCCTTCATGGTATATATAATACTTTATTTTGATATTTATCAGTGGTACTAAAATTTGTTGGGCCTGATAAAAATTAGATCTCACACCCATTAACCCATGCTTTTAACCATTCTCCCTATCTATATTCAAATGCTTACATCGGATATTGCTAAGCAGGTCTTTCCATACTTTTCCATAATTATCCATACACCATCGAGGCATATATCATTCATCATTTTGATATTTTACTGCTCAATGTGTCTAGGTATACAAACACAAAAAGATGTGCACTTGCTGTCTTTGGGGTGCTTGGTCTAAATAAAAAATAAAAAAAAATAAAAAATTGATAAATACAAAAAAGACGCGCACTTGCTGCCTTTAGATGTTTGATCTCACGCTCATACCACTAAGTCATTCTCTATTCATCAAGATGCACACTTGCTGTCTTTGACTGAGACGCGCACTTGCTGTCTTTGGATGTTTGATCTCACGCCCAGACCAATGAGTCATTCTATATTCATCAAGATGCGCACTTGTTGTCTTTGGGGTGCTTGATCTCACGCACAGACCACTGAGTCATATATCCATTCACCGAGATGCGCACTTGCAATCGCACCATCAATAAAATTATATCCCCCCAGGCCATACGTCATCCATCACTTTTTGACAGGGCACAAGACCATCGCGTTGGAGCATCATGACCTAAGAGTACATGTGCACCTATGACGTCATCCCCCTGTCACGTGACCCACTTTTTAGGTGCAGGTGCACGCTTCGCATCTTGCATACCTACATACTACTTCTGTTAATTGGTTATTTTCTGTTAGGCCGTGAGGGAATTGGCGCTACTCCTCTGTTAATTGGTTATTTTCTGTTAGGCCGTGAGGGAATTGGCGCTACTCCTCTGTTAATTGGTTATTTTCTGTTAGGCCGTGAGGGAATTGGCGCTACTCCTCTGTTAATTGGTTATTTTCTGTTAGGCCGTGAGAGAATTGGCGCTAATCCTATGTTAATTGGTTATTTTCCGTTAGGCCGTGAGCAAATTGGCGTTATTCCTATTTCTTAACTGGTTATTTTCTGTTAGATCTTGAGGGAATTGGCGTTTGTCAGCTGTCCTAGTGCTAATAGTACTCAACACTGGATGTCTGCTGTCCAAGTGCTAATAGTGCTCAACACTGGATGTCTGCTGTCCAAGTGCTAATAGTACTCAACACTGGATGTCTGCTGTCCAAGTGCTAATAGTGCTCAACACTGGATGTCTGCTGTCCAAGTGCTAATAGTACTCAACACTGGATGTCTGCTGTCCAAGTGCTAATAGTGCTCAACACTGGATGTCTGCTGTCCAAGTGCTAATAGTACTCAACACTGGATGTCTGCTGTCCAAGTGCTAATAGTGCTCAACACTGGATGTCTGCTGTCCAAGTGCTAATAGTACTCAACACTGGATGTCTGCTGTCCAAGTGCTAATAGTGCTCAACACTGGATGTCTGCTGTCCAAGTGCTAATAGTACTCAACACTGGATGTCTGCTGTCCAAGTGCTAATAGTGCTCAACACTGGATGTCTGCTGTCCAAGTGCTAATAGTGCTCAACACTGGATGTCTGCTGTCCAAGTGCTAATAGTACTCAACACTGGATGTCTGCTGTCCAAGTGCTAATAGTACTCAACACTGGATGTCTGCTGTCCAAGTGCTAATAGTGCTCAACACTAGATGTCAGCTGTCCAAGTGCTAACGTTACTCAATACATTGTGTGGATGTCCAAGTGCTACTCATCAATGGATGTCTGCTGTCCAAGTGCTAATAGTGCTCAACACTGGATGTCAGCTGTCCAAGTGCTAACGTTACTCAATACATTGTGTGGATGTTCTCCCTGTCCCAAGTTGAGGCTGAGGTTAAGGTTCTAGTCTCTGCTACATTGTATGTCCGTCTTCTTCACTTCTGGAAACGTGTCCAGACATGACGTGTCTCTATACACTCATTCAGCTCATAATAATAGTGTTGTCTCTCTACGAATCGGGAAGCCATATCAGTCAGCCTCAGTGTTGGTCTGTTGCTATATTTAGCGTGCGCGGAATGCAGGTGTATTGTGGTGATGCACGTGTTTACAAGAGAAAGCCTGCAGGCTGCGCTGTTGCGTCAAACCAGCTACAACGGGCGGCAAAGCAAACTAAAGCTTTACATACACGCACCACCGCTTTCTCAGCCATCCATTGATATACAAAAACATGTGCTTTCGGTATTAATTTATTTATTACAAGCAATGTATTTCAGCGCATACATTAACAGTTACATGCGCTGTACCCGCAAACAGGTGGAACTTCCATTTCCAACTGCTGATAGACACAGACGGGTATCAAGGTTTTCAAACATGTCATCATTCTATTTTTTGACGCCGCCTTATACACAAAGCGGAAGGGAAATCTTCGCAGTTCCTCGAAGCGTTCCGCCGTTAAACAAGAGTTCAACAAGATGTGGCACGTTTGGGACTGACCTTAATGCACACAAAATAAAGATGATTAATGAACGGAAGTCGACAGCTAAAATGTAAGGTATTAAAACGATCCTTCAGCTCTTTCTGCCTCCAGTCCTGGAAGATCTCTCCATTCACCTCTCGCCAACCGTCATCTCTTTTTCCAAGTGAATCTGCTGACCAGTCAATGCCACCCACCCTCTGGCAAACCCATCATCATCATCGTCATCTTCATCAACAACAACAACAACAGTTGCGGCATCGTCATCTCCCGTCATCATTATCATCATCATCATCATCATCATCATCATCATCATCATCATCATCATTAATTTTAACACTACCACCACCACCACCATCTTCATCATCATGAACATCGCTACTATTTCCACTTACACTACTTCTATACAACTATAACTACTACTATTGCTTCTACTACTGCTACTGCTACTACTACTACTACTATTACTACCGCCGTCATCATCACAATCGCCACACCCACCTTCAAACAAACACCATCATGCATAACCACCGCCTAAGCAGTATTATCCACACCGCTGTCGCAGACAATCACTCTGTGTTGATGCCAACTTTTTTAATCTACATAAAATCCAGGGCAGCTCAGATGCCCGCGCTGGGCTTTAAAATATTTTACCCTAAACTACGGAGACCCGTAAACGTCGTGCCGTGCCAGGCATCCAGCCCTTTGAGACTGACTGCCAATTAAAGCCCTGGCGACCTGCCAGCTAAATTCTTCCCTAAAAACACTGCCATCCTTCTCCAAAGACGGTGTAGATTTTTTCCCAGAAAAGTCTTGAGAAAGGTGGGGTGGTTTTGATGATAATTATGACTTTGCTTTATGACGGCGCGTCAGTCTGTGAGTGACTGAGCGACATCCTCTGGACGTCTTTGACGTCATGGTCATTGTTTTGGTTGCTCGGCATAACCACAGGCACGCATAGTTAATAACGCGCCTTGTGGACAAACAGAACGTTGTGTGTTGAAAACTGAGACGCGTCTTGTTGTATTACGGCAAGACCGGTGTTTGTTACGTCTGCTTTTCGGTGCTAGCTGTACGAACAGACTGCCACTACTGTATAGGATTAGCTACGGCTGAAAAACATTTCTACTGTTTCCTTCTTATCTCTCAGCTACAGCTTTACAGGATAGGGGGAAAAGCTTTTAACCCCGGTTTATCAATAGCTTTTGTTTGTGTTTAGTTTAACCACGCTATCATATGAGAGAGAGAGAGAGAGAGAGAGAGAGAGAGAGAGAGAGAGAGAGAGAGAGAGAGAGAGAGAGAGAGAGAGAGAGAGAAAGAGAGAGAGAGAGAGAGCGAGAGAGAGAGAGAGAGAGAGAGATGCTACAGAAGACTGCTGGGCATTTCCTATACCCAGCACATCACCAACGACGAAGTCCGACAGACCATCACACAAGCCATTGGACAACACGATGACCTGCTCACAGTCGTCGTGAAAAAATGGAAACTCCGATGGTACTATGGCCACGTCACCAGATCATCAGGTCTTGCAAAGACCATCCTGCAAGGCATAGTGCAGGGAGGTAGAAGAAGAGGGAGACCGAAAAAGAGGTGGGAGGACAACATTCGTGAATGGACTGGTTTGACATTGAGCGAATCAATCAGGGTTGCTGAGGACAGGGAAAGATGGAGTACGCTGGTTAAACGATCATCTGTGGTGCCCCTACGACCTCCGAGTTACGGGATAGGATAGGAAGGATAGGATAGGAATACGCGTATTAGTTTGTTGGACTTGGAACAAAACAAGCTGTTTATATCACGTGGCAGGATCGCTGCCTTATCTTATTTAGCGTGACGCTTTATATAAAATACAATTTGGCTGCAGTTCGTATAGCTGTTGGCTGCACAACAGAGGAATAACTTTCCTCATTGTTTATCGCTTGATTTTTGGATGAATCGTTTCTTTGTACCGTTTTGCTTAGCGCCTACAGCCCAAACTTGTGGACAGTCGCGCTTTGTTAAAGGGACCCACTGTGACCACGCCCCCTCGACGAGTCCGTTTAACATTCACAGTGAGTTTGCCCCCACTGAAAAGAAGTAGCTTGCAACAGAACAAAAACCAACTACCATTTAGCGTTAAACAGGCGAAATCACTTCCTGTCACAACAGAAATGGAGAAGTGAAACTAGCGGTTGGTTTGACCAACCAAAGCCCACTACATTGTCGTGGTATGTAATACCAATGCCAACTTTGGCCTACACTCATTTTCCACCAAAGTAAATAAAACCTTCCAACTGGGGCTCTTTAAAGCATTTTATCATCATTGTCATTATCATCATCTTCATCATCATCGTCATCATTATAATCATCATCATTATCATCGTCGTCGTCATCATCCTGATCTTCATCATCATCATCGTCGTCATCATCATCATTATCATCATCGTCGTCGTCGTCAGCATTATCATCACCATCATCATCGTCATCATCACCATCATCATCATCACCATTATCACCATCATCCGCTGTTGGACCTATTTGCCAGGTTCCGTGACGCGCATAATTGCCCTCACAGACCGTCTCAGTCAATTCAAAACATGAAGGTCTGGACAGGCATTGCATCAGTAATCATTGATCGCCATTGATCATTGTCGGCATCCATGGAGCCTGCAAGCTCTGTGATTGTGGGTATTGGGTCATCAAGCGCGACACTATCATGGTATCGATGCAGTGTAGGACACTGACCTCCAGACACGCTACATTCCGGCACCAACCCTTCACATCAATAAAACCAGCCTTTTAAAGGAATAGCAATCTATCTGTGTGACTTTATGGCTGGATGATAGGTCAGGTGTATGGGGAGGCGCCCACTAGACGTAGGATAACATACCATTATCATTTTTAGGTCAGCCGGTGCGTTAATGCCAGCGTTGACGGTTTACTGACTGAAACGGTTCGCTCAGTGTCATCGTTGTTGTTTCTCCTTTATCACACACAGACAATCGTTGAACGAGTGTTGTTGTTGAGGTTGTTTTGTGTTGGATGACTGTTTGGTTGGCCATTGTGGTTGGTTCATTGTGTTCAGTGGATAATTCCTAATTATTGTGAGAGACGTAGACAAGAGGTTTGATAATACTTTGCACTGGAACCCCACCCCAATACAAAAATAGCACGATGGCCAGTGCTCACGGGCAGTTTATTGTGGCTGACAGGTTTGATTTTACATTAGTAATTTCACCAGAGAAAAAAAGAGTTGTTACCCATTGAGCAATCCCGTAGCCTCGGAAACACGAGTTTGGCGTTCTACTGACTGAGCTGTGCTGCCCCTCAAGTCAAGTTGGATAGTTCATTCCCTGCAGTTTTCCGTGACATTACGGGTCTCCAGTAAGTGGAACTATCAGGTGTTCCTAATTGCGGACAGTTTACCTCATAGTTTCGGTCTACAGTACTCCATCGTCCACATATCTGACTTTTTGTTGTTGTATTTAACCAACCATCACACATTTGTTCTACATCTTTAAAATAATGTTGTTTTTTAAAAGTTTGTAGCAGTTCATGTTGTGTTAAAAAACACGGGTCGTGGTTTAGGGTACATTACTGACGGGTTGTCATTGTCCTTCATTTATTATGGGATCGAATCAGTTTTAAACGAGAAAGTGACAGTTTTGGATTATAAACTAGGAATCAATTGCAGCAATAGCTTGTAATATTGTAATATGCCTGAACAACTACACTGTACCGGAGAAGATAGTCGATCACATAACACTGGCAGAAAAAAAGTCCTTATCAATCTATCATGACGTCTCATCTCCCCACACATATGAGCACATCCGCTCTCTCTCTCTCTCTCTCTCTCTCTCTCTCTCTCTCTCTCTCTCTCTCTCTCTCTCTCTCTCTCTCTCTCTCATCTCTCTCTCTCTCTCTCTCTCTCTCTCTCTCTCTCTCTCTCTCTCTCTCTCCTCTCTCTCTCTCTCTCTCTCTCTCTCTCTCTCTCTCTCTCTCTCTCTCTTCTCTCTCTCTCTCTCTCTCTCTCTCTCTCTCTCTCTCTCTCTCTCTCTCTCTCTCTCTCTCTCTCTCTCTCTCTCTCTCTCCTCTCTCTCTCTCTCTCTCTCTCTCTCTCTCTCTCTCTCTCTCTCTCTCTCTCTCTCTCTCTCTCTCTCTCTCTCTCTCTCTCTCTCTCTCTCTCTCTCTCTCTCTCTCTCTCTCTCTCTCTCTCTCTCTCTCTCTCTCTCTCTCTCTCTCTCTCTCTCTCTCTCTCTCTCTCTCTCTCTCTCTCTCTCTCTCTCTCTCTCTCTCTCTCTCTCATCCTTCACGCCCACAATTGCAAGATGATGTGCAAAACCAAATAAACGATAGGGCAGGCACGCAACACTGGAAGTAATAACGATATCAGAAATAGCAGCAACAACACCCGACGCAACCATCCCGCCTGCGACCTTTGTTATCTGGCAGGATATCTTAGACAACATGCACTGGTCATATATATATGCATGTAGCAGAATACAGTCTATCACATTCCGACGTCTAATCACTCTTCCTATCCTATCCCGTAACTCGAAAGTCGTTCGGGCACCACAGGTTATCAACCAGCGTACTCCATCTTTCTCTGTCCTCAGCAACCCTCTTTGGGTGTGGGTGTGACTCAAAGGGTAGAAATGAGGGTCGCCTTGCTATGTCAGAACATCATCGCAATTCAGAAAAAGTGACACTGCTTCCAAAGTGCCTTTATAAGCCCTTTGCTGCTACGTACAGTCTAGTGGGGCCGGGTAGCTCAGTTGATAGAGCGTCTTACTAGTAACCGAGAGGTACCTGGTTCGAATCCCGAATTGGCCAATGTGGGACCATATTATTTTCCCCTTACCTTCAACTGGTTCGCTGGTGTCAGAATAATGTGACCAGTAGTCGCCCATACGCTTCGGTGTCGTGTGACTATAATCTACAGTTACATTACGTACAGTCTGGATCTTTCAGATGTTGTGAAGCTGTCCCCGATACCGTATCCCTTTCAGTACAAAGTTGATTCATGGTTGTGCGGCGATACCCAGGACAAGAAGATACATGGCCGAAAAGTCCTTCCCAAATATTTATCGTATTGTTAATATTGCACTGGCATGATCATGAAAAACCAATGCTGAAAAACGGCCGGTCTATTGTAAACTGTATCAGTTTGGGTTCCGCTGGTTTTTATAAGTTTATTTAATCGTTGGGTAATAGCGCATTGGGTTTTCTTTTCATCTCAAGAGCTGCTCAAGGCGCTGGCCGATACAAGATCTAACTCAAGCCGCACCAGGTGCCTATTTGCTGTCTAGGCGCAATTGTCTGACATGACGCGACTCACCCTCTTTGACTCGACTCACCCTCTCTGACTCGACTCACCGTGTCTGCTTCGACTCACCCTGTCAGTTGAGCTGAGGTCTGCCCCGACGTTTTCACCGGATTTTGAATAAAGGAAGGGGCGGGGGGAAGGAAAGATGAGGGGGTAATGTGAAGGTAAGAGTGGGGTGCAGATTCATAAATTATAATTATCTGTGGTATCGGGAGAACATAGCAACGGGTTGTTTTGGGGGTTGTTACTGTTGTTATTTGTGGTGGCAAGGCTGGCGTGTTTGTGTGCGTGCTGCGCGCGCGTCTATGTGTGCCCCTTTGTTGTGATTAAATGTAACGCATTATTTCTGACACGTTGAGAATAATAGCAACAGGTTGCTGCTGTTGTTTGCCGTTTGTCGCTAGCCAAAGCTAGAGGGGAAAAAACCATGTACTTGGTGCTTTCGTGTGAGCTTGCCAACATCTTGTAACCTGAACCCCCATTGTTGCCCTGACAAGCTGTTCTTGATGATGGAATCTTCTTTGATTGAGCTGGAGTTGCGGCTGGAGGTGGGTGGGGGAGTGGTAAGGGAATAGGAGTGCAGGCAGGCAGGGTGTAGCGTGGCGTATTGTTGGCAGGAGTAGCTCAGTAGTGAAACTCTAAAGTCTGTGTTTTAGTCCCAATCCCAGCTCCCATAGCATGCAAAACGCTGACTATCTCTGTGCAGAGATTAGCTCCCACATTCTAGCAGCCTACAGTGGATGGGACAAGCCAGATATTCCTGTGAATGTTTGACACTAAGGTACCCAGCGCCACTGACTACAACCCATTAAACCCTGTGGGGTAACCACTGGATACTGCACCTAGTGGTCCACTTGGCTGTCATCACGTCTCTTCACCCTCCAATCCCCCAGCCCCCTCTCTCTCCCCTCTCTCTTTCACGCCTAGTGGCGCTGGGTACCTTAGTGTCAAACCAAAATGATGACCAACAACACCAATGGCATCAACACGGACATCAAAATCCAAGGCCTATTTCTCCACACAGGGCATAGCTTCAAATATTTAGGAGCCATTGTGTCAGATAATGGGTCCCGACAGGAAGACACCTCCAGGATCGCACAAACAACTGCTGCCCTGGCAAGGTTGAAGCCTATTTGAAAAGACAGGACCATCAGTCTACATTCCAAGGTAAAACTGCTGCGCTCCCTTGTCATCTCCATCTTCCTCCATCACAGCAGATCTACAACGAAAAATGCAAAACATGGAGATGAGGTGCTACAGAAGACTTCTGGGCATTTCCTATACCCAACACATCACCAACGACGAAGTCCGACAGACCATCACACAAGCCATTGGACAACACGATGACATGCTCACAGTGGTGAAGAAACGGAAACTCCGATGTTGTAGCCACGTCACCAGATCATCAGGCCTTGCAAAGACCATAGTGCAAGGCACAGTGAAAGGAGGTAGAAGAAGAGGGAGACCGAAAAAGAGATGGGAAGACAACATTCAAGAATGGACTGGTTTGACACTGAGCGACGCCATGAGGGTTGCTGAGGACAGAGAAAGATGGAGTACACTGGTTAAACGATCATCTGTGGTGCCCCTACGACCTCCGAGTTACGGGATAGGATAAAATTATAATAATAATAATAATAATAATAATAATAATAATAATAATTATTATTATTATTATTATTATTATTATTATTATTATTATTATTATTATTATTATTATTATTATTATTATTATTATTATTATTATTATTATTATTATGGAGACCAGCAAACAAGACATAGAGAACATACAGGGCACACAAAAGCAAAGCTTAAATATTACTACACATTGACAGATTTTCTCAATGAAATGTCTTGTTTGCGAATTTACCAGCTCAAAAAACTCCTCAAAGCGTTCGTCAAGCTTTAGATGTCTTTGTAACACGTTAGCAATACAAAACAACGGCGTGCAGAAGTAGAAAGCCAGAAGCGAAGGTGGGCAGAATAGCATTGATATGAAGTGAGCGATAGCGTGACCCGTGTTGTGCTGATGCTTGATTGATTTCATTTCTACTTAACAGCCAACCTCACCTCACTTTAAGGTCGCTATTGTGGGACAGGGATGGCCGTTGGGAGAGAGCGTCTACCTCCCGTCTTAAAGGCGGGCAGGGCGCAACTGTTTTGGATCGATTTTTGGGTTTTGTTTTGTTTTAGAGTAATGTCGATGTAGTGTTATGCCACATCCATCCGCCCGTTCCCTCACTCTTCCCCAGGATAGAACTTGTAAGTAGTTTAGTACTTCAATTGACCTGTGATTAACTGCAGTGTGTATGCATGGAAGAAGATCTGTGGTGTCTTGGATAGTTCTGGTTCGTCCCAGCTCATTTTGAGTTTGACAACGACAAAACATACATTTGGTTCTGGGCAATTGTAACGCTCCCAATGTTGAAGTAGAGAAATCACGGAATTTCATGTCATGGACTTGAAATAAAACACAGAGTGTGTGCGGAGGGGGGGGGGGGGGGAGCAGAGAGAAAGAAAGATCATGTGAATGGGTGGGTGAACGGAAAAAGAGAGAGAGTGTGGGTGAGAGAGAATGTGGATGAGAGAGAGCGAGCGAGCGTGTGGGTTAGGGAGTGAGCGGAAGCGATTCACAAATTCGATCAATAGGTCCTAATTGATGTTGTGTGTTGTTGATTACTTTCCGACAGTTGATTACTGGCGCGGAGCAGAGCAGATTGAATAATTTCATGTCAAACGATCGGCCATTTCCCCTGCAATTTACAGCTGTAAGAAGCAGTGCACGTAGTTCATCTAATCGCTTGGCTGTGGCCATTGCGCAACCCCGACCTAGCTATACCACATTAACCTCTAGTGTTATCGACTATGGGATGAATGATGATGACTACGGCGATGATGATCGTCATGAGTAGGAGCTGGATGAGGACCCGCCCTTTTGAACTGTAGAAGCAAGGGTAGTTTCGTTGAAGTCAGTAGTGATTTTTGAGGTGGATAATAATGAGGAGTAGGAGGAAAGTGACGATGGCACTGGAGGTGGTAATTTAGAGGAGGCTGATGATGATGATGGATGATGAGGAGGAGGAGGTCCGAGGAGGAAAGTGACGATGGCATTGGAGGTGATAATTTAGAGGAGGCTGATGATGATGGTGGATGATGATGAGGAGGAGGAGGAGAAAGTGACGATGGCATTGGAGTTGGTAATTTAGAGGAGGCTAATGATGATGATGATGGATGTTGATGAGGAGGAGGAAGAGAAAAGTGACGATGGCATTGGAGGTGGTAATTTAGAGGAGGCTAATGATGATGATGATGGATGTTGATGAGGAGGAGGAGGAGAAAAGTGACGATGGCATTGGAGGTGGTAATTTAGAGGAGGCTGATGATGATGGTGGATGAGGATGAGGAGGAGGAGAAAAGTGACGATGGCATTGAAGGTGGTAATTTAGAGGAGGCTAATGATGATGATGGATGAGGAGGAGGAGGAGGAGAAAAGTGACGATGGCATTGAAGGTGGTAATTTAGAGGAGGTTAATGATGATGATGGATGATGATGAGGATGAGGAGGAGCAAGAGAAAAGTGACGATGGCATTGTAGGTGGTAATTTAGAGGAGGCTAATGATGATGATGATGTTGATGATGAGGAGGAGGAGGAGGAGAAAAGTGACGATGGCATTGGAGGTGGTAATTTAGAGGAGGCTAATGATGATGATGGATGTTGATGAGGAGGATAAGGAGGAGGAGAAAAGTGACGATGGCATTGGAGGTGGTAATTTAGAGGAGGTTAATGATGATGATGGATGATGATGAGGAGGAGGAGGAGGAGGAGAAAAGTGACGATGGCATTGGAGGTGGTAATTTAGAGGAGACTGATGATGATGATGGATGATGAGGAGGGTCGAGGAGGAGAAAAGTGACGATGGCATTGGAGGTGGTAATTTAGAGGAGGTTAATGATGATGATGGATGATGAGGAGGAGGAGGAGGAGGAGAAAAGTGACGATGGCATTGGAGGTGGTAATTTAGAGGAGGCTGATGATGATGATGGATGATGAGGAGGGTCGAGGAGGAGAAAAGTGACGATGGCATTGGAGGTGGTAATTTAGAGGAGGCTGATGATGATGATGGATGAGGAGGAGGAGGAGGAGGAGAAAAGTGACGATGGCATTGGAGGTGGTAATTTAGAGGAGGCTGATGATGATGATGATGATGATGATGATGATGATGATGATGATGAGGAGGAGGAGGAGGAGGAGGAGGAGGAGGAGGAGGAAGACGAGGCATCTATCAACTACAAAAGGTGGCTTCAGTTAAAATTGATGATGCTGACGTGCCGTTATCCATTTGCTTGCAGGTGCTGGCATTTTTGCTAGGTCATTATCATAGTTTATAGCCTCCATTAGTTCACAACCTTTCTTTTCACTACCTCAAAACATGATATTCACAGCGTTTTTGATTGTAACAAGCACGCGCACAAGCGCACCCACCCATACACACACACACACACACACACACACCACGCACATATACATACACACACACGCATCCATCCCCCTTTTTTTTTTTAAAAAGAGGTATTGAGAGAGGCTGGAGAAGAGTGAGATGAACGTGCTGGCCATCAGTTTACAAGTGACGGATTAATTCCACAAAGGATGACCGTCTCGCCTGCCTTTTTCCCTGCAGCCCAATTGTAACCACTTCACTAACACACAAAATCTCTCTCTGTCTGCCTTGTAGACACCTCACACTGCACCCACAGTCACACTAAAAAAATAAATCACTGTTATATAGCCACATTATCAGCTGACAGAACTCTTAAAGTCGAGACGCACACGTCCTTAAAACCTGCGTGCTTACTAGCGCTACGGACCGTTAAGCCTTTCTGATCCATTGTTACTTGCTCATTTGTTTTTTTGGTTTTTTTTAAAAGGTGTTCTTGTAATCTTTTGGTGATGGTGCTTTAGGAGCTCCATTTTCTCTGGGCTAGCCTAAAGAGGTGACCAGCAAATATATATATATATATGATCGTTCTTATATAGCGCTTTTCCAACTCAAGAGCTGCTCAAGGCGCTGGCCGATACAGGATCTAACTCAAGCCGCCCGAGGCGTTAACTTGCAGCCTTTTGGGCGCATCGTAATAACGCTCCAGACAACTGAGCACAATCCTGGGCAGCCAGGGATGGGGGA
Source organism: Oncomelania hupensis (assembly GCA_036898135.1). NCBI lineage: Eukaryota > Metazoa > Mollusca > Gastropoda > Littorinimorpha > Pomatiopsidae > Oncomelania > Oncomelania hupensis. The sequence goes on from CM072512.1 coordinate 5,582,257, forward strand.
GAAGGACCTAGGTGCATGCTGGGTGTGTTCTTGTCACCGGCACTCACCCGTCTAGGACATGAGCGTCAGGATCTTTAAAGTCCTTTATGATGGAATGTATGCGACACAGACTAGACCTCGGTTTATACTCTCATCCGAAGGAGTAGGAAACGGGAGTTAAGTGTCTTTCCCAAGGACACAACACAATGCCCCGTCCTGGGCTCGAACCCGGGACCTTCAGATCCGCAAGCCAAAGCTCTAGCCTTCCCCTCCCCGGTTCTAGAAAGAGCCAGATACCCATTCACAGCTAGGGGATTGGGAAGTGTTGTGCGCCTGTTTCATTCTTGTTGTGTCATTTGGTGGTTGTTTTCCAAGGACGGTCGCTCCTCCTAGTACTAACCCCGCTCGACGTGGATGATGGAAATATTTGTAGCGTGCGGCCAAACAAGTAGGCCACTGCTCCACCCCCGGTAACAGATGACGTTACTGTCAAGTACAGACTCACAACACAGACTTATGGACTCTTGAAATGGGGTGTTGGCCGTCAACAGTCACGCTTGCTGTAGCCTGGACTTCGACAGGCAGCGAGGACAATGAGTTGGGAGTGGTTTACTGCCACCGCCGTTGTCTGGCACATGCTGTCCGCCAGCAGTGCGAAGGATAGCATTCCCCACAGTGGGGGAAATGGCAGACACCAGACGCATAGACCTATGATCTTTAGGCTAGTTTCTCACCTGCTGTCTTACCTGTGTCAGGGGACGTAACACTATGATCGCAATGACATTCTCTCACCTGTTTCATCTTGTCCATTCTTTCCTGCACTTTGCTCTTTTCTCACTCCACGCCCTGTAAAATATGTCTTCCTTCCTTTCTGACAACACGTACTTACACTGCGCCTCCACGTTCATCAATTAATTATTTTATATATTTATTTATTTATTTATTTATTTATTATTATTATTATTATTATTATTATTATTATTATTATTATTATTATTATTATTATTATTATTATTATTATTGGGTATTTGTATAGCGCACATATTTTGCCGTTCTTGGAGACTCAAGGCGCTGGCCGATACAGGATCTAACTCAAGCCGCCCGAGGCGCCAACTTGCAGCCTTTGGCCGCATCGTAATAACGCTCCAGACAACTGAGCACAATCCTGGGCAGCCAGGGGATGGGGGAGAAGGACCTAGGTGCATGCTGGGTGTGTTCTTGTCACCTGCACTCACCCGTCTAGGATATTAGCGTCAGGATCTTTAAAGTCCGTTATGATGGAATGTATGCGACACAGACTAGACCTCGGTTTATACTCTCATCCGAAGGAGTAGGAAACGGGAGTAAAGTGTTTTTCCCAAGGACACAACACAATGCCCCGTCCTGGTCTCGAACTCGGGACCTTCAGATCCGCAAGCCAAAGCTCTACCATTAGGCCACCGTGCCTCCCTCTCCCTCCCTCTCCCTCCCTCTTCCTCTCTCCCCCCCCCCTCTCTCTCTCTCTCTCTCTCTCTCTTTCTCACTCACACACACACACAAACATTACTTCCACTATCTTTTTCCACCTCCTCTCTCTGTCTGTTCCACTCCTCTCTCTGTCTGTTCCTCTCCTCTCTCTGTCTGTTCCACTCCTCCCGCCTCACCCCTCCTGTGTCTGTGGTTCAGTGTGGCTTGACTTACAGAGATACAGTGTTGGGGGACAGCAGATGTAAGTGTTAAGTTTGAGACGCGCACGATAGATCCTGATGTTTTGTTTTGCAAAGCATGCAATAACAGAGTGTATTTACCTTTGATTTGATTTTGCATTGTTGTTAGAAGAAGCTTTGTATAATATTGATAATTTTCGTTGGTCGATATAATTGGAGAATTTTCTAGAATTACGTGTTTACTATATATCGAAGCACCTAGATAAATCTACTAATAGCTAAGAGATTCTTCTAACCTAACTAAGATTGTATGACGTAAGACAGTGCATAGTTCCGGTGACGAGTTTTATTCTGATTGGATGTTGTTACGTTTGCGACGCGCACGATAGTACGTGTGAGACGCGCACGATAGATCCGATAGTTTTGTTTTTAAAGCATTCAGTAACAGAGTGTATTTGCCTTTGATTTGACTTTGCGTTGTTGTTAGAAGAAGCTTGGTATAATGTTGATAATTTTCGTTGGTCGATATTATTGGAGAATTCGCTAGAGTTGCTTGTTTACTGTCGATCGAAGCATCTAGATAGATCCACTAGAAGCTGAGAAATTCTTGGACCGTAAGGAAAGTTGTATGACGTAATACAGTGATGACGAAGTTTATTCTGATTGGTTGTAATTGCATCACGCTGGAACGTTCCATGGAGTATAGAGAAAAACTATATAATTGATGCACTGTGGTGTGAAAGGAGAGAGAAAGTGGAAAAAGCGATTGTATGCAGTTGTTGATTTGTGCTGAATAAAGTTGGAAAACTTCATACGACGACTCCTGCCTTGTTGCTGAGTGAACAGGTTGCGTGGATAAACGAATCCGAGTTACACTTATCATCACTGAATCAACTACTGATAAAAACCAACAACGAGTGTAACAGCTGCTATTGCGTCATGCTGGAATATTCGAACTTTCTCTCGATTATAGAGAGACTGTATTAGCGGTGCACTGTGTCGTCTTGTAAAAAGTGAAAAAGTGATTGATTTACGGAGATTTTTGATGATGATCTTTGAAGTGATTTTCGGAAAGCGATCTTGTATGCAGTTGTTGATGTATGCTGAATTAAGTTGGAAAACTTCATGCGACTCCTGCCTTGTTGCTGAGTGAACAGGTTGCGTGGATAAACGAATCTGAGATACACTTATCAAGATTCAAGCATCGGGGCTGAATCAACCATTAATATAAATAACAACTGTGTACCAGTCAGAATCGGCGTAATTCAACTTACTCGATGTCAGGTCACACACTTGAGCGTCAGAGATGTATCAGGACAAGGGAAGACAGGTTGGACACAACAACACTTTATTATTTCACTGTGACAAATTAAGACACGCTTTGCAGACCGTTAAACCAAAACTTCAAACAATACAAAGCGGGTAACATTTGTTGTACATAGTATACGCTTCACATTGTTACTGGACCTCTAGATATTATTGTCATTCTCACAAAGTGTATGTGCGGAGGATAGGTTTAAAGATTAATTATATGAATTGCTGTGTTGCATTTGTCAAATGTATAAAAGACATGGTCAGCTATCAGGATTAGGCTAGCAGCAAACCTTGGCCTCAGTCGTCTATAATACTCAGTGAATGGCTTTGCAGTCACAGGGCAACAGCAGGTAGGAGTGTTAGTGCAGGAGGAAGATATGCACACACTCACAATCTGAGATCCGTCACTGTCGGCCTTCAATCCAAGGCCTTATCAGCTCGTGGTACTCAATGTGAGCTCCGATCACAAAATAACCGAGATTGCCACATAAACGTCAGCCTTTGTTCTGCGTCAGTTCCTCCTGTTGACTCTAAACGCCGACATTTGACACAGACCACAGCAGCTCACCATCGCCGCTCGTTGAGTTCCATTGAACAAACAGCACCTTGATGATGATGATGATGATGATGATGATGATGATGATGATGATGATGATGATGATGATGATGATGATGATGATGATGATGATGATGATGATGATCATAACGGTGACGACGACGATGATGATGATGAACTATTCGGGCTCTGATTCTTAAGTGTGTGACACTACTCCCTCCCCGCCCTCTCCCCAAGAAGACGAAGTCATTAATAGTGCAGAGTTCAGAAGAAAGTAGTGAGCAGGAGTACGCGAGAAAACTTTAAACTAGACCAAAGATACTAGAAAAGTAACTATCTTTGACTAGACATAGCGTTGAAAGGAATGTTTGGTAACAATATCAAAACATGCCGAGACTCCGCAGACTAACCACAGACAGAAACCTGTTCTTCTACTTGCGTCTTCTTCCTTTTTTGTTATACTGACTGTATATCATAATCACATCATTGCCGCTATCAGCAACCATCAACACACCCCCACAGCACCGTAAATACACACAAAGTAAAGAAAGTAAATACACCAATAAATGAATAAGAATGAAAGAGCGCGCACGTGTGCGTGTGTATGTGTTCAGTTCAATTTAATATCAGTTCAAAATTTTACACAACAACATAACAACACAACATTGTGATTCTGTACTCACCTCCCTCCTCCTCCGCCCCCCCCCCCCAAAAAAAAAATCCATTTTGAATTAAAACAACTTATATGAACTGTTCCTGTAAGACTTTGGAATATTTAAATAATTATGGTCTGATAAATCCTGCTGTACAGTTTGTTGACTCCAAAACAATATGTCTGCAATGGAGGGTGGGAGAGTCACGCTTAACAGAGGGATGCTGATGAAGCGCAGTCAGCCCTCACTATAGGTCACATTATTCTGAAACCAGCGAACAAGTTGATGGTAATGGGAAAATAATAGTCACACGTTGGCCAATCCGGGATTCGAACCAGGGACCTTTCGGTTATAAGCCACTCTACCACTGAGCTACCCGGCCCCCTCGATGGGTGGGAAACAGTAACGGGGGTCTTACAGGATGATAGAGTGAGAAGAAGGATGGAGAGAGAGAGAGAGAGAGAGAGAGAGAGAGAGAGAGAGAGAGAGAGAGAGAGAGAGAGAGCTGTTGCGGGTTGGAAAACTGTAATGGGATTATTATTGTTAATGAGTGTGGGGAGATTTGGAGGAAAATAAATTGTCAGGGCGTTTTTATGCTGCGTTGTTGGCGTGGAACTGAACGGGATCTCTTCACTACACGAGGGCGCTGAGTGACAATGAATAGTTAACAAACGTGTTCATAGGACAATTCATTGTTATTGTAGACGACCACACGTTCGAGCTCAAAAGCGCGCTCCCCAGCCATAGAATGGTTCGCGGACGTCGGAATGAAACCCACATTCCCATAGTGCACCCTTGCTGCAGGTTTGGGCTTTTCTCGAACCATTGCGTCACCCGAACCAGACCCCACCCAAAAAAAAAAGTTTTAGAAGAAGGTGGTAGTGGTGAACATAACACTTCCTAATCATAAGCTGGTGTTAAACAACACTTCCTAAACATAAGCTGGTGTTAAACAACACTTCCTAAACATAAATTGGTGTTAAACAACACTTCCTAAACATAAGTTGGTGTTAAACAACACTTCCTAAACATAAGTTGGTGTTAAACAACACTTTCTTAACATAAGTTGGTGTTAAACAACACTTCCTAAACATAAGTTGGTGTTAAACAACACTTCCTAAACATAAGTTGGTGTTAAACAACACTTCCTAAACATAAGTTGGCGTTAAACAACACTTCCTAAACATAAGTTGGTGTTAAACAACACTTCCTATACATAAGCTGGTGTTAAACAACACTTCCTAAACATGAGTTGGTGTTAAACAACACTTCCTAAACATAAGTTGGTGTTAAACAACACTTCCTATACATAAGCTGGTGTTAAACAACACTTCCTAAATAAAAGTTGGTGTTAAACAACACTTCCTTAATAAAAGTTGGTGTTAAACAACACTTTCTTAACATAAGCTGTTACCAGCTGTCTGATAATGGCAGGTGTCGGCAGAGGTTGGTGTGGCTGACTTTGGGAAAGAGGGATGACCATTGCTACACATGGCAGCTGGTAAAGCGTGTGTGTCAGTCCACGTTCTCTACGACACCCGCACTGCCTTATTTGGCGCATCAAGTGGGCCCGCTCCACTTATTAGCCGAGCACACACACAAATACACCCCAACCCCATCTTGTTTTTATAAACTTAGTCATCGGCTTCCTCCTCCTCCTCCTTCTCCTCAAATAATGCAGATAGAAAGGAGTTCCAAGTTTGAACTGTCATTAGTGTGTTGTGGTTTTTACGAAACAGTGTTGTATTTTATCTTTACATTGCTTATTCAACAATGTGATTGTATACTGATGATAAGGCAATGTTTTCCTCTGCTTTTAGTTTGTAGCAAGTCATTGTTGTGTGATGTGTTTCAGACTGGTTACAAGACAAGACCGGACTGTTACATTTGTCGCAGGTTGTGACAAAACCATGATGTTTTGCGTTTTAGACTAGTTACAAGACAAGACCAGACTGTTTATTTAGTTGCAGGCTGTGACCAAACCATAATGTTTCGTGTTTCAGACTGGTTACTTTAGTTGCAGGTTGTGACCAAATAATGATGTTTGGTGTTTCAGACTGGTCACTTTAGTTGCAGATTGTGACCAAATAATGATGTTTGGTGTTTCAGACTGGCTACAAGACAAGGCGGTGGAACACGGAGCGTTAGTGGTGCTGGACTGTCTGCTGAAGGAACACGTCAACGATGAGGATCTGTACCACATGGCTGTGGCTGCGTTCCTCAGGATCGCTGACTGTGGTAAGTACACTACTTCTTGCCCTGTGGCTGCGTTCCTCAGGATCGCTGACTGTGGTAAGTACACTACTTCTTGCCCTGTGGCTGCGTTCCTCAGGATCGCTGACTGTGGTAAGTACACTACTTCTTGCCCTGTGTCTTCTGCAGTTCTTTGAGCCGCTCGTTGCGCTATATTAAAACCCTTCATTCTACTTCTTCCCCTTCTTCATTTGGGACAGCCACAATCAGTACATCCCTTGATTTGATACTGTGGGTTGTTGCTAAGGCGAGGGTATGATGTTGGAAAACACGTCTCCTTCTTCATTTGGGACAGCCACAATCAGTACATCCCTTGATTTGATACTGTGGGTTGTTGCTAAGGCGAGGGTATAATGTTGGAAAACACGTCTCCTTCTTCATTTGGGACAGCCACAATCAGTACATCCCTTGATTTGATACTGTGGGTTGTTGCTAAGGCGATGGTATGATGTTGGAAAACACGTCGCCTTCTTCATTTGGGACAGCCACAATCAGTACATCCCTTGATTTGATACTGTGGGTTGTTGCTAAGGCGAGGGTATGATGTTGGAAAACAGTCGCCTTCTTCATTTGGGACAGCCACAATCAGTACATCCCTTGATTTGATACTGTGGGTTGTTGCTAAGGCGAGGGTACGATGTTGGAAAACACGTCTCCTTCTTCATTTGGGACAGCCACAATCGTGGGTTGTTGCTAAGGCGAGGGTATGATGTTGGAAAACACGTCTCCTTCTTCATTTGGGTCAGCCACAATCAGTACATCCCTTGATTTGATACTGTGGGTTGTTGCTAAGGCGAGGGTATGATGTTGGAAAACACGTCGCCTGTTACAGACACCTCATGCTGGAACTACTTATTTATTGGTTCTTTTTTTTTAATTAACCAATTTTGTATAGCACTATTCCAGCGCAAGCGGTGCTCGGTACAAAACAATAACTTGTGAATCTGGTTTTGCCCAATGGCAGAACCTCATCAGCCATCCCAGCAAGGGACTCCTAAAAATAATACTCAACAGTTTGAAACCCCAAGCTGAACAAATCATAGCTGAAGAACAAGCAGGATTCAGGGCAGAGCACAAAACAGATTTTTAACCTCAGAATAATCTACGAGAAATACCTACAGCACCAACATCTTTATTATATGTTTGTAGACTTCAAGGAAGCGTTTGACCGAGTCTGGCATGCAGCTCTGTGGGCAACAATGAGAGTGTACATTAGCCCTAAAAGTCATCAAAAGCCTGTATGACAAGGCTACCTACTAGTGCAGTCCTCCACAACAGCGCCATCGGAAACTGGTTCAGAACAACAATCGGTGTGCGTCAAGGATGCCTACTCTCTCCAACACTCTTTAACATCTTCCCAGATCATCAGGCCTTGCCAAGACCATTCTGCAAGGCATAGTGCAAGGAGGTAGAAGAAGAGGGAGACCGAAAAAAAGGTGGGAGGACAACATTCGAGAATGGACTGGTTTATCACTGAGCGAAGCCATCAGGGCTGCTGAGGACAGAGAAAGATGGAGTATGTTGGTTAAACAATCATCTGTGGTGCCCCTACGACCTCCGGGTTACGGGACAGGATAGGATAGGATAGGATAGAGAGCATCATGTCAGATGCCCTTGCAGATCACGAAGGCACATTCAGCACAGGGGGTAGAGCAATCTCCAACCTCCGTTTTGCGGATGACATTGATGGATTGGCTAGAGAGGAACAAGAACTTGAACAGCTGATACAGAGGCTTGACACCACTTCCAGAGCCTATGGAATGGAAAAAGTGCAGAGAAGACCAAAATTATTACCAATAACACCAATGGCATCAACATGAAAATCAAAGTCCAAGGCCAATCCCTCAACACAGTGCTTACTTACTTAATGCCCGTCACTCTGCCAGGGCATGGGTCGTCAACAACAGCTCTCCAGAGTCCTCTGTTCTGTGCAACCCAGTACAAAGTTTTCTCTTTCTTCTGTTCCCGACGTTTCTGTAGCATAGTAGTTTTTACGGGGTGGGGGTGCTAATCCCACGCCCAACCCTCCTCCTTTTGCAGCCGGGCTTGGGACCGTCTTTGGCGGAGTTTCAACACAGTGCATAGCTTCAATATTTAGGAGCCATTGTATCAGACAATGGGTTCAGACAGGAAATCCTTTCCAGAATCGCACAAACAACTGCTGCCTTGATAAGGTTGAAGCCCATTTGGAAAGACAGGACCATCAGTCTACATTCCAAGGTAAGGCTGCTGCCATCCCTCGTCATCTCCATCTTCCTATACGCTTGCAAAACATTGACCATCACAGCAGATCTACAACGAAGAATACAAACATGGAGATAAGGTGCCATAGAAGACTTCTGGGCATTTCCTATACCCAGCACATCACCAATGACGAAGTCCGACAGACCATCACACAAGCCATTGGACAACACGATGACATGCGCACAGTGGTGAAGAAAACCCCAGCCTTGCAAAGACTATCCTGCAAGGCACATTGCAAGGAGGCAGAAGAAGAGGGAGACCGAAAAAGAGGTGGGGGGACAACATTCGAGAATGGACTGGCTTGGCACTGAACGAAGCCATGAGGGTTGCTGAGGACAGAGAAAGATGGAGTACGCTGGTTAAACGATCATCGGTGGTGCCCCTACGACCTTCGAGTTAAGGGACAGGATTAAAATCATGTAGTGTTACTGTTTATCGTTCATTGTAAGAGTTTATTGCCGATTGTGTGTTTGAAAGGGGGGAGGGTGGTGGAGAGGAGATGTGGAGGGAGAGCGGGTCACTGAGTGTATGTATGCACGCGAACGTCATTAGGTTTGATAACATCTACACGTGTGTAAGCACTTGCTAAGTATTGTATAATGGTGTGGTGCAATCAAATGAACGATAAAAGGATTGGGTGCCTGTGGTGTATGGACACGTGCTTACCACCCTCTGAGCAAATTCATTGTGCAATGTCACTTTGTGGAATGCATTATGTATTTTGTATTCGGTGTAACTTCATACATTCCTCCCGTGGAATGGTTATTTAAGCTTACTCCAGCCAGATTTTTAGAGAGAAACTTCACACAGATGAATCATCCTTATACGGGTGAACTAATGAGACAACTCCGTTTTTAATGAAGCCACCAGGCTGGCGCTCATCTCTTACATTCTGTACGCAGTATTAAAGTGAATCTGACGTCGTTTTTGTTTTTGCTTCAAATATTGTAATGCAATGTAGTATGATTATTTATAGAAGAATTTATAAATACACGTTGTTGATGTGAAAGCTCTCAAATAAACATGTAAGCAGCCAGTAAGGAAAAAAAAGTCACTGAATAACGTCACCTTGCGAGTTTCCTTCTAACCAGTCATCATGCGTCACTTAAAAACAACAGCCCGAGAACTAGTCGCATAGACACAACACTGATAGCGATGTCACGATCGGTAACTCCGTATTTTTTCCGCCTGTATAGATATTGTAAGAGAGATCACCCACTAACTGCAAACGACCTTTTCAATGGTCGGACACGAAGTTTAGGTTACATCAGCAACTAACTATCTCTTAGCGTGAATTAGAAATGTGTGCACGATATGAATACACCGGTCCTGATTTGGCTCGAAAAGTCCGCTGGACCTAAAGCAATAACCATGTAATGTAATGTGATATGAATACATCAGCAACTATCTCTTAGATTGAATTAGACGTGTGTGCACGATAGGAATATATCAGCAACTATCTCTTAGCGTGAATTAGACATGTGTGCACAATATCAATACATCAGCAACTATCTCTTAGCGTGAATTAGACATGTGTGCATCAGCAACTATCTCTTAGCGTGAATTAGAAATGTGTGCACAATATCAATACATCAGCAACTATCTCTTAGTGTGAATTAGACCTGTGTGCTTGACATGAATACATCAGCAACTATCTCTTTGCGTGAATTAGACGTCTGTGCACGATATGAATACATCAGCAACTAACTACCTCTTTGCGTAAATTAGAAATCTGTGCACAATATTAATACATCACCAACTATATTTTAGCCTGAATTAGACGCGTGTCATATTCTATCATATTCTATACCGTAACTCGAAGGTCGTTGGGGCACCACAGATGATCGTTTAACCAGCGTACTCCATCTTTCTTTGTCCTCAGCAACCCTCATGGCTTTGTTCAGTGCCAAGCCAGTCCATTCTTGAATGTTGTCCTCCCACCTCTTTTTCGGTCTCCCTCTTCTTCTGCATCATTACATCGTGCCTTGCAGGATGGTCTTTGCAAGGCCTGATGATCTGCTGACGAGGCCATACCATCTGAGTTTCCGTTTCTTCACCACTGTGAGCAGGTCATCGTGTTGTCCAATGGCTTGTGTGATGGTCTGTCGGACTTCCTTGTTGGTGATTTTCCGTGTATAGGACATGCCCAGAAGTCTTCTGTAGCACCTCATCTCCATGCTTTGTATTCTTCGTTATAGATGTGCTGTGAGGGTCCATGTTTCGCAAGCGTATAGGAAGATGGAGATGACAAGGGATGGCAGCAGCCTTTTCTTGGAATGTAGACTGGTGGTCCTGTCTTTCCAAATGGGCTTCAACCTTGTCAGGGCTGCAGTTGTGCACATGTGTGCACGATATGAATACATCCAAAACTATCACAGCGTGCATTAGATGTGTGTGCACGATATGAATACATCAGCAACTAACTATCTCTTAGCGTGAATTAGAAATGTGTGCACGATATCAGTACATCAGCAACTATCTCTTAGCGTGAACTAGACGTGTGTGTACTATATGAATACATCAGCAACTATCTCATAGCGTGAATTAAAAGCGTGTGCACAATATTTGATCTCAACCTCAGTCATACTTTAAGATTGACGGGCAAGGCAGAGCGTGAAATCCGGGATGTTGAAGGGAGCAGTTACATTGGTGATAATAATAATCTTTGTACGTTACATTGATTTGGCGTCCCATTGCTCATTACCGTTAATTAGGTAAAACGGAGGATAAAATATTGCGAAGCAGTCGCACTGACTGACTAAGCCTCTCCTTCATCCACACAGTGGTTGAGGTATTTCTTCAGCAAATAATGACACAAGCTGCAAATTAACAATCCTTTTAACGGACGGATTTGCTGGTACTGTGCTGTTTTGGATGAGATAGTTTTTTGGGCCGCTAAAATGGGCTGACAGCTGTCGGTAGCTGGCTTTATCTTTTCCAGGATTTATTTTATTTATCTTGTTATCCCTCGGCTCCCTCCTCTCTCCCCTCCCCCAACAGTGATATATATATAGATATATAGCTATAGATATATAGATATAGATATTCACACCAGTGACAAACTGTCTTCAGATCCCCTCCCCCCCCCCTTCTTCTCCCCTCTCTCCCATTGTTTTCGTGACTCAGCAGTCATCATTCGTTCATGTAGGTAAAATAATTGTGTGTTAAAACATGTTTACTGTCAATTGTGTGATAACTGTAGCTTAGACAAGTAGTTGTGGATACCTTGGTGTAAACAGCAAATGATTTTAGGACAAACAATAATAATGTGTTTGTTTGGTTTGTTTGTGTTTATGTGTTTTGCTCTGTGTGTTTGTGTGTGTGTGTGTGTGTGTTGTTGTTGTTGTTGTTGTTGTTGTTGTTGTTGTTGTTGTTGCCCCCCGTGGGAGTGGCGGGGGTTTCAGTATAAATAGTATCCCCACTTTCTAAAAATTTAGTGCTTTAAATTCCCACTGTTGCTGTCTTTTTCCTTTGTTCTTTCTCATTCCTATTCTGTTCTATCAATCTACTATACTATCTTCTTCTTTGCTAGACCAGTCACCTACCTTTTTTCTTGAAAACTCTTCCGGGACAAAACTCCTCATTTGTGTATGAGGTCTGTTGGATCAGCTTGGAAATATTGGACGCTTTCTGCCAGGTGGTTACTGGGGCTTCTTATGATGTTATTATTTGGCAATGTAGGCATTTTATAAGGATGTGTTTTGTTGATATTTTATAATGATGTTTATATTCTATTTTGTTTTTGTAAACCGGGGTTCAATAGATTAGAGTATAGCCTCAGCGTCCCCTGCGTGGGATGTCTTGATTGTAAAGTTACTGACTGGTGGAGTGCCTTCAGTGTTACTCCAGGGTTGTTTCAGCAGATCTTTTATGCGGATCAGGGGCGAGTTCTCTTTCAGCGAAGTTGTGTTCTTCATTTTGTGGTCCTGGTTCGGCCATACTGGTCCTGATTTGGCTCGGAAGAGTCCGCTGGACCTAAAGCAAAAATCATGTAATGTATTGTAATGTAATGTTGTTGTTGTTATATACGTAGCCAAGAGGCTGTTGGTGTGGTTGGGATGAGTTTTAGGGAAACACTAGGTTATAGAAGACTGCACTCTCTTTGTTTATTATGACCGACAAATGACGTCCTGTTTTACAGAAGTGATAATGCTGTGTTACAGAAATGATGTGTTGTTGACCATACACGCTGTGTTGTGTTACAGACGTGCTGTGTTGTGTTACAGACGTGCTGTGTTGTGTTACAGACGTGGCCAAGACGGAGCAGTGGCTGAAGACGGTGGTGGACACTTTAGTGTGGGTGGTATCCAGGGAGAAAACTGGTGCCCCTCTTGCGCCTGTGCTGGAAGAGCTCATAGTCATTGCGGAGGATGGTTGGTGTCTTGGAAACATTCTATATATAGTCTGTCACATTGTAGATACACTTCCCTATATTCAAACAATGAAAGATTATACACAAGATATTATGGAAGCCTGCAATATTGATATTACTTCAATTTCAGTATTACCAGTTATTCCAAAATTTCAACCTTGGGAACATTTAAATGCACATTTTGACATAGATTATACTTATTTAAAGAAAAATGAGTATTGTCAAATTTTAAAATGTGAAGTTACAGAACACTTAAATAATAATTATTCTAATAATTTAAAAGCATTCACTGATGGTAGTGTTTTGGATTCATCAAACTGTGGAGCAGGATTTTTCATACCTTATTTAAATATTCAAAAGTCTTTCTATCTTGGTCACGGGTTTTCAATATTTACATGTGAATTATATGCAATAATGATGGTACTAGAATACATACTCAACATTCCTTCTAAAATATTTAATATATTAATTTGTGTTGACTCTAAATCAGTGCTTTATGCTTTACAAAACTGGAAATGTAGAAAGAGAACAGATATAATGTTTGAAGTAAGATATCTTATTCATAGTATTAGAATTAGGGGTATTGGAATTACATTTTGTTGGCTCCCATCACATTTAGAGATCTATGGTAATGAAATTTCAGATAAATTGGCCAAAAAAGGTGCAATGAAAAGTGAGCATACAGTCTTTAATTCTAATGTGAAATTAGCTCAGTTTGAATATTATTCGTTATTAGAGCAACACTTTATTAATATAATACCCAAAGTAAATATTGTTAGTTGTTCCAGAACTATTGCTAGATTAGTATATAAACTACTCTTGAATTCATGGTGTACAAAATATTTGAAAAATGTTACTTGTATATTTGCTGGAACTATTTCCTTACAACATATATTATTTGATTGTACTGTTTTAACAGCACTGTACAAAGAAAATTGAATTATTTTATGTGCACAAGATGATATTAGAGTCATCTTATATAATTCAATGTTACAGGACATCGCACTTATGATTGTCGGAACAGATTTATTTAAGTTACTATAATTAACAATTTCTATTTGTTTGTTTGTTTCTTTGTTATGGTTGTCTAAAATCACATTGTTGTGAAAAGACGTTAAATTAAAATATTGAATTGAATTGAACTTCCCTCATTTGGGAAAGTGCTGCTAGTTATGATGATGATGATGATGATGATGATGATGATGATGATGATGATGATGATGATGATGATGATGATGATGATGATGATGATGATGATGATGATGATGATGATGATGATGATGATGATGATGATGATGATGATGATGATGATGATGATGATGATGATGATGATGATGATGATGATGATGATGATGATGATGATGATGATGATGATGATGATGATGATGATGATGATGATGATTGATGATTGATGATTGATGATTGATGATGATGATGATGATGATGATGATGATGATGATGATGATGGTGATGATGATGATGATGTAAAGTGCTATTATCTTTGAAAATCATGCTCTAGGCACACTAACAAAAAGTAGAAATCTACCGAAAGAGACATAAAAAAATCTTGACTCTTTATTAAACTCTGCTTGAGGCCGTGATGGAATTGAACCTGGGCCATCAGCCTGTGCATCATTTGACTTTGCAGTGAAATCTAGAGTTATACCCCATCATCAACCTCTTGTTTGTCAATGGTACCCTTGAAGGCTGGCTCATGGGCAACGAATCTCCATAAAATTCTCTCTTCATAACACTCTCTATTTTCCGCTCATGGGCAACGAATCCCCATAAAATTCTGTCTTCATAACACCCTCTGTCATCCCCCTCCCCCACCCCTTTAATTTCCTCGCCCTTGTATGTCTCTGTAGGTAGGTGCTTCTGCTGGTAAGGGACTACTGAATGAGGGAGCTATTCCAGTTGGGGCGCTGCTAAAATGTAATAGTCAATAACTTTCGCACAAGTTGAATTGAATATTTTGATCTGTACAGGGCTTACCATAAGATTCTGAAGAAAAAGGTATTTTGCTGTTTTCAGAGCTGCCAAGTGCTACGCTTTGGGCGTAGTTTGCAACGCTAGAGTTGACTTGGCTACGCTGTTACGCCCGGTCTCGATTTGCTACGCCCGGTCAAATTTTGTCTAGCGTACCACTTTTTGACAAGAAAGTGGCTGTGTAAAACTCGCACAGCAACAGCAAGTCGCCGTGTGACCGTTTTGTATCTGCCGCACGCACGCACACTGCGTCTGTTAGCCAATCGGAAAGCGCAGTACAAAATTACCGGAAACGCTTAACCGCCATCTTAGTTCTTCATGGTTTTAGACCGTGTCAGAGTGTGCAGATTTTTACCATTTTCATTTCAACATGTCGAAGCGACCTGCTGGAGCGAGTACAACGAATGAACCGCCCAAGTCCAAAATGCGTCATGCTTGTCAGAAATACCGAACGAAATACAGTGAAACACATCCGTGCATCACTTCTTCAAAAGTCAGTGCCCAGCACGTGTTTTGTAGCATTTGCTACATGGACATTAAAATAAGCCATGGTGGAATGCATGTTGTAGAAAAGCACGTCACATCCAACACCCTGTTATGATACTCAATTGGACAGTGCTATCTTGCGGAAGTGCAAGAAGGCAGCCATGTCTGACTGAATGACTTGTGTGCATCCAAACACTATTTTGCCAGTTGGGTGGTTGGTGTGTCACTGTGTGTGTGTTAGTGTATTAAAGTGCAAAAGTAAATAAGCGGATGACCTTGTTCAGGGTTAACATTTTGTTGAAATGCTACTCCCAAACGCCATTTTGCTACTCCCAAGTTGCCTTTTTGTTACTCCCGACCAACAATAGCAGTTGGCAGCTCTGTGTTTTAAAATAAATAAAAAGGCTTCCAAAGTAAGTCTTCTGTGTTATTTTTTCATGAAGCGTTACTACTATCAGTGAATTATTATGTTGATTTTCCACTTTTTCAGACAAGATGAAGCGGCCATTAGCAGAGAGCAAGTTACCGAGCCATTTACTACGTATCATACAATACAACACACAACACAACAGCTCTGAAACCACAAACAATGCCGAGGACTGCGTCAGAATGGCCTCAGATCTGCTCCTCTCTCTACTCGTTGGAGGTGAGTCCGTATCTTTTCATTTATTTTGTGGGAGATAATATCGATGTAGGAGAGTGGCTGAAGAAGTTTGAAAATAATTATTTCAAATAATTCAATATAAATTGGACTTATTCACATTCAGTTTTATCTTCATGGCTACACTATGTTCAAGAACGCGTGCGACTGTATGAAAATAACATTTTTCTTCTTGTCGGAGATGGATGTCAAAAGACAGACTTTACAGATAATCAGTGACATTTGGAAGGGAGATAACATTGTAATTTTCTGTAGCTGTTGGGTATAAACAGAAATGTACTTTGACCCATATTGAGCGCCATTTGGATGGAATAAAATCCTGTCAGTTCCACCCTATTGCACCAAATGACCATTCAAAATTAAAGCGAGATTAAAAAAAAAAAAAAATTTCAGTAGTGTTTGCTAACACTAATATTGATTCCTCTTCTATGTCCGATTTCTGTTTATGCAACTGATACTGTAAGTTCAGCCATTAACTTTGAAGCCTCGTCAGTAAGGCATATTTTTACGTTCTGTATGTAATTGAAAACTGATTGCCAAAAGTCAGTTTAGGAGCTTGCCTTTTAAGTTTTGCACTTTGATTATGTAATGTTATTTATTTATTGTATTTTTCGTATTGTACTGATTGTGTGATGGCAGACGGCAGCATGGAGGCGCTATACGGAGGGGGAGAGGGAGAAGTATATAAGCAATGCATACAGTGGCTGAGTGGGGAGAGAGACAACCTCAAAACCCTGGGGGCCCTGGCCATTGGAAACTTTGGACGTAGTGGTAATCTGATGTCTTCTTCATCTGTCTGAGATCCAACTATATGTCGTCCTCGTTAGTTGCATGATGATTTCATGTCATCTTACTGCAGACATGCAGTCACAGAGAGCTGCCTCTGTCATGGGTGGTTGGCTGGTGGTTGTCCCTATCATGGTCTGTCCTCTCTGTGCCTGGCCAAGAAAGTCTGGCAGGCTCAAGTCAGTCTAGTCTTTGTTTTTTGTGGATGTGCTTTTTTTTAAAAATGTATGTATAATATATATTTATATCTGTCTATCGATCGATCGATCGATCTAGAGAGAGTGAGAGAGACAGAGAGATAGATAGATACTTTAGAAGATAGACAGACAGAGTAGGTAAAGGTTTAAACAGAAAAGTTGCTAGCTTTGTTCCTAGTGTAAGTCAGTGCAAAGTAGATGCTTTTATATAAGATACATGAATGAATACAGTTCATAGTGCACACATACAAGTAACCAAGCAAACGTTATTCACACTTATTACAATAATTAATAATCTGCTACATATCCATGTTAAGTTTTTGTTCAATGAAGGATACTGAAATGTTGAATCTTTTTGAAAGAATGTGCTTTATAAATGTAATTGTTTAATAATAATAATAATAATAATAATAATAATAATAATAATAATAATAATAATAATAATATTATTATTATTATTATTATTATTATTATTATTATTATTATTATGTTATGCCAGCTTTTCCTTCCTGATCTTTTTTCCTCCTTACTTTGACAATGCCTTGCATTATAGTCATCACTAGTATATAAATGCAGATGTTGTTTGTTTTAGACACTCACTGCAGATGTTGTTTGTTTAGACACTAACTGCAGATGCTGTTTGTTTTAGACACTCACTGCAGATGTTGTTTGTTTAGATACTCACTGCAGATGCTGTTTGTTTAGACACTAACTGCAGATGCTGTTTGTTTTAGACACTCACTGCAGATGTTGTTTGTTTAGATACTCACAGCAGATGTTGTTTGTTTAGATACTCACTGCAGATGTTGTTTGTTTAGACACTAACTGCAGATGCCGTTTGTTTTAGACACTCACTGCAGATGTTGTTTCTTTAGACACTCACTGCAGATGTTGTTTGTTTTAAACATTCACTCCAGATGTTGTTTGTTTAGATACTCACTGCAGATGTTGTTTGTTCAGACACTCACTGCAGATGTTGTTTGTTCAGACACTCACTGCAGATGTTGTTTGTTTTAAACACTCACTCCAAATGTTGTTTAGATACTCACTGCAGATGTTGTTTGTTCAGACACTCTCTGCAGATGTTGTTTTTTCAGACACTCACTGCAGATGTGGTTTGTTTTAAACACTAACTCCAGATGTTGTTTGTTTAGACACTAACTGCAGATGTTGTTTGTTCAGACACTCACTGCAGATGTTGCTTGTTCAGACACTCACTGCAGATGTTGTTTGTTTAGACACTCACTGCAGATTTTGTTTGTTCAGACACTCACTGCAGATGCTGTTTGTTTAGACGCTCCCTGCAGATGTTGTTTGTTCAGATGCTCATTGCAGATGGTGTTCATTCAGAAGCTCATTGCAGATAGTGTTCGTTCAGAAGCTCATTGCAGATGTTGTTTGTTCAGACACTCACTGCAGATGTTTGTTCAGATGCTCACTGCATATGTTGTTTGTTCAGATACTCACTACAGATGTTGTTGGTTCAGATGCTCATTGCAGATGTTGTTTGTTCAGATGCTCACTATAGATGTTGTTTGTTCAGATGCTCACTGAAGATGTTGTTTGTTCAGACACTCACTGCAGATGTTGTTTGTTCAGACACTCACTGCAGATGTTGTTTGTTCAGACACTCACTGCAGATGCCGTTTGTGTATACACTCAATGTAGATGTTTGTTGTTTGTTCAGACACTCACTGCAGATGTTGTTTGTTCAGACGCTCACTGCAGATGTTGTTTGTTCACTCACTGCAGCTGTTGTTTGTTCAGACCCTCGCTGCAGATGTTGGTTCAGACGCGCACGTCAGGTGTTTGTTATTTGTTCAAATGCTCACTGCAGATGTTGTTTGTTCAGATGCTCACTGCAGATGTTGTTGGTTCAGATGCTTATGGCAGATTTTGTTGGTTCAGATGCTCATGGCAGATGTTGTTTTGGCAGATGCTCACTGCAGATGTTGTTTGTTCAGATGCTCACTGTAGATGTTGTTTGTTCAGATGCTCACTGCAGATGTTGTTTGTTCAGATGCTCACTGCAGACAGCTGGTGGACAGTGGCGTGGTGGAGATACTGTTGTCAGCACTGAAAAGCACGCACGTCTCGTCCGATGAAGCTAACGTCAATCTACAACATGCTGCCCTGAGCTCTCTGCGTAACCTTGCCATACCTGGTACTAATGATGTTATTTTTAAAAATTAAAAACAGACAAATGATTTATCAGTGTATTTATTTTATAGCAATTGTCTCTTCTAAACTAATGTATAGCGGTTGCAGAGAGCTAGTGCTGTTGCAGATTGCATCACTGACCACAAAATACATTTTATTTGACATTTTGACAACAAGTCCATCATACTCGCCAGTGTTGACAATGAACTTTGCTAAGGCAACAAATGTACAATTAATTTTGTAAACAGCGTTTTTATATATCGCTTTTCCAGCTGTAGAACTGCTCAAGGCGTAGCCCATACAGGAAGCAAGGCACTCACTTGCTGACAGTTCAAATGATTGATTGTCAGCACAAATTAACTTGATTTTCATCAATTGCTGACAGTTCAAATGATTGATTGTCAACAGAAATTAACTTGATTTTCATCACTTGCTGACAGTTCAAATGATTGATTGTAAACAACATTTAACTTGATTTTCATGTCTTACTTTTGCACGTTTCAGCCAGCAACAAAGGGAGGTTACTGGAGCTGGGAGTGATGTCAGCAGTCCTTGATCTCAAGAACACCGAGGTCATGGCAGTGACCTTCAAATTGCTAGGCGTTCTTCGTATGCTGATTGATGGTCAAGGTGAGAATGAGCTTCTTTTATGTTTTATTAATTTCTCAGAGACCAACAACACAAAAAAAAAGAAAATCTAGATAATGAAGTGACAATTTTGGAAAGTGTGCACATATTATCGCTTAGATGACTATTTTAAAAGTAATTCTTTAAAAGCGGAGCACTTTCGAAAAAAAAAAGTTTCAACTATGTTAGTGAGTGTCTGGAAACACGTTTGAATGGCCTGTCATCTTCTTCGTTTTTTTTTTAATTGAAGTTTGATGTTGATGTGCAGAGGGCGCGGCCGTAACGCTTGGTCAGGATAAAGACTTCATCAACTGCTTGGTGGACTGGTGTGCCATCGATGAACACGCAGGGGTCAAAGGTACAGATCTGATCTTTCACCGGTGGTCGCTGTAAGACTTTATTGCGGGTTGAAAAGTAGGGATGCCAGCGTAGACTGATTGCAGAAGAAGAAAGGTAGGGATGAATTCAGTCCCTTTGGATGAAGACTATAAACCGAGTTCTGCTCGGTGCACGCATGCATTCCGTCGCATGGGCTTTAAAGATCCTGATGCTCATGTGATAGGCGGGCGAGTGCCACTTACACAGATACAGCTAGCAAACACTAGACCTCTTCTCCCCCATGTCCTGTTGCCCAGGGTTATCGTCAGTGGTCTGGGCGCCAGTGGATGCAACAAGTGAGTTGCATCGTATGGGCCCGCGCCTTGAGCAGCTCTTGAGATGAAGAAGTGCTACATAGCAACCATGAAATAAGTGAATATATACCATAACATTTGGACCACGAAACTACGACACTGCATCAGCATCGGCTTATAAGGCTATTCCTGAGAGAGTTTCCTTGTGTACATGTTCACAGCAATACAGTTTTGTATGGAGTTTATCATATCCATGAACAGACAGAAATTTTAAGTTTTCCTGAGAGAAAGACGGAGAGGAGATAGACAACCAGAAAGACCACTCTGAAAGTAAACTTTGAAGAATGAAACATATAAAAACAAAACCACCTGGACATTGTATACATTGAAAGAATATTATTTCTTTGGGAGAGTACCTCATTTGGCTAACAACTTTAGGGTGAAGGGGGTTGGTTGGGGATGTGATAGTGGCCTTCTGTCGTTGTGCTACTGCTGACACTTATGTGTTGAAGTGTGCGGTGTTCCAGGGGAGGCCACCCGACTGATGGCGTGGCTGGTCAAGAACAGTCGCATGGCGCAGATTATGCGCAACTTGGTGCGCGCCGAGGGCTTGCCTCACCTGGTTGCCATGGCCTCCTCGGAACATGCTGTCATGCAGAACGAAGCTCTGTTGGCCTTGAACCTCATTGCTTCCACCATTCTGGGTTGGTGAATCCACTTTTGTTTCGAGTCTTTTCTTTTTAATTGATTTGTAAATAAAGTAGTTGTAAATGATCTTAGATCTCCTAGGTTATCTTTGAGTAGGTTAAAGGACACTGTAATAAAATCACACATATGGATTTTATTTTATTTTTAAATTCTCTGTAACCAAATTCTTTCACTGTTGGTTCCTCCAGCCCAAACCCCTCCTTTGTCCTTTGTTACTGATCTTCCCCCGTTGGGGTGCTGGGGGTTTCAGTATAAATAGTATCCCCACTTTCTGGAAATTTAGTGCTTTAAATTCCCACTGTCGCTGTCTTTCTCATTTACTCTTTCTCATTCCTGCTCTGTTCTATCAATCTGCTATACTATCTTCTTCTTCGCTAGACCAGTCACCTACCTTTTTTCTTGAAAACTCTTCCTGGACAAGACTCCTTATTTGTGTGTGAGGTCTGTTGGATCAGCTTGTGAATATTGGACGCTTTCTGCCAGGTGGTCACTAGAGCTTCCTATGATGTTATTATTTAGCAATGTAGGCATTTTACATGTATATGTTTTGTTGATAATTTATACTGATGTTTGTATTCTACTTTGTTTTTGTAAAGGGGGGTTCGATAAATTAGAGTATAGCCTCAGCGTCCCCTGCGTGGGATGTCTTTATTGTAAAGTGACTGGCTGGTGAGAGCTTTCAGTTTTACCACTAGGGTTGTTTCAACAGATCTTTTATGAGGATCAGGGGTTGTCCGGTCCTGATTTGGCTCGGAAGAGTCCGCTGGACCTAAAGCAATAATCATGTAATGTAATGTAATGTTACTGATCTATTATAAAACCCTTTTGTAGGGGTACAAGAAGTTCACTTGTAAACCATGCTCTCCCAAATTTCAAGGATTAGCCGTTCTTCATAGAGTGCAGGGATCTTTGATACTGTTTATCAAATCGCCCAGTTCATCTTGCGGCTTGTATATTAATGACAGGGGAGTCAGCGGTGGCGTTGAAAGAGTCTGGCATCGCTGCAGCTCTGCTGGAGGTGTTGAAGAACAAAGACACGGCTCCTGAACTGCTGTGTAACGCCCTGACCTTGATACGTACCTTGGCTACTACAGGTAACGCCTTGCTACCTTTCTGTGGCTGTCATCATGTAGCAGTAGTTCCACATAAGAAAGAGCACACACACTCACTCATTCACAGTTAGCAGAAAGGACTTTCACAGTTTCATTTACCATTGACGTGTTTGTATGTGTTAATGCCAGACTCTTTTCAACGGCACGTGTTTGTATGTGTTTAAAATGGGTATGCATTTGTGTGAACATGTGAGTGTGTGTGTGCATCTAGGTGTGTGTGTGTATGTGAGTATGAGTGGATGAGGATGCATGCGTGTGTGTAGGCTTGAGAGTGTGTGCAAGTGTGTGGATGGGGGTGTTGGTGTGTGTGTGTGTGTGTGTGTACGAGAGTGTGTTTATACATGTGAGCGTGTGTGGATGTGATTGTGCTCAGCAGTTAATATCCAAATTAATTTCAGATGGCTGAAACACTTGTCTTTTTCCCCTCATTTGTCCAGGCAGTACAAGCACACTGTGTGATTTCTACTTTGTGTGAGTGGTTGGTTGACAAATCACTGTACACTTCACACAAGTTCTCCCTGTTCACACCGCCTCTGCTTTCACCCCACAAACAATTACATGTTTTATTCCAACTTTAATTTTTTTTTTAAAGTCTTGTTTTTTTTGTGGTCAGTTTGGCACTTTGCAGAACAAGTTATTATTAACACTGACACTTCTTGTCTGATATGTTTTACAAGCACACTGTCAGTTTCTGCTTCACCTTGCCTAAGAAATTCATCTTTTTGTTGTTATGTTTAAATTAGTTTTCAAAACACTGGTACTTATTTGATATAGATATTTCAGTCGACTTCTTATTAACAGGGGTGTTCGGTATATGCTACAGGGTGTGCTCGGTGTTTGCTACAGTGTGTAGTGTGTTCTGTGTATGCTAACGGGCAGACAGGAAGTTTGTGGTGCAGATGTAGTCGGTAGTCTCGCTCGAAGAATAGGGGATTACACAAATATCTTAAATATATAATCCTAATTAGATGAGAAAGCCTGAAGGAAATGATAGGATTAAAGTAGTTTTCTCCTTGCCATTAACATTGTTCAAGGGAGACTTACAAATTGTTTCTCAAAATCTACAACAGTACAAAGAATTTCTGCTTTCATGATTTTATTTTTGGAATAATTAAACTAGCTGAGGAGGGCAATTCTTGATTCCGTCCTGTTAAATACTGATGTTATTAAACCTGTTCCTGGCTACACATAGTATTTGTAGATGGGTACATTCTTTCTCCATTCAAGCCCTCGAGAAATTAATAAAAAAAGAAGCTCTTTCATATCCACATTGATATTTGAATCTGTCATTCATCTTGCCAAGAAATGCGCCTTAGCTGCTATAGTGCATTGGGCTTATGTAGAAAATGTGTCACGTCTGTTGATAGAAACAACCTTTCCTGTAGTTTGTGCTTACCTTTAATACTGAAAGTTGTGACAATGACTAGACGTTGACAAGGAAAGTATAGCGATAGTGGACTGCTATGTAGGCTTGTGTAGCCCTAGCTCAGTGGCAAAGCATTTGCCTGGTGCACCAATGACCCAGGTTTAAAAGCCGTGGTAGACCAGATAAAAGTGGCCATTTTGTTTCTGTCCATCTTATCAGTATTATTGCTCTGGTGGTTCAGTGTTGATTTAGGTCCCTACCCCATCTTTATTGGGATGGTTATTCCCGTCTGCCAATATATCAGTAGCTGTGAGTGTAGACGTTAAACTTCAATATATCAGATCAGTAGCTGTGAGTGTAGACGA
The DNA here is from genome assembly GCA_036898135.1 of Oncomelania hupensis. Lineage (NCBI taxonomy): Eukaryota > Metazoa > Mollusca > Gastropoda > Littorinimorpha > Pomatiopsidae > Oncomelania > Oncomelania hupensis. The sequence continues at coordinate 5,606,363 of CM072512.1, forward strand.
TAAACTTCAATATATCAGTAGCTGTGAGTATAGACGTTAAACTTCAATATATCAGTAGCTGTGAGTGTAGACGATAAACTTCAATATATCAGTAGCTGTCAGTGTAGACGTTAAACTTCAATATATCAGTAGCTGTGAGTGTAGACATTAAACTTCAATATATCAGTAGCTGTGAGTGTAGACGTTAAACTTCAATATATCAGTAGCTGTCAGTGTAGACATTAAACTTCAATATATCAGTAGCTGTGAGTAAAGACGTTAAACTTCAATATATCAGTAGCTGTGAGTATAGACGTTAAACTTCAATATATCAGTAGCTGTGAGTGTAGACGTTAAACTTCAATATATCAGTAGCTGTGAGTGTAGACGTTAAACTTCAATATATCAGTAGCTGTGAGTGTAGACGTTAAACTTCAATATATCAGTAGCTGTGAGTGTAGACGTTAAACTTCAATATATCAGTAGCTATGAGTGTAGACGTTAAACTTCAATATATCAGTAGCTGTGAGTGTAGACGTTAAACTTCAATATATCAGTAGCTGTGAGTGTAGACGATAAACTTCAATATATCAGTAGCTGTGAGTGTAGACGTTAAACTTCAATATATCAGTAGCTGTGAGTGTAGACGTTAAACTTCAATATATCAGTAGCTGTGAGTGTAGACGTTAAACTTCAATATATCAGTAGCTGTGAGTGTAGACGTTAAACTTCAATATATCAGTAGCTGTGAGTGTAGACGTTAAACTTCAATATATCAGTAGCTGTGAGTGTAGACGATAAACTTCAATATATCAGTGGCTGTGAGTGTAGACGATAAACTTCAATATATCAGTAGCTGTGAGTGTAGCCGTTAAACTTCAATATATCAGTAGCTGTGAGTGTAGACGATAAACTTCAATATATCAGTAGCTGTGAGTGTAGACGTTAAACTTCAATATATCAGTGGCTGTGAGTGTAGACGTTAAACTTCAATATATCAGTAGCTGTGAGTGTAGACGTTAAAAACTTCAATATATCAGTAGCTGTGAGTGTAGACGTTAAACTTCTATATATCAGTAGCTGTGAGTGTAGACGTTAAACTTCAATATATCAGTAGCTGTGAGTGTAGCCGTTAAACTTCAATATATCAGTAATTGTGAGTGTAGCCGTTAAACTTCAATATATCAGTAGCTGTCAGTGTAGAAGTTACACTTCAATATATCAGTAGCTGTCAGTGTAGACGTTAAACTTCAATATATCAGTAGCTGTCAGTGTAGGCATAAAACTTCAATATATCAGTAGCTGTGATTGTAGACGTTAAACTTCAATATATCAGTAGCTGTCAGTGTAGACGTTACACTTCAATATATCAGACGTTACACTTCAATATATCAGTAGCTGTCAGTGTAGACGTTAAACTTCAATTTATCAGTAGCTGTGAGTGTAGCCGTTAAACTTCAATATATCAGTAGCTGTGAGTGTAGACGTTAAACTTCAATATATCAGTAGCTGTGAGTGTAGACGTTAAACTTCAATATATCAGTTGCTGTCAGTGTACACGTTAAACTTCAATATATCAGTAGCTGTCAGTGTAGACGTTACACTTTAATATATCAGTAGCTGTCAGTGTAGACAGTAAACTTCAATATATGAGTAGCTGTCAATGTAGAAGTTACACTTCAATATATCAGTAGCTGACAGTGTAGACGTTAAACTTCAATATATCAGTAGCTGTGAGTGTAGACATTAAACTTCAATATATCAGTAGCTGTCAGTGTAGACGTTAAACTTCAATATTTCAGTAGCTGTGAGTGTAGACGTTAAACTTCAATATATCAGTAACTGTGAGTGTAGACGTTACACTTCAATATAGCAGTAGCTGTCAGTGTAGACATTACACTTCAATATATAATAATAATAATAATAATACAGGATGCTATGTATGCGGCTTTCCCCAAGGCTCAAAGCGCGGCGATCTATACCAACATACACGCTCACCTGTCTCATTTACCCTCACACACACCAAATACACATACATCACTCAATCAGGTGGTGTAAAGGCAGGGAGATCGCTATTAGAAGACGGAAGAAAATCAAATTTTTATTTTTGAAATTTTTATATTGACTGCATCCTGTACCATTATTCAGTAACTGTGAGTGTAGACGTTACACTTCAATATTTCAGTAACTTTGAGTGTAGACATTACACTTCATGATTGATTCAGTTCAATTCATTTTCACAACCTGGGTGTTAGACTAGACATTGGGTGTGCTTTGTTTTGGAATTGCTGACACGTAAATACAGTTGTTGTTTATTTAAATGGTATAGATTTGATAGCGCTATTGTTGATTGTGTGTTGTTGGGTTGCAGCCTCACCATCCCCCTCTCCCTCCCTTCCCTGCAGTCTGCTGGCGTGTGCTGGTTTCATGCCTGACGCTCTACGTAGGTCATTCTTCTTTTCTCCAACTCATGTTGTCCGCACTGATGGTCCGTTTGTCGTCTTTCTCTGCTCATTTTCTTTTGTTCTTCTGTCTGGCCTGATTTGATGTCGCGTGCAACTGTGGTGGCTGTCCGTGCTTGATGCATGACAGAAGTCCCGCTTGACCTGTTTGTCTTTTGTTGTTATGTGCAGTGGTGAGAAAATGATAGTCCTCGGACACATACAGCGTAAAGGGACTATCAAATCAACACATTGAATGTGCAGTGTGGTCTTTGTTCTTGCCTTTGTACTACGTAGGTCACTCTCTTCTTTTAAAAAAAATGATTTCCTCTTTGATTCTTCTTGTTCATCTTTAGTTTACAAGCTGTTTGGTGGTTGTTTAATCCTAGTATGTGAATCACTATTATTTGGAGTTTTTCTGTTCTTTGTTAGCTTCTCAAAGTGGTTTCTGTATTCACTTATTTTTTGTTGCACGTGATGTTGTCTGTGCTCAGCATTGATTGTCAATGTTGTCCATGGTCAGCGGTGTTTAATGTTGTCCACGGTCAGCGGTGGTTAATGTTGTCCACGGTCAGCGGTGGGTAATGTTGTACCTGGGGTGCTATATCCATCACTGCAGCCTTTTTCTTCTTTCGTTCTTGCATCTTTGGTTGCAGTCCTCTTCGCTGTAACCTTTGACCTTTTCCCACTTATAAAGTGTTTTTTCCCTCAGTGTTGTGCGTCAGTGTTGAAAGAATCCCAACTTTTGTTGCCTGGGGCGTTGGACAATGAGCTCTAAAGCAGCAAAGTTTGCCTGGGGCGTTGGACAATAAGCTCTGAAGCAGCAAAGTTTGCCTGAAGCGTTGGACAACGCGCTCTGAAACAGCAAAGTTTGCCTGGGGCGTTGGACAACGCGCTCTGAAGCAGCAAAGTTTGCCTGGGGCGTTGGACAACGCGCTCTGAAACAGCAAAGTTTGCCTGGGGCGTTGGACAACGCGCTCTGAAACAGCAAAGTTTGCCTGGGGCGTTGGACAACGCGCTCTGAAGCAGCAAAGTTTGCCTGGGGCGTTGGACAACGAGCTATAAAGCAGCAAAGTTTGCCTGAGGCGTTGGACAACTCGCTATAAAGCAGCAAAGTTTGCCTGGGGCGTTGGACAACTCGCTATAAAGCAGCAAAGTTTGCCTGAAGCGTTGGACAACGCGCTCTGAAGCAGCAAAGTTTGCCTGGGGCGTTGGACAACGAGCTATAAAGCAGCAAAGTTTGCCTGAGGCGTTGGACAACTCGCTATAAAGCAGCAAAGTTTGCCTGGGGCGTTGGACAACTCGCTATAAAGCAGCAAAGTTTGCCTGGGGCGTTGGACAACTCGCTATAAAGCAGCAAAGTTTGCCTGGGACGTTGGACAACTCGCTATAAAGCAGCAAAGTTTGCCTGGGGCGTTGGACAAAGCGCTCTGAAGCAGCAAAGTTTGCCTGGGGCGGCTTGAGTTAGAACCAGTATGGGCCAACGCCTTGAGCGGCGCTTGCGGTGGAAATGCGCTATGTAAGAACGACACAAGTTTGTCATTATGAGCCGTGCTCTAAGCAGTAACTTTAACATTTCTCATTGTTGTTGTTATGGCCGCTTCACCTAGTGTTATTTCAGTTTAAACGATACATTTTCCACAGTTTTGGTCTTTGGTGGTAAAGATCTAGTATCTTGCTGTGTGATTTTGTTTTCGCTCAAAACTTGGGCTCAATCCTAGGTCCATTTTTATTATAGTTTGGGCGTTATATTTATATTTTATTATTTAAGATTTTTATGTGTGGCAATTTTACGTTTCTGGTTGGTTGACAATGTTTTAGGATATTTGGGCTATTATTGTCTCCCTTGGCTACTATTATCTCCCTTGACTACTATTCTCTGCCTGTTATTACCACTGTCGTCAGTTTGAAGCAGATTTAAAGTTTGCATGTCTGTGCACAAATGTCTCGTTTGTACTGTAGGAATGTGTCCGCTTTCATTTTGATACGATGGTTGATGTTGTGCTGGTTTTCTTCCAGTTTTAGATTACCACGCACAAAAAAATCATAGACTGTTTGTCCTTTTTGTTTTGATGTAGCTTACCTGATTGTTTGTATGTGGGTGGTCACCTGTATCTTACCTGATTGTTTGTGTGTGTGTGTGGTCACCTGTAGCTTATCTTATTGTTGGTGTGTGTGTGGTCACCTGTAGCTTACCTGATTTTGTGTGTGTGTGGTCACCTCAGTTGTGTGTTGTTATTTTCAGAACTCTTATTGACTTGTTCAGATATGGAAAATTTCCTGCATCCTTGTGTCTAAAGTATTTTTGCATTGGGACAGCAAGATAAAGTTGTTTATTGAGACAAAAATAAAAGGACTGATTTTTACAAACACAGCTTGTTCAGCAGTCACAGTCATTTTGTGTGTGTACATTTTGTTTATTAATCAAAGGGTATTTCAGCACTATTTAATTTTGACAGCCTTCAGTTAGTAAACAAAGAAATACAAAAATAGATAAATAACATACAATAAAATAAAATATGGAATGAAAATAGTGTGCTCTTGATGCTCAGAATTGTCAGTGTTAGTGGTGCTGATAAACACATCAATTACACAGCAAAATGCTCAAAGCCTACGATGCCATCTCTACTATACTGTATTGTACTGTACTAAACGATAAGATACAATATGATACTAGACTATATTATTCTTTACTAAACTATACTTATGATGCGATACTATACAATAAAATACTATACTATACTAATATTATACTATACCAATACTGTATGATACGACACGATACAATACTGTTTGGTAGTATAACGTACTAACAGTACTTTATAGAAGTGAGGGCATACAATGTGTGTATGTTGTGTGTGTACAGGCAGCCTGCGTGAAGATCTGATCAGCAAGGGACTGCCTGAGGCGCTGAGACAGCTCAAAACCACACACCAACACCAAGGTGTCAAGGATGCTGCTGCTGCAGCCCTGGCTGTCTTGGAAGAGGAGCCCAACAGGTAGCCTTGGGATGGGAGTACAGGAGCCCAACAGGTAGCCTTGGGATGGGAGTACAGGAGCCCAACAGGTAGCCTTGGGATGGGAGTACAGGAGCCCAACAGGTAGCCTTGGGATGGGAGTACAGGAGCCCAACAGGTAGCCTTGGGACGGACTTTAAAGATCCTGACTCTCATGTGGGGATTACAGGAGCCCACAGGTAGCTTGGGATGGGATTACTGGAGCCCAACAGGTAGGCCTTGGGATGGGAAACAGGAGCCAACAGGTAGCTTGGGATGGTGAAGAACAGCGCCCAACAGGGGCTTGGATGGGAGTCAGGACTCTCATATGCCAGTACGGGTGAACGTAAAGGAGCCAACAGGTAGCCTTGGGATGGGAGGTCAAACTGAGGTCTAGTCTGTGCATGCATGTCTTCCTTGCTCACGGACTTTAAATCCTGACTGTCCCTGACCGCGCATGACAGTAGGGCAGCTTGAGTTACATCCTGCGCACTTGAGATTACCATCCCATGCGCATTAACCTTGTCTGGACAGTCCTGCATTGAGCCTTGAGTTGCATCTGTAATTGACCGTTGAGTTACAATCAGGCCGCAAAGTGCGCGCCTGTATAGGGCAGCTTGAGTTACATCCTGTATTGACCTTGAGTTACCATCAGCATTAACCTTGTGTTACATCCTGCATTGACCCTTGAGTTACATCTGTATTGACCTTGTGTTACATCCTGTATTGACCTTGAGTTAAATCCTGTATTGACCTTGAGTTACATCCTGTATTGACCTTGAGTTACATCCTGTATTGACCTTGAGTTACATCCTGTATTGACCTTGAGTTACATCCTGTGTTGACCTTGAGCTACATCCTGTTTTGACCTTGAATTACATCCTGTATTGACCTTGAGTTACATCCTGTATTGACCTTGAGTTACATCCTGTATTGACCTTGAGTTACATCCTGTGTTGACCTTGAGCTACATCCTGTTTTGACCTTGAATTACATCCTGTATTGACCTTGAGTTACATCCTGTATTGACCTTGAGTTACATCCTGTATTGACCTTGAATTACATCCTGTGTTGACCTTGAGTTACATCCTGTCAACCCTTGAATTACATCCTGTGTTGACCTTGAGCTACATCCTGTATTGACCTTGAGTTACATCCTGTATTGACCTTGAGTTACATCCTGTATTGACCTTGAGTTGCATCCTGTATTGTCCTTGAGTTACATCCTGTATTGACCTTGTGTTACATCCTGTATTGACCAGCAACTTGAGCAGCCCTTGAGCTGGAAAAGCGCTATATTGGGATAGGATTTTAAGGGGGGTGGGGTGGGGGGGTGCTTCACTGGGCAACATTAAGAACAAGTGGTCTGTGAGTTGTATTAGAACCATAAAAAAAGTGTATGCCTTCCGTGCTCCATGTTTTTGTGGGTGTTGCACTGTTTGCAGGTGACCTCACTGACCCTAGGCCAACATTCAACTAACAACTCTAGTCAAGGTCATCTTTAGGCACATTGAATCAACTCATATCAAGGTCACCATCAAAGTCAAGGCAAGGCCCAGCGTGTGGACAGATCACTAACGCCATCAGGGTAACAACCTTCAGTATCAAAATCAAACTTATTTTCACTGTAAAAGTGTGTTTTAAATTGAGATCTAAATTGCACAAATACTTATAAAATGTGTAATTTAACTAAGGGATGACTGTTTGGCTTTTATATTGACACACATTTGTTTTTGTATAATATTTGCAAAAATAGAATCTAAACTTCGTGTCCAACTGTTAAAAAGATTGTCTGCTATATCGGTATATCTTCCTGACCATATTCACAGGCGCAAGAAAGATTAACACAGTAATGCATGATAAACATGCTCCAAAACGCAATATTGAGTGTCTGTGATATTGAGTAATACTGAGTGGCTATTACAAGGAGTCCTTTGCTAGACTGGCGTGACGTTATTGAGGAACCAATTTTCTTTTTTTGCTGCTTAACATGGATTAATCAATGAACTCTTCTGTGATCATTTGTACTATCTAGTGTCAAAAATTGGAAACATGACCTCAGACTCACTGTTATATAAAGTTCAATGTCGACTTGTCTTGATCAAGTTGAAGTGTGTCCAACACCAGCTTAACTTTTTTGGTTGTCTTTGTGTTGAAAGTTATTTTAAAGTCCAAGGGTTAGTTCAAATCATGCAGCACAGCTGAGACTAGACGGCGTCTTCTTCCTGTCTCAAGCTGAGCAAGGAGAAAGGCCTGTGCTAGTCAGCTTTGCTGTATGGATTCAGATCAATGCTGTTTCAGCCTTCAAGTCAAGGTTGAATTGAAATATTGGCTGTGCATATTGTGGATGGATTAAGGACCATGATTTGGCAGCCTAGACATTACAGCCATCCCTCACGGTGTTGGTCACTTCCCTATATTTTTACGGTGACTGATTTGTCAGTGCTGTGCATCTTTGGTTTTCCATAACTTTGCCAAGCACAGCAGCAAAGTTGGTGTTGATCGATGTTAAATTATTTTATTTTGTTTATTATTATTAGTTCAAATGTATAGGTGTTTTTTTCACAAAGTGATGGTAGTATGCAAATTACCAGTATAAAAGGAATGTGAAATAAATTGTAAGAATGTCAAAACCAAAAGTTGGAAAAGAAACTGTAAGAAAAGTCAAAAGAGAATGTGATAGTTGACATTACAGCAGATGACGTGTTGCCAATATGGTATCATGTGTTTATTACTACTTGCAACATTTTGCCTATTCATTGAAAGTAGATTATTATTTGAAATGAGTTCAAGCTTTGTTGGCTCTTTGTACAGGAATGATTATCCTGAATTGTATCAACTGACAATTGTCAACAATTTATTTGTAAATGATATCGTTCGAATTATGTTCATAAATGGATAAGTTTGAATTATTGTGTGAGATTAAAAACAATTTTTTTTTTACTGTCAGTTGTGTACATAAACCACCCATTGCACAATTTGGAGGTAAGTTCTTCTTGGGGCGGACAAAAGAACAAGCGACAACAAAACAATATTTCCCAAAACCCAACGCCAGCAAAGACAGAAATGAGGCAAGACAAGAAGAAGAAGAAGCAATAGTGATAATAAAAGGCGAATAATAGTCAAAATATATTGGCACTACTGCATTTGATGCTGCCTTGCTCAAAACTACCCATTTGATTTCATCATTCCACCTCACATTTTAGCACTAGTATTATTTATTTTATGCTGTCTTTATTATTATTTTTTTTTTAATTATTATTTATTAATATATTTTTTTTTTAATTTATTTATTAATGTTATGATAATCAAAATGTAGCATTCTTCAATTAGATAATGCCACATTTCTTTCAGATCTTTGTTTCCATGTCAAAGATTTCCGGAATGCATCAGTTTGCGGGATAATATTTCGAAGTTTGCATTTGTAAATAAAAAAACTTAGCACACAATATGATAGAGTCTAATGGATTATCAGTAACAACATTATTGTGGACACCAAAAATGATCAGTTGCTCTGAGAATTGAGGTTATCACCATGCGTACACATATCGTGAAGGATATCTTGCAGTCTCAACCAAAGGCATGGGTATGCGTACTATTCCAGAACAAGTGAAGAAGTGTTTTTTCATGTAGGTTTGCAGAAAGTACACAGAGGACTTGCAACAATTTTTTTCAAAAAAGTAACTTATTTGAAGGAAGAACGCGATGCAAAAGTCTGTACTGGAAGCATCTTAATTGTGTTTCCTTAGATAAACATGTTGGAAAATTGCAGTTTAAATGTACAAAGAGGTTATTCCATTTGTTTAAACCTGCAGCAACATGTCCTGCTGCCATATCTAAAGCAGACCATACAACTTTATTTCTCTTGGCTGTGCAACTCCTTTTTAGCGCATGTAGTATCGAATTAGCATTTATAACTCTTATCATTATTTATTATATATTTTTTATTATTTATTTTATTGCTGTTGTTTTTTTAAATGGTAGTTATTTATTTATTTATAATCATTGATAGTGTTACACAATTTTAATGTTCACAAACGCTTTCCAAACTGTGTGTAAACCTTATTTGAAGTCGGTGAAGTGCGTGAATTTGCTTTACAGTTTGAAATGTTCACTTTAGCTTTTCGTGTTTTCCTAAAAGATTTTATAGTCTGTTTTCCTTTTCTTATTTATGTTTGTTTGTCAGTGTTGCTGTGATTTCTTGATTTGTATTTTCTTATTATTTTATAGGTTGTTGTTTTTGTGGTCATGTTGAAGTGTTTTACTTTCAAATTATTTTAGTTATATAATTGTGTTTAATTTCTTTGTTTCTTTGTGTAATGTATTTATGTACTGCCACTATGCATTTCCATGTATGTAGGCAGTATTCTAAAATCACTAGTTCATGTTGTGCTAGTTTTGTACAGCATTTCAGTGGTTTGGTTGTAGCATACCATTGTGTGAACGATGCTTTGTAACTTCCATCTTGTGTTGCTTTAGTTGTGTTTGTCCAGCAAGATGGTCCTGTAACGCCAACCTCAAATACATTGTATCAATAGTACTTGATCTTTGTTGAACCCTTCGCACTAGCTCGGTGATGGAGCGTTCGCCTGCCACGATAGTGACTCGGGTCCCAATCCCGTTGTGAGCAAGATAATACATGGCAGTTTTCACTGGTCATCTTCAATACAAGGATACTTTATTATCTCAGAGACATTAACACACGCGCTTAGCAGTATGATTGCTCTGGTGGTTCAGTGTTGATTTAGGTCCCTACTCCACCTTCCCTGGGATGGTTGTCTCTGTGGACCATTTTGCTTTGGTGGTGGGTAGAGGTTAAAGTTCACTGTTTGTGAATTGTGTGCACAGTCATTTGGTCAAAACGTTTTAACAAGCAAACACGTCAGACAGATTCTACAGCATTTGCTTTATTGTTGCAATAATAATAAGGATTAATATAAGTCATATATCTCACGGACCATGGCCATTCATCACCCCTGGAAGTTTGGCATTGCGATTTCAAAATAAAAATCGTTAATATTTTTTAAAACTATTTTAATTCAGCATGTCGGATTTTATCAAATGTTGCTTAATTTTTGTTGCAATGAGATAGAGATAGATTCTGGGTGTACTCAACCATTTCAGACTATAAATAACCATGTACCGATCCATTGATGGTGATCGCAACACACATGCATGACTTTGTGTGCCACAGTATTACAGCTTGCAGCATTGGTTTGGTTGACTTGCTAAAGGGAGACAAATTCTTTATCACAAGTAGTAGTTGTCTAACCTGAACGTAATAAAACTGTTAGCTGTTGTTCAATATGAATGAGCTTTATTGGCTTGTATTGTCACACTCGCAGAAAGAACAAACCTGTTTTATTGTTTGTTTTTGTTGCTCATATCAAATGTACATTTTACGCAGCTTAATTGCAATTGGTTTATTACAGTTGTATGTTTTGGTTGAACAGTCGTTTACTATAAGGTGTTTCAGCTTTTGGTTGAACAGTCCTTTACTACGAGGTGTTTCAGCTTTTGGTTGAACAGTCCTTTACTATGAGGTGTTTCAGCTTTTGGGCAGTTTGATGAAAATTAATTTCTGCAATATCTTTCATTTACAGTGCATCCTGTGCTTGACATGAGCTGATTTATGTCTGCATTTGGTGGAGACATCTCGTTCTATGTCTTTATTTATATTGGGAACATTTCAACAACTAAAGGCATCTTGTTGGGCTGTTTTGCTATTTGTCTTGCTCTTTCGTTTTATTGGGTTTGTACTTTTGTTTCAAATTATTATTGTTGGCAATGTTTGCGTTATTTCTCAGGAAACTTGTCCTTCGTGGTTTTTACAATAATTGGTGCATTTCAATGATTTCACAAGGGCTTGGGACCATCTGTTGTAACAATTACATTGATATTGTACAAACATTTAGTTTTTGGTGTGCATGGAGGTATATTGTAATAATTTCTGTAATTTGTGAAAGTTTTGATTGCTGATTGATTGTAATCTTTTGTTTGATGATTGAATTTGATCTGTATGCAAGTTAGCAATGACATGTTTCACCCTATTGCTTATTTCTCTATTTATGGGAACAATATTATGTTCTGTGTGTGTGTGTATGGTGGTGTGTGTGTATGGTGGTGTGTATGGTGGTGTAAGTGTGTAGGGAACGTGTGTGTATAAAACAGAAAAATGTGTGTGAAGTTTAGTGAGATGCCTTGCACGTGATGAATTAAATTTTTTTACATCTGTTTTAACTTTAACTTCATAAATAATAATCTGCTTTGTGTGGCCAATTTGTAATCAAACGAGAATCGGGACAGTATCCCATTCTGCAGCTACTTTGTCACACAATGCTTTTTAACATTGTCCATTTCAGCTTGGACATTTCTTGTTGCGCTTTGTTTTCGCATGTCATCTACTGTAACAATATTGATTGTAATTAATGTTTACACGTTCATTATATAAACATTGCAATTATTTATTTGCTCATTGGTTAAGTTTCTATACGCTTAGTTCAATAAAACAATTTTAATTATTTCTTCTTCGGGTTTAGATTTAAATAAAAAACCCACAGAAAGCACGCGCTCGCTTCTTCATTCGCCACCAGAGCCACACAAACACATTCACTCTCAAACATTTGTTTTTATTTATTTGTACTTTTAGTTTTATTGGATTAAATAAAATGATCACATGACTTTGGGATTCAGGATTCAGTGACAGAGGAAAATTATGATGAAAAAAAAACACGATTTGATGATGAACGAGTCAAGGTGGACATGACAAATAAATATACACTGTACGTATGTAGGACAAGGTGACGGCAGCGGCACACACAAATCTAAACATAAATACATGTCTGCCGGCGACAGCAGAAAAAATCATAACATACATCCACATTGACATTCTTGCAGTAGAAAACCTCTTTGTAAGCGAGAGGAGCACCAAATCATACTACAACAGGACAGAAATGGCCGACAGACAATCCTGCGCTAATATACAACCACACATCTCAGTTGGCAAATGGCCCAGAAACAGAAATCTCCCCAGACTGGAGGATCAGATACATGGGAGTTGCTGAAACATAGATCTTGTGACAAAGAAACAGAATACGCAGTGTCGGCGACGAGAAACATGGGGGTCGCCAAAACTAAAACATAGATCTTGTGACAAAAGTAACATTCAAAGACAAAGGAAACGCATAAAACCGATAAATATACTTTGCCCCGACGTCAACATGTAACCTCATTTTCACCTTTCAAACAGCAAAAATAGCACTGGCTTCTTATCCCCTCATTCAATATTGAGGCAAAAAGAGCAGAACACTATCAATCGTCTATATACCATTAATTGCTATACAAAACGTGAGGAAAGATTGTTGCTGTCTTGCAAAGTATTCTTCATCACTGCAGCCTGTTAGTTCTCAGTGCTTCATTAATGGAGTCTTCTCTTTAACAATCTTCCCTCGATATTTAAAATCTAAATGAACACACAGACAAAACACCAAAACAAAATTTCTTTACAAGCTGCAGAAATCTGCAAAATTAATTGTGAAAAGAACAAAAATCCTGTAACTGATTGCTTCATTTTAGTCGTTTTGTGTGTGTTGTCTTCTTTCAAACTGAAAGAATTTTACGAGAGTAAAAATAATAATTGCAAATGGTCCCCTCTTTGTTTTAACTGCATTTAAATGTAGTTTTTGCATAACAAAAGTAATGTACTTCCAGCTGTCTTCAAGCATTAATTATACAACAGGCAATTTGTACTCCGTTTTGGAGCCGTGGGAAGAAGGGAAGATGCCTCAACCTCTCTCTAGCTGTCAAATTAAAAATGTAACAAAACTAGTTACCCTTTTTCGTCTTTTCATTTTGAAATGGCTGATGATGATTGATCATATTCATTTGTTAAGTACTATCAATGTTCTCTGCTAAGTATTGTAGCTTCTCCGATTCAATAACGCTGACATAATATCTGAAAGCAACATTCTTAAGTTACAATCATCCAGTGATAAAAAACTCTACAATGTCTCATTTTGGTCCCCGTCTTACAATAATCACTTTCAAAAAACATATTTAACATTTGAAAAAAAACATTTTTAACGCATGATAAACAATTGTCCCGGTTTTTAATTTTACCACAAGGCTGAACATTATTTATTGGCCAAAAAAAAAAAAAAAAAGTAAAAAATTAATTATACAATTTCAAATATGCCACACAATTTAAACAGTTTAACCACTAATAATAATTTATAAAGAAATGTAGGCCGTAAAAGTCAACATTTTTGTGCTATACTTTGCCTGCAAAATAAAACAATACACTCCATGCTAATCATTCCCTTTGAATTTTGTGTGCATAACTGTTTGCTTCTGCTTTGACTTTACTACCCCAAGCAGACGTCATTGTCAAGTGTTCAGTGTAAATTCATCCAATACGTACATTGCTTAGGAATCCTAATTGTGGTTTTGATTGCTGAAATTACACGAAAAATACAACTAAGCCATTCTCCCCCCCCCCCCCCCCCCCAACCTCCCTTCCCCCCCCCCCCCCCCCGTCCCACTCCATTCCTCCCCACCTCACCATTCCCATCTACCCTTCCCCCACCCACCCACCCAAAAAAAAAATAATAATAACAAGCACTAGATCAAGAGCTTTAAAAAGCTTCTGTAAGTTAAAAAAACAAACAAAAGAAATAAATGATAATATTGTCACGTTTGTGCCAGAAAACAGGCAACATTGTCAATACACAAATATAAAATCTTTGCAGATTTCATTAGCACACACATAAAAATATAAGAAATTATTGCAGATGGAAAAACACAAGACACAGACAAAAACAGAAAGTAGATTGCTGAGATTTGACTAAAACATAACAACACTTGTAAAACAATACTGTATGATGGACAGACAGATTGCAATGACAAAGAGTGGACAGTCAGAAGTAGACACACCAAGGGCACAATCTGAGGGGTGAAAATCGCACTATAAAAGCAGCAGGCAGAGAGGCCAAATAGTTTTATCTTGAGATCAGAAAAGAGAGGGAGAGAGAGATCAACATCTGAAGCCTGCTTTTCTTCTTCGCCTGTGACCAAAAGAAAGTTCTAGCGCTGACAGAAGTCTACATACAGGATCAAAGGTACTGGCACACAATACAATCAAGAGCACTGCCTCAAATCAGTCACACACTGCAACCATAATCCACTAATTTATACCAAACACTCCATCAGAACAAACAAAAAAAAGTCAATGCAAATAATAAACCGTAAATAAATAAATAAATAAATAAAGCGTAAGATCCGTGAGAATGAGATGATTAATTAAGCGACTGTAATTTCAATCAATTCTTTGGCCGAGTTCACCGTAATGATCCAATCTAAGCTAGGCATCATGTCAGGTGTCAAACGTAAGACCTCCGTAACAGCAAGCCACAAAAGATCACTGTGATCTCCAGCACAGGCAGTACTTGGGTCACAATGACTACACAGGGGACAAACCCAGTCTAGGAAGTGGGGTGGGGTGGGGTGGGGTGGGGCAGAAAGGAAAGATGAGTGTACACGGACCAGGCTAACACCTGACATCCCACATGAAAACTTTTCTTTGTACAAAGTCAACACAGCAGTTAGCGATAAAAAATAAATTAAACGCTCTTTTAGGCAAATGCGGGATGTTGCTCTTTAAAAACTTTGTACAAAAGAAAACCAAATACTGTCCACGCTTCACTCCCCCTTTTTTAACCTCTCTCGGCATGGAGAAAGGTCAAAGGTGACCACAAAGGGTAAAGGTCATGGCCTACACACGCGCCTGTACATGAATGAGACGCCTACCGCTGTACGCAGACAGCCACGTTATAATAAAACATCTGTACACTAAGGGAGATAATAAATAAGCACTGACAAATGACCAACAGCACTAGTACGTAATGGTGGGAAGTAAACAGCTCTTGTGTAACAACTGCCAGGACCACACAACAGTTTTCAGTGCAGTGGACCAAAAAAAAAAAAATCTTTATTCAGATTTAGAAGGTTGTGTGCTATTATTACCGTTATAATTTTGTAGCATTTATTTCACCAAATGCATATTATATATGTTTCCAAATCTTCAACAAGCGTGTAATAAATTAATTAGGTTCCCAGCATTAGAATAACACAAATCCACTATTAAAAACCATCTCTCTAAACTCTTAATACTTCAGAACAAAACAGTCTATTCTAAAATGAGATCATATTTCAAAACAAAATTAACCATCCATTTTAATCACCTTATACTTCAAACTAAAATTAACATTTTAATCACTTATACTTCAAAATAAAATTAACGCTTTTTATCGCTTATACTTTAACCTAAAATTAACAGTCCTTTTTAATGTTTTACTGTCTAGCTTCACGATATTGGATTTTTTTGTTTCTGAATCTTCATTGTATTTTTATTTTGTATCTTTAATCAAGCACATTTATATAACATGATATTTCAATTTTTTTAATATCTTTTAATCTAGCACATTTATGATTCACGATATTTTAATTTTTTTTACATTTTTCATCCATCACATTTATGCTTTAGATATTGGAATTTTTACATCTTTAACCAAGCAGTTTATATTTTATGACATTTGAATTTTGATTTCAATATTTCATAATACTATCATTACCACACACAGTTTCTCCATGAGCTTATTAACCACCATTATTTTATTTTTTTATCATTGTTTGCTAATATGGGATATTCAAAAATGTTAAGAGCTTACTGTAACGAGAATTGTCAGAGAAGACTTGATAAAAACAAAATGTCTTGTACTATATTTGGGGAAAACCAAACCCGAATAAATGAAAGTTGTAAGAATTTTTTTTTTTTTTTTTTGACATAAATCAGCAGATGTCCAGCTAGCGATTACTGTAGATTTAAAACTTTATAAACAAACTTCGGTCTGATTATATCACCCTCTCATCAAACTTTTAACAATAAAGGGAGACAAAACTTTTTTTGTAAAACTAGTAATTATCTCCCCTAATAATAAACTCGTACTTGATCTCGATGTTATCAGCTGAATTCTATCTCAATCTAAAAAATGAACCATAATCATAAGCCAGGGCTAAATTTAAGGAAAAGTTATATATATATATCAGATCTATAAGCCAATAATAAAACAACAGTAATCGAACCTTTTGTAAGGGTGTGTGTTAAAAGGATGAAGCCTCGGGGAACTATAAAAATATAAAATAAGGTACAAGGGGGAAAAGGGAATTCCTGAATGATGGTGCTAACTAAAGCGGCCTGAGGTTCTTCAGAGCGTTAACGACCAATCCTGCACAGCAGGCACAGACGCATTGAACACCTATTTACACAAAACAAGACACACATACCCCCAAAAAATAGAAGTCAACCAGAATTATTTATATACATCTTTTTGTCAGAAACAAAATGGATGACCGACTGCTTCTGCCCTAGACTAACTGATGGACCAACATTCTGTACAGCTCTGAGCCTGGCCCACCCATGGATAACAAACTCGGGGACTTTATTTCGTAGAACAGGGGGGTGAGGCTTTTCATAGGGCGAAAAACACTGTGCAAGATCAAGGAAATTATTATAATGGTAGCTTTTGTTCTAGTACTAGTTATCATGACAGCTTCATCCTACAAAGCTATTTAATAACTCAAACTGCACTGATGACATCAAAATGTTCCAAAATAAAAATAAAAAATCAGTAAACAAAGTCAGCTTTATAATTACTATTATCATTATCACCGTTATTGTTATTATTATCAAATAGTCCCCCAAACAAAATTACTCATTTAAAACTCCAAAACCTTACAACATCAAAAAATGCCCAGCAATTGCTGCAACAAATTCAATTTGGTAAACCTCTGTATCTTTTTTTCAAGTTTAAAATACAAATAAATCACTTGTCAAAATTCATTTAAAATTACGGAGATACGAAATACAATTATGAAAAGTCTAATAATTTCAAACTTGTAATATCAAATATTACGCGTGAAAGTATTTCTACGGAGCATAATTTTGCCATATAAAATTCTTTGAAATATTTTCATCAAATATTTTTCATAATTTATTTTACTGTACATTAATTGTACATAAATATAATATAATACAATCGGTTAAATTAAACTAATTAAAAATCTATTTCATTATTATTATTAGTAATACAGGTTTATGATTCAATTCTGGTTTTGTGAAAATTTGAGGAAAAATTTAGATGGCCCATAAAGTCATATAATATTTCATATTAACGCACTCTGGTCAAACTCCAATAGTTTCTACACATCAATGAAAATTGATCTTCAATAGTTTCTAAACAACAACAGAAATTGACCTACAAAAAATGGACCTTAGAACATTTACTGCAAAACATCAGCTTTATAATGGAATTCAATAAACCAGCCACTAGAATTTAAACAAAAGCCAATAACCGTGCTTCATTGCGGATCAGCTCTTCAAATAAACATCAGCTGTATCATTATTTGCATGCAGATTATGAAATCAATAATTTCACGGATATACTACTTAGAGCTACCAGAATATTTTATATTCATTAGTCAACCATTAATTACTGTTAGTATTTTGTAATAGGTCATTTGTTTACCCTTTGGTCACAAAATTTTAAAATAAGAAACCAAAAATCCCGTAACCTCTCACCAAAAATATAAAAGTTAAACAACCCAAAATATTTCATCTCTACCCTTACAACTAAAAACACTACGCAATCGTCCAATTTTAAAACACTGTATTTCTGTGTACGGTGACAGCAAAAAATATAAAACATTTTAACGGGGGTTAGTGATTGTTTGACATTTGGGAAAGTTCAGCATAGAAGATTGTTAGATTGACATTCATTTGGTACATTGAGAGGAACAGATCTGGGGAGTGAGATGACAAATGAAAAGACAGGCGCCCTGATTTGATGACGATGAGAGTTTTATTTCATTGATTGCTGCTGCTGCATAATATACATTGCAATAGATAACTGAAGTCTGTACAAACATCATTCCATCAAAATACATTATAACATTTTATGTTTTACTCTTCAAGTTTTTATTTCATATCTCAAATAACTCATTCACCGCTTCAGGCTTTCCAATTCTACACTTTTATCACAACCACTACCAACCTTGGACTCTCTCCTCTCAGCTCAGCCATATTTGTAAAATTGTATCTCATTCCAAACTTGCCATTTTTACTCACTTGAACGAAAGAAAAGTAAAAAAAAGAACATCAAACGATCATTTTTAGTAGTTCTAAAAACCTTGCTGAGAGGAAAAAAAAAAGAAGTATAATTTGTTTTAAATAAAGGAAGTGCAATATATCATTGCCATTTGAGGAGATGAAAGTTATTATAACGGTCTGAAATCTCTTTTCAAAAGGTCTGCTTGCAAGTCAAATGAGACCCCCGACTTTTTTCTTTTTTTTTTTTAAATCAACAGCAGTCAATTAACATTTTTCATTTTTATAATGAACTACTATAACGTGATTATCACAAATTGACAAAACAGAACAAAGAATTGTTTGCACCTGAACAGGAAACTTAAGGACTAGCTAGAGTTCATCAAAGAGATGTTTTCTGGATTTGGAAGCCAAACTTTTCCAGTATAAAATCCTGTTATAAAATAAGTCAGTATGACCGTAACTAACACTCCAGCCTTGTATCAGTATGACATTATGCCATTTAGCAAGCCATCATTGACTGAGCAGACATGCTCCCACCAACAGTGCATTAAACAAAAACTTATTTTTATGTGGAGTTACAAAACTTCTTCCACAAATGATAATCATTATCATCATTGCAGCAATATTATATAATTGACTTGCTATGAAAATAAAACCAGATGCTCCAAAAAATGTAGAAAGTCAATTCAGTTCATGTTAAAACAAGAGAGAATCGATTCCCAAAAAAAAATAGTTTAAAAATATTAGATCAAAGCAGGCTTATCAATTGAAAACAGCTGCTTCAAGAAAATTGTATACCCAAAAGCTTTCAGATTAGAAAAACTAAGTTATTGTAGGAGATATTCCGTTAAGAGACTGAGAGCCAGTTTAGGTTTGTTTTGTGACAAAATGGATCCTTAACAGTGGCCGAACACCACCAGTATAAATCTCAGCAGTCTAGCACAAACAGTTTTAACACACACACACACAAATCAATAAATAAATATACACTCAACTCCACACCCGTCATCTTCCTCTGTTTGAACCCAAAAGACCATGCAACACAGGTGATACAAATAGTCCTAACCATTTACCCCCAGTTACATACACCTCCTGTTGTGGCACTGGACACCATCATGGGTTACATCATCCAACTAACGGAGCAATGCAAGAAAACAGCCATGCAGGTATTTTTAGGTTTTAGAAGTCAAACGAATGATTAAAAATTCAGAAAACATTATCATGATGCGCAGTGGAGGTTACACAGTTACTGGTGTCCCCTGTCCATCAAACAAACGATCCACAAAGAAAAACAAAGACACATGCAAATCAATCTTTGAAACACAACTCTTTTTTTTGTTTGTCTGTAGTTTGGTAGCGTTGTCTTCTCCATTGAAATAAAGGAAGAAAAAAAAAAGAAAGCGTTAAGAATTGTTTTGCTGTCAACAGTTTTTGTTTTGCTGCCTCTAAGTGAAACATTCGCGCCACGACTCGGGCGCCACACACGGCAAAAAAACATCCACGCTGCCACGGCGCCACGCAAAGCACAACGTTTAGTTTTGATATGATACGCCAGTCATACACCAACAACTCCATCATACAACCCAGTCCTAACAGTGCCATAGAACTGCTGGCACTGGCTACAAGTGTCCCATATCACAATAAAAAAGTCCCGCTCCTCTCGCCCCAAAGAAATAAAAACAACGCGCAATTTGTGTTGATTGTGCCTCAAGATGGCCAACTCCCTGGCTTTCATCTTCCCTCATGGCGCGATACTTGCTCCGCAGCTGTTTTAGTCAGTCACACAATAGCGTTTTTCTCTTCAAAGTGAAATTGTATACGTTGTCTTTGCACATTTAGTCCAATGTGATTTTGTTGATGAAGATGCGCATGAAAAGATGGCTCAAAACAATAATAAATCACCCCTTCTTTGTGGTTTTTACAAAATGAACAACTGTCCGTGGCGTAGCATAGACAAGATCGATATCTTGACGGACAAGCTTCACTTGGACCCCACAAAGTTGAACTCTGCCGTCAGCACCCCTCCAGGTTTAAAGTCACCCACAGTTCATCAGCGATATTTGTAAAAATAATTCAGCACAAGAATGTTTCACAGTTCACACAATGACGGTGTCACACACTTAGAAGAAACAGCAAATGCTAATAATGGTTGTTGCACTGCTTCCCAATCACTGAAATGTTCAGTCTGTAGTTCACGGTTGGTCATAAACAACATTCTGTTAATAGATATTTTTCTCTTCGATTGGCATAGTGAAGTTCTGCGATCGACAGCTTAGGCAGTCTCCAATCACAGCTGCTTTCTCAGCCCTCAGGACAAGACTCCTTTGAATGCCAGCAGCGGACAGCCTGCACCACAGCCCAATGGCCACCAAGTGCGAGAGAGCGTTTCCTGGCCCACAGACTGCTTTCCTCGTAACAACATATTCATGGATGAGGTCCCTTGTAATAAATAACTGGCTGATCAGATCTGGCAGTGCGCAAAGCATTGACAAACAATTGTCTTCCAAAACATTGTCTTTGTTGGGATGGTGATATCACGTTCTTCACACTTGACTCCGTCAGTTCCGTAGTGTTAACCATCACCATCATTTCAACAGTCAACAGTCTCCACCATCATTTCAACAGTCAACAGTCTCCATACCGATGTTCACAAACTCACGACATTGGGACAGTCGCATAAACGGAGAAGTCAGCAGAGGGAAAACGTCAAAACTGCTGACATTCACTCGCTTCTTTTATGGAATCGGCCTGGTCCTTTGCAATTCTGCCATCCATTCTTCTCTTCAGCGTTTTCTTAATCGAATTTTGAATTCTTTCTTTTTTTTTTTTAATAGTTTTTGTCCATCGCTTGTGTGGTAAGCAGTCTGAAGTAAATTGGGTGGCCAATCATGTGATGGCAGCAGACTTTCAATCTGCCTGGTCAAAGAGAGAGAGGATGTCATCTGCTCCTGTTGGGCCGTTGGCCACTCCCGTTCCGTCCTCAGCTGCCAGGTACATAGAAAGCTCCTGTTCACTCAGCATGTCCGGCAACAACTGTGGACAGACAGACAAAGGCTATGTCATCTTCAAAGTCATCTTCATCTTCACATCATGATCACATTAATTTCTGCAGTGTGGTGGAAAACAGTAACAGTAATTTTAGTTTCCCCCATCCTCTTCAAAAATGTGTACGAATTAATGAACACTGAAGTTAACTGTCCATGAACACTGAAGTTAACTGTCCATGAACACTGAAGTTAACTGTCCATGAACACTGAGGTTAACTGTCCATGAACACTGGAGTTAACTGTCCATGAACACTGAAGTTAACTGTCCATGGACACTGAAGTTAACTGTCCATGAACACTGAAGTTAACTGTCCAAACACACAAAAAGAAGCAAGCAGAGGGTTAGCAAATTAACTATCTAGTTCACATGGTCAATAAATATTATGCAACATAAACCCACTTATTTTTAATGTTTGTACGCCACTTGATTAATGTATCTGTACATTGAAAACCGTTTCTCTATGTGTGGTATAAGAGAACACCACCAATGTGGTGTGGAGTGGTTTAAAGCAGTGTGGTGTGAAAGGGTGTGGTGTATGTAATGCGGTGTGAAGCGGTGGGTGCTGAGTGGTGTGGTGTTGGGTAGTAAGCTTGGGTTATATTTTTCAAGCGTGTGGCTTTAAAATGTATCAGTTGGCTATGAAGTATGTACTCACATTTAGCAAGGTGAGCCAAATACGAGCAAAACAAGAGTGAAAACATGGAACAATATACAAGGGAGGTTACAAGAATTTCTTTGCTACACGGAAGCAAGCATACATGGATGGGCCGTTACAAAAAATTTTTTATTGCTACAGGGAAGCATTACAAAGGCTGCTCGTCACAAACAATCTATGGCTACTTACATCTAAACCATTTGTGCTGGCATCTACGCCATTGAGGACCGAGTCAAAGTCAAAGTTGAGGTCAAGGTTACTGGCTACACTGGTACTGGCAGGGGCGGAGCCTGGCCCGGAGGAAGCGGAAGCTGGCGCATGCGACAGTGGATGAGAGCCGTTCTGCTGCTGCGGTGTGCCGGGACCACCCTGCTGAGCGGATGGAGTCAGAGGACCACCGGCTGGCAGGCTGGGGGGTCGAGTCCCAGGGTTGCAGACAGAGTTGGGCATGCTGTTGGGTGGCATCTGCTGCTGTGAGGCGTCGCCTCCCATAGACGGCTGTGCCATCCCTCCCATGCCGTCTGCAACAGTAATGACAACGATCAACATGGGTAATGCGCCCTGGACGCAGAAATACTGTGATCACGCTCAACGCCCTTTCTTCTTCTTCATATCACAATAATTATCAGTGGTCCGAGAGACAAGCATGCAGGTAGGGTCACGTGACACCAACTAACCGCGCAGTTTGTGTCTCTACAGTTACCGCCCACAGCAGTGCAAACTAAAAACTTGTACCACCCATACACATTTTTTGGGGCACAGGACGCAATTTTGCATCCAGGACAGAACGAAACTGCTAGCATTAAATATAATGACGATGACGATGGTGATGAAGATGACGATGATGGTGATAAAGCTGACCTTGGTGACCTTGCGGTCCCATCATGCCGGGTGCGAAGGGTGATGCTGGCATGCCCCCCATACCCTGCCCCATGCCGGTGTTCCAGTTGCTGATGGTGGGCAGCTGCGTACTGGAGGGACTAGTGGGCTTACTGAAGTGACTGGAGCCGTCTGCAAACACAACTTTGCAAATCACACAAACATTTCATTAATAACTGAACCAAAAAAACGTAGAACAACTCGCAACAACAACAAAATCCTCAATTACTGAACAAAACAAACAAAATCCTCAATTACTAAACAAAAACAAAATGGTCAATTAATGAACAAAACTAACAAAATTCTCAATTACTGAACAAAATTAACAAAACCCAAAGAAACAACAAACAAAACAAATGCCAAATGTTGTATATCAAATTTGGTTGATTTGTCAGCAGTTTTTAGTACAAGATCTGGGAGTAGGGATGAGAAGAACAGATCATTTAACATTTGTTTTCCCAGGCTTATCATAGCCACTGAAGGGGGAAAAAACAAATGTATCAATTATTTCATACTTCACATTTTACACGCAGAAGCTTTTTTTTTAGCTTCAAGACAGTACAACTACAAATTTTCCATCTTCTTTGAGGACTTCAAATCTACAGCCAGACAAGCCATTGGTATCCTCTCTTAGGCAAATTCACAATCTGACATCTGCATTGAATCCAAGAGTTTTGTTGGCTGTAGTTTATCGTTGTGTTAGCAATCCAAAAGCGTGCAAACAATCGAACCCTACCCACTCCCCTAAACAGCTCCGTTGCAATGGACTGAAAATCTGACAAATAGTTTTACTTCGCAGACTTTTTATTACTAGGCATCTGCAGCAAAGACATTGCACCTACCAGTTTCTTCCGTGTTGCTGACATTCTTGATGGGGACGGGTTTCCAGCTAGCGGATTGGTCGATGGTGACCTCCTCATAGTTGGAGTTCTGCACGTGACAGAGGATTGCCCAGATGTACTGGTCAATCTCCAGACCTTCCAACAACGCCTGCTTGCTGTGGAATTCAAATAATAGCATCCATGTACAAAGCAATGATAACTGGTTCAATCACAGTAGAGTAGTTTGTAGGACACTATCTGACACATAATGAATCCAACAATTTTTTTTAATCAAAACAATTATAACCAAAGAAGCACAGCTGTTCATTGGTATTTTCATGTTAGTGTTGTTGTTTTTTTCCAGAGTTGTGGGTAATGTGTTCGTGTTTAAGAAATTGTTGTTCATGCTTTCAAAGTGAATGTAAAACATGGACTGGTTTGACACTGAGCGAAACCATCAGGGTTGCTGAGCATGAGGACAGAGAAAAATTGAGTACACTGGTTAAACGATCATCTGTGTGCCCCTATGACCTACGAGTTATAGGATAGGATAGGATAAAATAGTAAATAAAACATAGCTTTGAAAAGTTGAGACATTGGTGCGTCACTGGTTGCCTCCCTTATACTGCCTTTAGTTTAACTTGTCATTTATACCTGTCCTATAAGACAAATCTGACCAAATCTGGCAAGCTTTACATACAACAACTCGACATGTAAACATGTTAAAGCACAACCAAAAGATAACAACTTGCACTGTCGTGCGCTCTGAATTTACAATTTTGTTTGTACATCTCATGCACGTGTCAACATTTTGGCATATATTTTAACGCGTGTTTTTGGCCACTAAAACAGCCAATTCAAAAATTAGAGATACCTTAAAATCAGACTTCAATGTAAGCCCTCCTCTCCCCCCCCCCCCCAAAAAAAAAAATGTATATATATAAAATACATACTTGCAGACTGGGCATCTCCATGTCCCCCGTTCACAGTTCAATTTGAGGTAGGACTCCAAATCAAAACACTGAAACAACGGCTCAAAATATTAAAACACTGAAACAGAAGATCAAAAGGGCAAATCAAAACATCAAAGCATTGAAAGAGAAAGAACACAAAAATGAACATACTAATGAGATCAAAAGAAGGAAAGTACAAAAACCACTACTAAACAAAAGACAGAGACCAGATGATGATTTCTTCACACAAGGAACGCTAATTCCAGTGTTCTCAAAACAGATGATTATCATGAGACCACCGCCAGGCTGCAATTGCTATCATTGGTGCCGCAATCATACTGATGAAGAAATGCTGTTATAAGGTCAGTCATAAAATGTACAACAATGTATGGACTGCACTACCTGAATGTGTTTACAGTCATGCCCGCGAGCAGGAAGAGTGATGCGCCGGCAGACGATGGGACATTTTAGAGGAACCTTGATTGCCGTCTGCTCCACACCATCTTCGCTGTTCAATGATCCACCACCTGGGTTTGGGTTGGTGAAATTACGCTTGACTGAAAATGAAACAAATGAGGTTTTATTTATCAGAACATTAATTTCAAAGCTTAATAGAGCATAATAAATAATTATTATACCACACTAGTCCCACCTCGCAAATTCCTAGCACATTATTTTTTCTTTAATGTAATTCACACTTTTAGTCACAATGGGTTGGTTTGAGTTTGTTCATAGTAAAACAACAAATAATTTCTCCAGAATTTTTAAATGTTGAGCTCTTTTTTTTTATTTGATAGTATTGCAACTTTTTTTTTCTCAAAGTAAAATAAACCTAAACTATCTTTCCAAAAGTGACAAGCAAAAGTAAAACTACTGGTACTATGAACCAAATAAACAATACAAGCAGAAATGTCCTTTTTCATTTTCCTTCTATCATCCATCCATCTAGTCATTCAAAAGCATGGCAGAAGCAGCAGATGTCAGAGGGTGTACAAACTCACTTTTGGTAATGCAGTGTTCAGCTGGCAACAACCGTTTTCTCAACAAACCCTGCAGCACCGAGCGAATGCTGGGCCGATGGACTAACTGTAGCACAAACAGATGGCTCTGCAAACACACAACACAGACACAACTTTAGCTTTCTCTGAGCCAGCTCTGTGAGGAGTGGTCGCTAATCTTCTCTCTCCCTCGCTGCTTTTCCTTTTAGAACGAAAGCTAAAGCTAACGAGGACAACAAAGGCAGCAGCTGAAACTGTTCAGAGTTTCCTCCCTTCGCACAGCTCAAATAATGCAAGTTCTCTCTCTTGCACACTGTTGAGCAGTTTCTCTTTTTAGTAAGCATAAGATAGGACTCTCGCTATTTCAAATAACATTTTTCTAAACACACAAAAACAACTACAAAATAATCGGCAGTCTTTCCCCTTGTTTAAAATTCTACATGTCAAAAGCTGAGTTGCTGCAACATGCTCTTTAAGAGCAGAACTTTCACATTCCAACTAAAGAACTGTGACCAGCTGAGTGCCTTATCGTAGATCAGGAAACTGCGCTATATAAATCACCTTCACTATTACAATTATTATTAAATAAAGAATTTAAAGTAAGAAGAAGCAGAAGAAACACAGAAAGTAAGAAACAGAAGATGCTTCAAGATTCCAGAGTTTGGTGAAACAACAAGTGTAGTAGGATTTGAAACGGTGAATTTTGGAGTGACGGCAAATGGTGAACTTACACAGCAGCAAGCGGTGACGGTGATTTGGATGGTGTTGCGGCCGGGGGTGCAGACATCCTTGAGGTACAAGGGCTTATGTGACGACTTGTTGTCGCCACGCTCGATGTTCAGAGGGTTGGCGTTGACGCTGACCGTGACGGAGGCTGGCCAGTTGGTGCTCATCTGACGGTCCTCATGGTGGAAACACTTGAGCTGCAGTTCCAGGTCAGGCCTATCAAACAACACACACATCCAATGGCTTAGTGTGACAAACTCCGCCATTTTACTACCCTTATCAGTCCACATGGAAAGTCCAATAAAATGAAAGATGGCGATGGTAATAATAATGGTAATAATAATAAAAATATTAATAGTTTCACGTTATTTAATAACGATGGGATGAAATGGACTTTTCATTTTCTCTCTCTTCCAGCTTCTCTTAAAATCCTAAAATAAATTTAAAATAAACAAACTTAAATGTTAAAAATACTAAAGATAAATAACTAACCTCATGAACAGGGTCTGGTAGACGGTATCTCGGAGGTGGAACTCGTGGTTACTGACCGCTAGATTGTGCTCCAGGCGGAACGGGTTCAAAACTGTACCATCTCGAACAGGGAAAGTCAACCGCAGCTCATCGCCTGAAAAATATAATGCCCACAATAAAAATACAATGCAATACAATATAATACAACAACTCCAGGCTCCTATACAAATTTTGTTTTGCCTTTGACAACAATCTACAATGCGTTCTGGTCCCCCTAAAAATTAAAAAGACAGACCTAGCAATTTATTATTAGAGTCAAATCATTTAGTATGTGTTGCAACTTCAACAACTAAGTTACAATAAATGTTTAATTAACAACTTTACTTAATATATATATTTTTAAAATTTTATTGTTGGGTGACTATACTAAAATGGACTTGCATTGATTGCTCATAAGTCATAAAGCATGCTGTCACAACAATATACCATAATCACGCTACAACAACAGTATACCATAATCATGCTACAACAACAATGTACCATAATCATGCTACAACAATATACCATAATCATGCTACAACAACAATATACCATAATCATGCTACAACAACAATATACCATAATCACGCTACAACAACAGTATACCATAATCACAACAACAATATACCATAATCATGCTACAACAATATACGATAATCATGCTACAATAACAATAAACCATAATCACGCTACAACAATATACCATAACCATGCTACAACAATATACCATAGTCATGCTAAAACAACAATATACCATCATCATGCTACAACAACAATATACCATCATCATGCTACAACAACATATACCATAATCACGCTACAACAACAATATACCATAATCATGCTACAACAACAATATACCATAATCACGCTACAACAGCAATATACCATAATCATGCTACAACAACAATATACCATAATCACGCTACAACAACAATATACCACAGTCACGTTACAACAACAATATACCATAATTACGTTACAACAACAATATACCATAATCATGCTACAACAACAATATACCATAGTCACGCTACAACAACAATATACCATAATCACGCTACAACAACACTATACCATAATCATGCTACAACAACAATATACCACAGTCACGTCACAACAACAATATGCCATAATTACGCTACAACAACAATATACCATAATCATGCTACAACAACAATATACCATAATCATGCTACAACAACAATATACCATAATCATGCTACTTTGATTGATTGATTTATTGTTGCTTTAGGTCCAGCGGACTCTTCCGAGCCAAATCAGGACCGGACAACCCCCGATCCGCATAAAAGATCTGCCGAAACAACCCTAGTGGGAAAATTGAATGCCCTCCACCGGCCAGTCACTTTACAATAAAGACATCCCACGCGGGGGACGGCTGAGGGTTGACCTCAACTACGCGAACACCCCGGTTACAAAAACAAAATAGAATACAACCATCATTATAAATCATTAACAAAATACATACATATAAAGTGCCTATAGTGCAAAATAATACAATCATAGGAAGCCCTAGTGACCACCCGGCAGAAAGCGTCCAACACTCCCAAGCTGATCCAACAGACCTCATACACAAACAAGGAGTCTTGTCCAGGAAGAGTTTTCAAGAAAAAAGGTAGGTCATTGATCTAGCGAATAAGAAGAAAGTATAGCAGAGTGATAGAACAGATCAGGAATAGGAAAGAGCAAATGATGAAGACAGCGACAGTGGGAATTTAAAGCACTAAATTTAATCATGCTACAACAACAATATACCATAGTCACGTCACAACAACAATATGCCATAATTACGCTACAACAACAATATACCATAATCATGCTACAACAACAATATACCATAATCATGCTACAACAACAATATACCATAATTACGCTACAACAACAATATACCATAATCATGCTACAACAACAATATACCATAGTCACGCTACACCTGAAGTAGAAGATGGAGGAGGAGAAGAAGAAAAAGAAGAAGAAGCAGCAGCTTAAAGTAACATACTTTGTTGCTTGATGATGCGTGGTTTGATGTCTGGGGGGTAAGGTCCGGAGGCTTGTGGCGTCATCGGTGGTGTGGGATTCCCATGATGCATGGGACTGTGCGAGTAGTTGTTCTGAAATAAGCAGCAGTGAAGGATTAAGCATCACACATCAATAAAGTGTCCACAAACAATCAAACAAAACAACTTGTGAAAAAAAAAAAACTTGTCAATAGTTTCATTGTGGCCGTCTAATATATTTGTCAACTTTTCCCACAAGCTGAACATAAAATTTCCAGCAGAACAACCGCACTAATAAGCCAGCCTTTGTGATATTATACATACACACAGAGTTGTCTACCAGTCTTTAGAAATCAAAGCTCTCAAAGACTTTGTATTCTGTATCCTCCACTTTCATCTGAATTCAATAACAACCAAAATCACGAAATGAAAAAGCAACAAAATAAAACTAGGAGCTTGTCTCCCACATAAAACATCACCATGACCCACAAAAGACCCACTGACTTGTGCAGGGTAGAAAGGCTGGCTGGCGGGTGGTCGAGTGGGGCCAGGGTACTGGGCATTCATCATGCCTCCCATGTAGGTTTGGCCGTTGTTGTAGGGGCCCATGGGCCGCATACCAGGGCCTCCCATGTAAGGGCCGGGGGACGGTAATGGTTGCTGCGATGGGTAGGGTCCTTTGCTGAAATGGCCGGGCATACCACCCATCGCTGGATGAGGTCCTGGGGCATACGGCTGGAAACAAAAGCAACAAATGTGTCAAAGGTGACCAGAACCTGTGATTTGATGAAACAGCATGCTGTGTGGTTAAAGATAGCTAGGCATGAAGAACAGGACAGCAAAGCCAGGTCTTGTAAGGAGAACAAACATCACACAACAATGTACAGAAGGTACACAGCTTCAATACCGCATTCAGTTCAGTCCCGCAGCTGTACAGGCCGTTGGAAGACATGAGGGACGCATTACATTTAGTCAAAAGAACGTCACTCACATCCATCTGGGGTCCGTTAGGAGGGTAGCTCATCTGTCGCTTGGCCATGGGGTTCATGTGGTACGGCCTGTATCGAGATATCATGTGGTTCATGGGCATACCCCTGTTGGGGCCAGGAGCTGGGCCACCAGGGCCAGGACCCATGCCCATAGGTCCACCAGGGTAGCGCTGCATCCCGTACTGTGATGGAGGCCCTCCGTATCCCCCTTGGCCCTGTCCCATCTGTTGCCACAAACATACACACAATCAGTTCAATGACCACAAACATGCACACAATCAGTTCAATGAAAAACATAGTAATCATTTCCAAGAAAACACACTCACATTTACCAACCATTCCAGTGAAAACACAATCCTTTAATACAGTTACTGCATTAATAATAATGATTATTATTTAATTTATTTATTTAATCGTTCTTAAATTTCGCACAGTATAATTAATAGCATAGCATAGTATAGCATAAACACAGCATGGCCTGCAAGCTATTTAACCTTTAGATCTCAGGCTAAGACACCTTGTTGGACTTATTTAGCTGTAGCGATCATGACTTGTAAGCTTCTGGGTATCCTAATTTAATAATACACAAACAGCAAACCAGTCGAGTACATATAATTATTAAACTTTCTTATGAACTTGGTTTGTAAAAATATTTATTGAATCAAAAGTTGATTTAATATGGTCAAACTTTAAAAATGGCAATGAAAGTATACAGTCACACCCCATCTTACAAGTTTTATATCCAAATCAATACTGGTCAATATCATGAATCACTGGGGTATAATTATTCATAAATTAAGTTGCTGTGTGAAGGACCCACACAATTTCATTCAAAAACCATCGCACTAGGAAAGTAAAGACAATCTAGGAACTTAAACAACATAAGCGAATTTCACTTTTTTAAACAGAGTCTAAATGCATCTTGAGCATGCATGTTAAAATGTGGCTTCGTGGGAAAGTACCCTATGTACACATTATAACCATCAACTTCATCATCATCATTTTCATCATCATCGTTGTCCTCACCATCATCATCATCACAACATCCTCGTCTTCACCAGCTAAAACCAAAAATGAAGTCAAAGAATATTTTCACACAAGTCAAAGTGTTACTTGCCAGAGTGTTGAATCTGAAGTTGGTTGGCGTGTTAACAGTAGGGTCATAATCTGACATCATCTACACACAGAAAGACCAACAAAATACCTTCAGTCTTCTGTCCACTTTTTACTAACTAAACCACAGTGAACACTGTTCACAGTTGTCTGTCTTGTCACACTCTCTTTGTCACGACTGATGAAACTTTTTTTCTGACGATGTTAATGTTTGTGACGGGCTCATGTTTCTAATTCATGATGAAGCTCACTTAAGATATATATTTTTATGTTTATGATGGTTGATAATTCTGAATGAATCATGATGAAGAAAAAACAAATATGATAATTCTGACAAAGTCACACACTATTTGAATTCCACCCATACTTTCTTTTGACCTGATCAGATCAGTTTCTGATAACAGTGGTTTGTGATGCTTCCAATGGTAAACCTGATTGTGCGAACACCTTCAAATGTCACAAATGGCGAGTACACTCTTGTAAGTGTACGTTTTCGGTCCATCCACCCCTCAATTATTACGTAACAAAATTGAAAATATTGACCCCAAACTTATTTCTGCTGGAATAAATACATAAAACAACCTTTGATAGGTTGGGTGTGAGCTCAGTGAAAAAAGGAACATGACAACTCCAGTTTAAAAAAAAAAAAGAATCATTATTTGAAGGACTAGAGGTTTGACCAAAACGTGTGTGAGAAAGTGCAGAAGGAGAAATGGTCAGCGAAATGGAAATGGTGCAAAATAATCCACAGCTAAAGATGCAACACTCCGACAAACATGGACTGGCAAAGGAAAGAGACAGAAGAACATGGTGCCTGCGTATTCAAAGCCTGGACGCTTAATGGTCAGCAAAGACCCCCCCCCCCCCCCCCCTACCTGCATAGGTCAGAATGGCCCGCAAAGACCCCCCTACCTGCATAGGTCAGAATGACCCCCCAAAGACCCCCTTACCTGCATAGGTCCGTTAGCATACTGGTTGTTGTTGTGCATCATCATCTGGTTCTGGCTGCCATCATTGGCTACCATGACAACGGCCGTCGCTGTCGCGGACGCTGTCGCAGCAGCAATGGCAGCGGCATTGAGGGCACCTTCCGGGGGTGCAATAGACGTGCCCGGATTACTGCCCGGTGTGCCCGGAGTAGGGGGATAGCCACTGAAATCACACAACAGCCGTCCTGCTTACCTACAAACATGCACACTCAAGTTTGTAATGTGTTAACCCTCTGAGTGCCAAACGGTTTACCAACGTGTATGGAGTGATGCAAACTGTCCCAAAACTTGGAAGTACTGAAATCTGTTAACTTCATTACATTCTGATTAACTTTGTGTTAAGTTAGTTACACTGAGAATTTGAATCAGGAGAAATGTAACATTTATAATTACACAAACATTGAGCTTGTCAAAATATTAGCACTATTTTCACAACTTTTCAGTTTTACACAGGGTTGGATCATGAACTATGGAAAAAAATGCAGAGCATATTGAATTATAATTACAGGCATTTTATTTTTGCTTTCTAGATGTGCAACTTTAAAGGCACTCAAATGGCTAATCTTGCATTCAGTGATTTACTGGCAGTTATCTTTATAAATCTTTTAAAAAAAAACCAACAAAAACCCCAACTTATTTTTTATTTCTTTTGTTGTTGTTATCATGCTAACTGTGACTGTGAGATCCATTGTGCTCAATACTTGTTCCTCACTACAACAACAAAAATGCCTTTGCAACCTTCTTCTTTTGTTGAATTAAAATCTAAGTTTTAACTATTCATGACATAACTGATAACAAAATCTACAAACAAATAACGACGTTGGGAAAAAAAAAAAAGATCATACAACAAGAAGAAATTGCTGAAACCAAATGAATGAGCCAGTATTGTGGGAAGTGAAATGAAAACTAAAATGGAAAAAATATGTTCATGAACTATGCTAAATGAGGGGGGGGGGCCAAAAAAAATCCATGGCCAACAAAAAAAAAGAAAAAAAGAAAGCGATTACCGAAAATGACTGGGATAAGATAGGGACACGTTCACAAGGTGGTGGTTTTTAAACTTCCAATTTATCTTTCCACAATTGCTCAAACACAAGTTTTAAACCAAGAACCAAAACAGAAAGGAAGAACCCACTTGGCATGCAGTACAAGAGACACAAAGACAAATTCAGAAAACAACAGCAGACGTGGCCGACCCACCAGACAGGTCAGTGGTGCAGAGGTAGTGACCAAGAAAATCAACAACAAAGACATCTGCTTGCACAGGTAGGTAGGGCGTGGACAGTCAGCACTGAAGCTGGACAAGGGGTGGAGCCCACAGTCGGTGACCAACCTGCCGTGTCAAAGGAACGGCCAACACAACACTCAGACAGAGGACGAGATAGAGAGAAACCCGTGTCAGGGACAGGGATCAGGACGGATCCTGGGGGCAGGATTCGAACCGGAACCCCCTCCCTGCTGGAGGGCCTGAGGCAGCGAGCAACACCTACCTAGAGCCCAGGTCGCCTGGCCCAGGGTTGGGGTGCAGGGGGGGCTTCAGCGTGGGGCCGGTCACAGACGAAACAGGCATCTGGCCTGCGGCGTTGGAGGGGTGTGGACTGTGCCGGGTGTCAGTAGTGGTGCTGCACTGGTTGCCCATCACCTGCTGCTGCTGTCCTGGACCTATGGTCATGCCGTTCGGTGTGGCCACTTGTCGGCCCCCCGGCATGGGGGAGGCCACATTGTTCATGGGAGAGGCCACATTGTTCATGGGTGAGGCCACACTGGCGTTGGACATAGGGTTGGTGATGGCACCGGGGGTCAGAGGGTTGTTGCCCGTGCCCGCCGTCATGGTGTTGGTGGTCAGAACGTTGGCCCCTGGGGTGACAGCGGGTGAGGGGACAGAGCCAAATGGGGACTGTGGGGGTCCCTGACTGTTGGTTCTCATAGGCCGCTGGGGGTGGGGTGCTGGTGGAACTTGGGCGGGGCCAGGCATTCTCATCCCTGTCTGGGGCTGGGGGATTATCCCTGACACCCCACCCCCCAAACCGCTATTACTCACTCCACCACCACCGCTCATATGAACAGAAGTTTGCGCTACCACAGGTACCCTATATTGCATGTGAGGGTTATATCCGGGTTGGGGGTGATGTCCCATAGGCCCCGGGCCCGGCCCAGGACCACCTGGCCCAGGCCCCATAGCATGGGGGCCCATGGCAGGATGAGAGTAGTGACTGTTGATGTTGGTAGGGTTCATCATGGACATCTGCGGGTGAGGCATGTTGTTGTCGTACCTGCTGTCCTGTCGCTGCCGGGGATAGCCCATGGCAGGGTTGTAGCCCGCCATGCCGCCTTTGGCCATGGCCCCGGCCCCTGGCCCGTAGCCCATACTGTGTGTACCCATGCCGTTGTGGCCCGTCATACTGCTGCTGCAAAGATAAACGGGACAAATTTAGATCACCCATCCACGTCTACTGTTCCAACTTCAACAAATTAAGCACCGAAATAATTAATAGAGGCAGTTTTTTATTCACATCTCCATTTGATTGTGACAGGCCTTGCCTTACGTCATGTAACAAAATACTAGAGAACAATCAAACGCACATAATATTGAAACAGAATCTTAGTCATCTATAACACAAGGCTAACCAAGTGTACTGCCCCTTATCTCACAAGCGTAAGACTAACAGTACATTATCTCTATAAGTCCAACAGCACAAAGATCTTGCCAATATCCTCATTCACCCGTAATTATAAAATCTATCTATAGATCTTAAATTCAATACTCCTTGCCAATATCCTCATTCACCAGTAATTATAAAATCTATCTATAGATCTTAAATTCAATACTCCATACTACACATTAATCGCTCAATTAGTAGATACCAAGGCCGAGTCAAGGTAGAGAGAGAGTGACCCCTGACCCTCCTCATTCACATGGCTAAAGGTTCCTAACCGGCATGCCATGCATATATCGATATACGTCAACATATAATAATAATAGAAAAAATAACAATAATAATAATAATAATAATAAAAATGCAGGATGCTATCACATGCTATGTGCTATGCTAAAGCTAATTATTATTGGTCTACTACGTACAGGGGGTTCTGCTGGGTGCTGTACGGGATGGACTGGGTCGTGGAGGACCCGCCATAATGCAGAGTGGTCACCACTGTCAACTGTTGCTGAGTTCCGTTACCGCCTACCCAGCCACTGTCGCCACTGTAACACACAAAACCATCCAATCATGAAACACTAAGGACGTTGGCTTACAGCTACAGAATAAAATCCTTTAATAAAATTAGAAAATAGCAAGGAAATTTATAACACAACAATTTACATGCAGTAATTATAATGTGTGAATTCCACAGAGGAGAGGAAAGTAGGACCATAATTATATTTCATCTGTGCCACTCACACAAACATGTATCAATGAAGAAAACACCACAAAAGACTGAACTACAGACATCACAAGCAAACAGCGAAGACAGCAGTGAGAATGAAGATAATGTGCAAATGGCGTTATAAAGGGAAAGATCAAACGGCAGTCACATAACTCATTTTATTTTAGCAGTAGTCCATGGATGCTAATGCTATTTTGAAGGATATTTCACTAGGCAACTACTGGTCACAACTGCCAAGTTAATATTATGACTAGTTGTAGTGTACACACTCTTTACAAATGCTTGTACCACTTGTGTGAAAAACTAGTCAATAATATTTAATAAGGCAACAGCTGGGAAAAGCAGCTGTGGTATCTCCATATCTATCTGGAGTATCTCCAGACATTCAGAGTATCTCCAGCTAATCGGAGCAACTCCATCCATCCACCAAATCTATCCAGAACGCCTGCTATCTCACTTTGCTGGAGACGAGTATTTCATCCTTACAATCTCTATATGTATCCCATGACATCAAATATATACTGCGAGTGTAAAACGCTTCAAAAGCATTGCACATTGCACAGCATTTAACGGACAATCAGCTGATGCTTGCATTTTAAGAGTAGTGGAAGTCCCCTTTCAACAGGATTAGGACTATAATTATCAAGAAACCGTAAACAATCAACAGGACTCTTGCTTATTCTGTGAAAAGTGATGATGGTTCTAATCAATACAATAATACACGCTAAGGATTCCAATTATTATATCAAATAAATTAATTACTGACAATGTTCTAACTCTAAATGTTCTAAATAAGGTCACCTGGCTCTACTTCACCACCACCACTCAGCCAACTCCTTCTGTACCAGTTTCACCCAACCTGGGTCTTCTCTTTTTGCTTTTTGGAGTCAGCAGAAACCCCCAAGTAAACAGCTTGCTAAACCTTAGCTTTAACACAACATCAGGTGACCGTTCACTGATAATGTTTTAGTTAGAGTACAGTGGGGAATGAGAGGAGGGTTGAGGTAGGTTTGAGCTGTGGGGGAGGGGGGACTTGCATAATTTACTTTGTAACACACGTACACATCCAAACTCAACTGTATTTTCTTACTGACTCCTGTACAGCTAAATCTTACATTAAGGCCAATGCAAGTGGGAGGTCTCACAAAATCAATGGAAGGTCCAACTGTCACTGCGGCTTTCAAGAAGTTTATAACCGTTTCATTTACACAGATTGGTACAAACTGGTTTAGCAAGGCATAAAATCTATCACAAATTGAAAAAAAGCAATCCATAGATGTTTGTCTGATAATGGGTAATACAAAGCCACAAATTAAGTACTTGTTTTAACAGCTTGAAGTAACAGTCAAGTGAGCTGTTATCACAGGCCTATGAATCTGAAGCTTTGGGTATTTGTGAATCCAAGCTTATTTTATTTCTTCTTTGGTCATCTTGTTTATGCTTGTGCTTGAGCCAGTACCTGCTGTGTGTTTGTGAATAGAAACAATAAAGCCACGACAGGTTTATTAGTAAGGTACAATGAGCAACATATATTTAGGTAATTATAAAATATTAATTATTACGGAAAATCAAAATTAAAATATTTTTTTAAAGTCCCACTGACAATGACAAGCGAATGAACCACCTCTGCATCTTTCCCATATGAATAATGACACTAGCAAAGTATGTGACAAGCTTAAATAAAAATAAGTGGATTAACTACAAGTCCAAAAAGGAGAATACAGAATAAAATAAATAATTAGTAATTACATGTTCCATTGTTCTTGGTGCTCCGTTTTGACTGTCAACACAGTCATTGAATCTATTTGTTTACATACACATCACCACAACCAACTAACTGATCAATGTCCACACATTCGGAAACAAATGATCAATCGAGCGCTGAAGTAATCGGATCACTAGGTCAATACAATTTAATCACACCAGCTGATTCTCTCAAGCGATTCATACTTCGATGATAGAAAGTCAAATTCTGAACAAGTTCGACTACTCTGACGAAAGAATAGCGTTGGACTTCCGTTTTAAATGATCACCACGCGTTCACCATCAACATCAACAAAAGATTCACAAATAATCCACCTGTAAAGGTACAGTAGAAGGCAGGCTTTATTTAACAAAGCGACACTGCTTACTTAGCCCTACCACGATCACTTAACAATGGCAAAGTCATGGACTCCTCCGCTCGTAAATCACCAAGTTCAGCGTTTCAAGTGTTGTAAATAATCAACAGTAGCGTTTCAACAACAATCACTCCAGCGAATACACGAGTGCGCTATTCCTCAGTGAAAAATAACCTGTAAATGGACGACACGAAGAGCCTAGTTTTCACCACAATCAGCACAAAGATCACTGCTCTCTCTGCTCCTCACTTCAAACTGTCTTTCAAGACAAGCTGTGGCCAGAGATCCCACTTCTAACACCACCTTAATACAACTAAGACCAGTCAAGTAAGAGGCGATCGTTTATCAAGCGACACAGTGTATGTAATCTGTAGAGAGCGCCAAGCCCCGTCGCTGGGCCTATCTGTGTGCGTACGAATACAAAGCTCAAGAGAATTTTACGCTGCCTGTGTCTGTGTGTGTAAAAGAATAGAGCTGAAACTAAGTGCGCGAGGACAGTCCGTATTGGCTTTTACAGTGCCGAGTCATGATTAGGACTAGCACACGCTGTGTGGCTGGCCTGTCACAGTCACGCTAACCCACACACACACAACACACAGCGTCTAGTCGATCATGTAGCAAACACTCTCCTACCGCGCTGCTTGTGGCCTTTCGTTATCAACGCCTCGCTTCTTTCTCTCACTTCGCACACGTCACAACGCACGCTTTGCCGCTCGTTGTAGCCCACACTTCGCTACACAGATTGGGAAACTACCGGCTATTTTGGATCACTTATCTCCCCTCCCACCATCTCTCTCTCTCTCTCTCTCTCTCTCTCTCTCTCTCTCTCTCTCTCTCTCTCTCTCTCTCTCTCTCTCTCTCTCTCTCTCTCTCTCTCTCTCTCTCTCTGAGAGACCCTAGCTGTGTGTCTAATACCTTCATCCCTTTATTAGTTAGTTGTACTTGCATTTTCATCCTCCACTACCTAAATGATTTCTTTCTCTTCACTACATCTCTCTCTCTCTCTCTCTCTCTCTCTCTCTCTCTCTCTCTCTCCTCTCTCTCTCTCTCTCTCTCTCTCTCTCTCTCTCTCTCTCTCTCTCTCTCTGTGCCTGCTCTTGCCGGACGAATGGCATAACAGTGCAAAGCTCGGTATGATACAGGCGAGTCCGCACCACAACAACGGGCTTTCCCTTGCCTGTTACCCTTCCCCTACTCACACTCTCCCCACCCCCCTTTCTCTTCACCATCATTCATCCACCCTGTAACACATTCCTCGCATCTCTCTTTCTATCCGATTTATCCTCTTCCTCTCTCATCCTCACTTCTTGCTATCGTCTCCGCCCCCCCCCCTTCCCCCTCCCCTCCCTTCTCTTCCTCCGTGTGCTTACGGCCAACGTGCCTGTAAAGCCGACAATAGGATGCTGGGCATGCGGAGGCTGGTCGTAGAAATGCGTCGCTTTTGCATCTTTAACACACATCACGCGTACTTAACACCACAGTTTATAACAAGGCAATCAACACGTAAAGAATGCTACTGCAAATAGCACACATTGTTCATCATCATCATCATCATCATCATCATCATCATCATCATCATCATCATCATCATCATCATCATCATTACAAGGAAACTCGTAAAGAGCGACAATAAAGATGTTTTCTTGTTATTATCAAAAAAGGTGATACTAAGAATTGGGCACAGGATCGATTCTACAAATCCAGGACACCGGGTCGAAGGCCTGATTTCCTGACTCGAATAGGTCGGTGTCTTCCGCTTTAAACATAACTTTGGATGTTTAGTCGAAGGATGACGAAGACTTGTGACGGCACTTCAAACTGTTAGCACTTCAAGCAATTAGCAACTTTAAGAGAGGCGCGGTGGCCGAGTGGTTAGAGCGTTGGCTTGCGGATCTGAAGGTCCCGAGTTCGAGCCCAGGCCGGGGCATTGTGTTGTGTCCTTGGGAAAGACACTTTACTCCCGTTTCCTACTCCTTCGGATGAGAGTATAAACCGAGATCTAGTCTGTGTCGCATGCATTCCATCATAACGGACTTTAAAGATCCTGACGCTCATGTCCTAGACGGGTGAGTGCCGGTGACAAGAACACACCCAGCATGTACCTTGGGTAAAGCGCTTCACTTGGAGCTGCTGTACTTTCGAAAATGAAAGTGCCCGAATTTCACCTTGGTGACAATAAAGTTGTTAAAATAAAATTTAAAAAACAACAACAACTATATCTCTCAAAATACTACAGAAAGATAGACGGCGATACTGTAACAAGAAGCAAGCATACTGAAGCAATGGTAAAGGAAACCAATGTCTGTTTTCCTAAGTCAGCGTTCTATGTCACTTCGTTGCGAACCAGGAAGTATCACACCCAACCAATTCGTCAATACTCCATACTTGTAGCAATAATCAGCCGTTATAGCCGTTATTTTCTGCCTGGCTTAACTTCCGTGAAAGCGCTACTCGACCTTTTTGTTATAGAGCTATGATGTGTCAAACGATACATAACTCAGCTTGTGTTTTCAAAGTGCATCAGGAAGGTGCTGTACTGCTCAAATATTGTAAACAATGTACGCGATTTCCTGTTACATGGGATCCCACAAAGGGCAATGAGGCGAGACAAAAAAAAAACTGTGTTCAGACTTAGGCTCTGATGATCAATGAAGCCTACCAGGCATTAGCCCACTGCACACTATGACCAATACACCACTTGCATGCCGTGACTGTGGTCCTGTCAAGTGATGGAGAGAGTGTCGCTGGGGCAGAAAATAAGAAACGAGGTTGGTACGCCACCACACTGGCCACTTGACACTACCTGTGCAAGGTGGAGAAAGGCAGATTGCCTAACCTCATTCCTGGACAGTCTCTAACCCTCAAACATCCAGTTTTTCTTAGCAGCAGCTTCTAATGTTGTTATCGTAAAGCATGTCGTGTGTGTCGGTCTTGGAGCAGAGAACCCTGCTTATCAAATATTAATGCTTAGCGCTCCGCCGGCCTATTTGTATTGTGCTCGCTGGCACGCTCTCTTCACTACAATAATGCTTGGACTCTACGGCATGCAGGCATGGAACTGGTTGCTCTGCAACATCGTCATTATTATTTTTATGAGAATCAGCAGCAGCAGCATCGTCGTCGTCGCTGTAATCGTCGCAGGAATAGTCATCGCCAACAGCGACAACAATGATGTCATCGTCAAAAACATCAGCAACAAAGCTGTTCTATACTGCATAATAGTCTATTTGACACCCTGCTCCCCTCCTCCATCACACACACGCAACATCATCATCATCATCATCATCATCATCTTCTTCTTCTTCTTCTTCTTCTTCTTCTTCTTCTTCTTCTTCTTCTTCTTCTTCTTCTTCTTCTTCTTCTTCTTCTTCTTCTTCTTCTTCTTCTTCTTCTTCTCCTTCTTCTTCTTCTTCTTCTTCTTTCTCTCCTCCTTCATTCATCATTATCATCATCATCATCATCATCACCATCATCATCATCATCTCCATCATAATCATCATCATCATCTTCTTCTTCTTTCTCTCCTCCTCTTTCATCACCATCATCATCATCATCATCATCATCATCATCATCATCATCATCATCATCATCATCATCATCATCATCATCTTCTTCATCTTCTTCTTCTTCTTCTTCTTCTCCCTTTTCTCCTTCTCCTTCACACTTATCATCATCAGCCGCAGCATCCCAACAACCAAATGAAAACACTATAGGCCTACAGCACAAACTGCACGGTAAAAGCCGTGAAGTGTGGATGGATAGCTTTACTGTATAGAACTGCGAGTCGTAAGACAGTCGTCTGCGATTACTGACAAGCCTCAACATCAGCATCTGCCACAATAACAACAGCAACAGGAACTCTATGAGCGCTGAACAGGAAGAAACCGGCTATACAGTTACTGCGACGGTGATGTTCAATTTATGAAA
This sequence comes from Oncomelania hupensis, assembly GCA_036898135.1. Lineage (NCBI taxonomy): Eukaryota > Metazoa > Mollusca > Gastropoda > Littorinimorpha > Pomatiopsidae > Oncomelania > Oncomelania hupensis. The sequence continues at coordinate 5,648,074 of CM072512.1, forward strand.
TTCCCTTTCGCACTACGAGGAGCGTCTTGCAATTTGTTAATGAAATTACGTTATGCGCATTTCCATGTTTTTTTTAATTTTGCTTCTTTTTTTTCTCCTCTATAATACATTGGTTATAATACACAATTTAAAAAAAGCTATTTTGTGTAATTTCAATTTATTTTTCTTCATTCTATTCTACCTCTTTTGCCTGTCAATCCCCGCTATTTGAAGAACATTAGTGATTCTTAAACAAATTACAGATACCAAATTACTATACATCCTTCTTGTTCATATACAGCCTAAACATTCTCAAAAAGAGTCTCTCTCTCTCTCTCTCTCTCTCTCTCTCTCTCTCTCTCTCTCTCTCTCTCTCTCTCTCTCTCTCTCTCTCTCTCTTTCTCTCCTTCGTTTATTTATTCATAACTTAACCCTCCTCCCCACTCCCCACAAATTTGCTTACCGTCTTTAAAGTACACAAACTTGCTTACCGTCTTTACAGTACACAAACTTGCTTACCGTCTTTACAGTACACAAACTTGCTTACCGTCTTTACAGTACACAAACTTGCTTACCGTCTTTAAAGTACACAAACTTGCTTACCGTCTTTACAGTACACAAACTTGCTTACCGTCTTTACAGTACACAAACCTGCTTACAGTCTTTAAAGTACACAAACTTGCTTACCGTCTTTAAAGTACACAAACTTGCTTACCGTCTTTACAGTACACAAACTTGCTTACCGTCTTTACAGTACACAAACTTGCTTACCGTCTTTACAGTACACAAACCTGCTTACAGTCTTTAAAGTACACAAACTTGCTTACCGTCTTTAAAGTACACAAACTTGCTTACCGTCTTTACAGTACACAAACTTGCTTACCGTCTTTACAGTACACAAACTTGCTTGCCGTCTTTACAGTACACAAACTTGCTTACCGTCTTTACAGTACACAAACTTGCTTACCGTCTTTACAGTACACAAACTTGCTTACCGTCTTTACAGTACACACACTTGCTTACCGTCTTTACAGTACACAAACTTGCTTACCGTCTTTACAGTACACAAACTTGCTTACCGTCTTTACAGTACACACACTTGCTTACCGTCTTTACAGTACACAAACTTGCTTACCGTCTTTACAGTACACAAACTTGCTTATCGTCTTTACAGTACACAAACTTGCTTACCGTCTTTACAGTACACAAACTTGCTTACCGTCTTTAAAAAGTACACAACAATAGTCACATGTGTGATCTGATCCCAAACCCCACCCACCACTCACTTTCAACATCGTGTATTCTTTTTCTACCACTACTTCTTTCCTGTCTTCGTGTTGCCAGTGGAAGGACAGTACGACGATACAAACAACGGCGGTGCGGCGTGTGCGAGTAAAGACGAGACAGAACTCCCACTGACTTGCAAATGATGCCTCCAACATCCCACTACAACACTATAATTATACAACTCCCGACACGACTATCACTCCAACAAATTCTCACATTTAAGAGGCTTCACTCAGTTCATTTAATCGTGGGTATCTGCGCTGTACAAGATCATGCAAACCAATCCCTCCTATTCTTTATTGCACCCATTCTTTTCCAGCCCCTCTTCGTCTTCCCCATCATCATCATCATCATCATCATCATCATCATCATCATCATCATCATCATTGGAGCCAAACAATACTGTATCAAAGAGCACAATGTGTTTTGATTTGTTTATTTGTTTGTCATGGATGTGAATATTATTCAATGTTTGTCTGAATAACGCACAGGGTCTTGCCAAACAGATATACTTCAGAACTGAAGGATGGGGTTAAGAGAGAGAGAGAGAGAGAGAGAGAGAGAGAGAGAGAGAGAGAGAGAGAGGGGGGGGGGTGGAGAGAGGGTGGAGAGAGGGAAGAAGAAGAAGAAGAAGAAGAAGAAGAAGAAGAAGAAGAAGAAGAAGAAGAAGAAGAAGAAGAAGTAGAAGAAGAAGAAGAGAGATACGAAATATGCGGATAAATATGATTTGCCCAAAGGAAGGGGAGAGAGAGAGAGAGAGAGAGAGAGAGAGAGAGAGAGAGAGAGAGAGAGAGAGAGAGAGAGAGAGAGAGAGAGAGAGGAGGGGGGGGAGTTAGTGAGTGGGGGTGTGAAGAGAAAGACAGAGGTAGAAATAAAAGGTTTATTCCCTAAAGACGAGCCAGGGTGGGGAAATGAAATGGGGATGGTGAGGTGAAAGGAAAAAAGAAGGTTTAGAAAAAAATATCGGTGACAGACGCTAAAAACAGAACGGTATTGATCTGAGAAGGCTGTCCTAATTGAAAGCGGTTGTGGTGAGGACACATCCACCCACCCACCCACCCACCCACACACACACACACGCATGCACGCACGCACACAAACACACCAAAGAGAAAGAGAGAAGTGATATAGTATAGGCTGCAAGCAGGGACCATCTTTTGTAACAATTGAATTGAATATATTGTATTTCATCTTGCGCGTATGCACGCGCACGCGCTCACGCACACACACACGCGCACGCGCTCACGCACACACACACACACACGCGCACGCGCTCGCGCTCGCGCGCACACACACACACACGTACACACATTCGTACTCATCTCATAATCACACACACACGCACCTCCCTTACTCTTTTCGACAAATCTCTAATACCTTATTGAATTTTTTATCAAAACCCAGAGAACAGAAGCATAGAGATACGCGTGCGCGCTCATACACACAAACAAACAAACTCGCGGGCACGCACGCACGCACCCACTCACTATCCTATCCTGTCCTATCCTATCCCGTAACTCGGAGGTCGTAGGGGGGCACCACAGATGATCGTTTAACCAGCGTACTCCATCTTTCTCTGTCCTCAGCAACCCTGACTGTTTCGCTCAATGTCAAACCAGTCCAATCTCGAATGTTGTCCTCCCACCTCTTTTTCGGTCTCCCTCTTCTTCTACCTCCTTGCACTGTGCCTTGCAGGATGGTCTTTGCAAGACCTGATGATCTGGTGACGTGGCCATACTATCGGAGTTTCCGTTTTTTCACCACTGTGAGCAGGTCATCGTGTTGTCCAATGGCTTGTGTGATGGTCTGTCGGACGTTGTCGTTGGTGATGTGCTGGGTATAGGACATGCCCAGAAGTCTTCTGTAGCATCTCATCTCCATGCTTTGTATTCTTCGTTGTAAATCTGCTGTCAGGGTAAATGCTTCAAACTCACACACACACGTAAATATACTCGGGTTCACACACATAGTAATAAGGTGTTTTTTTAAAGCGTGTTTCCCCCCCCCCCCCCCTCTCTCCCTCCTAATGATAGATCAGTTAAAACGCAGGTATCATCTTCTTTCTTTTCTTAAAGAAACACATCATATCCTTTGCTTTTTCTTTTTTTTTTAAAGAAACACATCAGCTGTTTTTCAACATAAAGAAACACATCAGATTCTTCATTCTTATTTTTATCCTTGAAAACAAAATCTTCCCGCCCACCAAACAGACCCTTCTTGCCGTCACCTCACCTCATCCATCCTCTTCTTGTTCCCACTCATCATCCTCATCCATCCTCTCCTTATCCTCACTCATCATCCTCATCCCCCATTCCTCACCCCCGCCCTTTCCTCCTGTCCAATGAAAAACAAAATCAGGTGATATCAAAGCGAGATCGATAGCCCAGCGACACTTGCGAAATCTGCAATGGCTGACAATGAAATGGAGCCTCCCTTTTCCCATCAGCCACCTCGCCCCCGCTCCCGCCACTGACCGACCAGCAAATCCCATTTCACCATCCAACAGTGTTTATTTCATAACTACAAATTTCCAGTCTGTTCTAAGCGCGGCAGTCGTCTACCAACTTAACAGCTTTGGAAATTACACTGCTTGTTACTTTAATTTAACGTCCGTTCACCTAAGTGATTTAAGACTTGATGGGAGCAGGGGAAAATATTAAACTAATAAGGAATGGTCATAATGAATGGAAAAAGGAATTTAAAAAAATTAACAAAACTGAACAATTAAACAATTAACATTGTAAAATAATTATAACTTATACAATTGACGTCCAATATAACTACAAAACAATCCTTGTAAAATAATCTTAATTATATCTCATATTATTATTATTATTATTGAAGTCATCAAAAGCCTGTATGACAAGGCTACCAGTGCAGTCCTCCATAACAGCGTCATCGGGAACTGGTTCAGAACAACAATCGGTGTGCGTCAAGGATGCCTACTCTCTCCAACACTCTTCAACATCTTCCTAGAGCGCATCATGTCAGATGCTCTTGCAGATCACGAAGGCACAGTCAGCATAGGGGGTAGAGCAATCTCCAATCTTCGCTTTGCGGATGACATTGATGGATTGGCTGGAGAGGAACAAGAACTTGAACAGCTGGTACAGAGGCTTGACACCACCTCCAGAGCATATGGAATGGAAATAAGTGCAGAGAAGACCAAAATGATGACCAACAACACCAATGGCATCAGCACGGACATCAAAGTCCAAGGCCAATCCCTCAACACAGTGCATAGCTTCAAATATTTAGGAGCCATTGTATCAGACATTGGGTCCCGACAGGAAGTCCTCTCCAGGATCGCACAAACAACTGCTGCCCTGACAAGGTTGAAGCCCATTTGGAAAGACAGGACCATCAGTCTACATTCTAAAGTAAGACTGCTGCGCTCCCTTGTCATCTCCATCTTCCTATATGCTTGCGAAGCATGGACCCTCACAGCAGATCTACAACGAAGAAGACAAAGCATGGAGGATGTGCTACAGAAGACTTCTGAGCATTTTTCCTATACCCAACACATCACTAACGACGAAGTCCGACAGACCATCACACAAGCCATTGGACAACACGATGACCTGCTCACAGTGGTGAAGAAACGGAAACTCCGATGGTATGGCCACGTCACCAGATCATCAGGCCTTGCAAAGACTATTCTGCAGGGCGCAGTGCAAGGAGGTAGAAGAAGAGGGAGACCGAAAAAGAGGTGGGAAGACAACATTCGAGAATGGACTGGTTTGACACTGAGCGAAGCCATCAGGGCTGCTGAGGACAGAGAAAGATGGAGTATGCTGGTTAAACGATAATCTGTGGTGCCCCTACGACCTCCGGGTTACGGGATAGGATAGGATAGGATAGGATATCTAATATTTGGTTAGTTAGTCATGATTTATAGGGTCCAGAGGGCCGCAAAAAACCGAATCGGGACCATTATATCTCATCTCTCTCTCTATATATATATCCCGTAACTCGAAGGTCGTTGGGGCACCACAGATGATCGTTTAACCAGCGTACTCCAGCTTTATCTGTCCTCAGCAACCCTCATGGCTTCACTCAGTGTCAAGCCAGTCCATTCTCGAATGTTGTCCTCCCACCTATTTTTCTGTCTCCGTCTTCTTTTGCCTCCTTGCACCGTGCCTTGCAGGATGATCTTTGCAAGGCCTGATGCTCTGTTGATGTGGCCATACCATCGGAGTTTCCGTTTCTTCACCACTGTGAGTATGTCCAATGGCTTGTGTGATGGTCTGTCGGATTTTGTTGTTGGTGATGTGCTGGGCATAGGAAAGGCCCAGAAGTCTTCTGTAGCACCTCATCTCCATGCTTTGTATTCTTCACTGTAGATCTGATGTGATGTTCCATGTTTCGCAAGCGTATAGAAAGATGGAGAGGACAAGGGAGCGCAGCCTATGTGTGTGTGTGTGTGTGTGTGTGGGTGTGTGTGTGAGTGTGGGTGTGTGTGTGTGTGTGTTTATGTGTGTGTATGTATACACATATAATATTCTGAATTTATACACATATCACATTCTGAATTTATACACATATAATATTCTGAATTTATACATATATAATATTCAATGTTCTGAATTTATGTTTCACAGAAAAAAAATCCACTATACCTATTAATAATCTGTACTGACTGTTTTTTTTTACAAAAAAACATCCAACAGGACTGTATAATAATGATTTTTGAATTGCTGTCCAATAATTAATATTGTTATCCTGAATATTTCGAATATATTGCGCGATTGCACTGCAGTCATAAATGAGATGATTAATAGAAATTGCTTGTTTGCAAATGCAAGCAACTTCCTTACAGTATTTTGTCCTCTACGAGTTCAAAGCAACACGATATGTTTAAACTGATAACAGTCCGCGAGGAATGTAACATTCCATTATAGTATTTAATGCAAGGAAATTTAGGTTTTAAAATTTTCTCAATTATACTATATACTTTATTTTTTGAGAATGGTATACCGAGCTGAATAACAGCACTTCCATTTCCCCCCTCCCCACCCTCCCCACCCTCCCCCTTTTTTGTTTGTTATGGTTTGTTTTTGCAATCCTATCAGCCCAGTCATTATGATTTAATCCTCTATGAGATGATATCCAGCAAAATTGTACATTTGTTCCATTTATGATTATTAAACTATGAATAAGATATTTAATTTCATCTATAATGTAACTTCCCGCAATACTATTACACACTGAATTTCCCGATAAATGGACAATAACGCATTAAAAAAACCAACAACTATAAAAGCAGCCACAAAATACCTGTGAACTATCCAGGTATTCTAGACCCGGTTAATCCCAAATCCTATCTCTAAATTGATAATTAAATAATCGATCGGGAAATCGCCTGTAATCAATCTTTCAGTACAGTATTTTTAAAACGTCGGGGAGTTGGGGCATACTGAAAGGCCATCAGGAAATACTGTGAAAATATCCAAATATAGGCACAAAAATCCAATGTCCGCCCTTCGTTTTGCGCCACTCACTGCATCGTCTCAACGCTACGTAAAGACAACAATCCAATGACTGCGCGAGAATCCCCGCTGTCAGCCCAATCACAAGAAAACACGCCAAAATCGACACAAATTTTAGTTTTAACTGCAAATGCTAGTGCATTTATTGATTACACACCGTGAGCCTGTGTTCGATGCGCTTTGAACAGACTTGTGTTTGGTAATGCGCTTTATAAATCACATTATTATTATTATTATTATTATTATTATTATTATTATTATTATTATTATTATTATTAGTATTAGTATTATAATTATTATTATTATTATTATCATCATTATATTATTATTATTATTATTATTATTATTATTATTATTATTATTATTATTATTATTATTATTATTATTATTATTATTATTTAGCCCTACTGTCATTATCCTCACAATTGTTTTCCCCAATAAATGTAATGAAGGGCTTGGGGCAGGCAAAATAAACGTATCGCTAGCAGGCAGAGGCCATTTCTCCTCCTCCTTCTCTTCCATTTGCCATGGATTTTTAATTGTTGGCATCAAAGTCGAAAGGGGAGATAACTACAGCGCTGGCATTACAAAGCCAGGCAAGACAACTGGAGCGGTGGCTACAAGAGGGGAGATAACTCACTACCTGCGCAGCCGACAAAAACAACAAAACCGTCTGCAACCCACTTCAGGTAGCACGAGCCATGAGCTGGGTCACGTGACCCCCCAGACAACAAACTACCCCCATCCATCCCCTTCCACGGGAACAACTTCACCTGTCTCCCACATGCACCTTCTTTATCCCTGTTGGGCTGGGGAGCTATTAATCTCTCTCTCTCTTTCTCTCTCTCTCTCTCTTCCCCAACCCCCCTCGCACATCCCCACGCACCCGTCCCTATGAGCTGGCTGAGGAATTAAAAGCAACCCAAGCCAGCAACTAAGGCCGCAGTACTATCCATATGGAAGACATGACGCTCAAACTCTTTCTTCTGCTGGCTGTTCTACGTTACGCCTCTCTGATAATACTCCACACGGCGTAACTGAGGCTTATGGTTGCCTCTCACTCCTGTAAGTTAAGCAAGCGCCAAGCCTCGGGAGTCTCAGCCACAGTGTGCGTGCTAGGTGCCCCTGCAAGTGCCAAAGATGGATTCACCACATTCTTCATCGTTAGCTGATATAAAAATGTAGGTAGGATGAGTTGTGGGGGAAACTCAGAATAGAATTAATACGGTAACCCTCCGTCTGTGATGCCATAATAGCATCGTATCTACAGTTAATGGGGGGGGGGGGGAGGTTGGCTATTTTAGCGCAACAGTATACATTTGCGATGTGGTGGTGGGGAAGAAGAAGAAGAAGAAGAAGAAGAAGAAGAAGAAGAAGAAGAAGAAGATGATGATGATGATGATGATGATGATGATGGTGATGATGATGAGGGGGAGGAGGGGGAGGAGGAAGAGGGGGCTAACCACTCCACAGCCCCTTTCCTCTTTTTTCCAAATACATTTTCCCTGATCGGAAATGTTTATCTGTATCCCCTAAGTAATCCCATTCGGCCCTACCAGTGTATCCCCTAAGTAATCCCATTCAGCCCTACCACTGTATCCCCTTAGTAATCCCATTCAACTCTACCACTGTATCCCCTTATTAATCCCATTCGGCTCTACCACTGTATCCCCTTAGTAATCCCATTCAGCTCTACCACTGTATCCCCTTAGTAATCCCATTCAGTTCTACCACTGTATCCCCTAAGTAATCCCATTCAGCTCTACCAGTGTATCCCCTAAGTAATCCCATTCAGCCCTACCACTGTATCCCCTAAGTAATCCCATTCAGCTCTACCAGTGTATCCCCTAAGTAATCCCATTCAGCTCTACCAGTGTATCCCCTAAGTAATCCCATTCAGCTCTACCACTGTATCCCCTTAGTAATCCCATTCAGCTCTACCACAGTATCCCCTTAGTAATCCCATTCAGCTCTACCACAGTATCCCCTAAGTAATCCCATTCAGCTCTACCACTGTATCCCCTAAGTAATCCCATTCAGCTCTACCAGTGTATCCCTAAATAATCCCATTCAGCTCTACCAGTGTATCCCCTAAGTAATCCCATTCAGCTCTACCAGTGTATCCCCTAAGTAATCCCATTCAGCTCTACCACTGTATCCCCTTAGTAATCCCATTCAGCTCTACCAGTGTATCCCTAAGTAATCCCATTCAGCCCTACCAGTGTATCCCTTAGTAATCCCATTCAGCTCTACCAGTGTATCCCTTAGTAATCCCATTCAGCCCTACCAGTGTATCCCTAAGTAATCCCATTCAGCTCTACCAGTGTATCCCTAAGTAATCCCATTCAGCTCTACCAGTGTATCCCCTTAGTAATCCCATTCATCTCTACCACTGTATCCCCTAAGTAATCCCATTCATCTCTACCACTGTATCCCCTTAGTAATCCCATTCTGAACCCATTCTAATCCCCTGAATTATATTGTTAGTTATGATTCATAGTTGTTGTCCCCAATCAAGTTCTTTTTTCTTCTTTTCCCCACTTAATACCCCCCCCCCCTGCTACCTCCCCCCCCCCCCCCCGCTATATAAATAAATAGTTTAACATTTTTATTTTATTTTTTAAATCTAAAATGTTAATTAATTATTGTGCATGTTTGTGTATATTATTTTAACCATGTCCATGTGCCCCTAATGGTTTTTTTCTGGAATAAAACTTGCCTTGCCTTGCCTTGCCTTGCCATTCAGCTCTACCACTGTATCCCCTTAGTAATCAAATTCAGCCCTACCAGTGGGTAGCCTATATTATATAGCATGTATACTCTTCTTTTTTTTAAAGCAAGCGGCTCTACCAACCACCGCTCTTATTGCTATCATCATCAACAAACAGCGCCACGCAGGGGAAGTTAGCGTGCATCTGTAGCCACAGTCTCTCAGCCATTCACCTGATTAGGAACGATCGCGTCGTCCGATCAATTAGACAAATATCGCCCGTGACGTAATCCTACTGTCAACAGGGCCGCTGTCACGTAACAGCAGACACGATGGTCAATGAGGAGTTAAATGCACACTCGCAGCATCTGCATTGCACTAAACAAAACACAAATGACGACGACGACGACCGAGACAACGGCGACGACGAAGCACTTGCATCAAGTCTGCACTATTGTATCTGAGACCACAAGGACTGTTGCGCTACAAGCCCCCATCTCAGCTTAAAGGGTTTCTCAAGGAGCAAGATTAACATTTCCTAACATCGGGACCGAACTCAACATCGCCAAGACACATGCACACGTCTGGCAAGAGTGCAACAACGCCAATGACTGACTAAACTGAGTCACTTCAACCATCCACCGCACCCCCTATGTCCTTCAAAAGTCGGTTCCGCATTTGCTGCATGTTCTGCGCACAGTGCCACGCCACGGACCGCTGAGCATCTGTCAACCATGCGTGTGGACGTGGTTGCACGCAAGCTGCTAGGTGCTGGAAATATTGTTGAGAAAGCAGACGATGTTAATGTCGCATCCAGCTTTATGTAAACCCTTTTTTTTACAACTACTGCAGAAATGCCAACAACGGGCAATGTCCATTATCTGCAGCGGGGGTGAAAAAATCTAATCGCGTATAATCTTTTTGAATAGAAATAAATATCAGGATCTATCTATATATAGCATTAGGCAAATGGAAAAATGGAAATTACTCACACAAAATATCCAGAACTATGACGCCAAACACCATGAGTTTAGTAATAAGGAAACAATAGTTGTCGTTGTGTTATATATAGCCTTCTGTCTTTTTCCTTCTTCGCATGTATACACAAATGATTTAACAAAACAAGAACCCTTGGAATGCTAAAATCATAACTGGAAGAAGAAGAAGAAGAAAAAGAAGAAGAAAAAGAAGAAGAAGAAGAAGTAGAAGAAGAAGAAGAAGAAGAAGAAGAAGAAGAAGAAGAAGAAGAAGAAGAAGAAGAAGAAGAAGAAGATAACTACAGCTGTGCGCTAACGATATTAACGTCATCAAGACAAATGTTCTAATCTATTAGCGTTTTGCTCGAAAAAGTATCACAACAATGACACTGAACACAGGGGCTCGACATCTTCATCTTTGCTCATTCATACATCATAAACCCGCTCTATACGAAGACAGATCTATTCGAAACTAAAGTATCAACTGACTTTTTTCCCCGCCCATCAATCGTCCAATGACAGCCGGCGACACAAATAGCTCTCGGAAGCGAAACCCGAGCAGACGACAGCCCTTGCAAATTCAACCAGCTCTTTTCTTTCTCCTAGACGGATAATATAATTTTCGCCGACCTTCGAGATAAGTAAATAACCTCTATGTCTTGATTTATGGACAATGGTTTATCGGTTTAGAGGTTTATGACAAGCTTGACAACTTGCCACGAGGCCCAAGATGCCTGATCACACGCTAGGCAAATCCCGACATGTTTGTTTATCAACATTGACCTAATATCTTTCCCTCCTCCCTAGCCAGGCACCTCAACATAAAGCGTGTTAAGACGTAGTAAACTAATAAAGTTTTGGGTACACATATACCCTACCCTCTTCAGTCATATCAACTCTTCTTATCCAGATTTTACGAGAAATTAGGTCTAAAACTCACACGCAAATGCAGATAACAATGTAGGACTTTCCTTCTTCCGAGAGCTCTCTGTATAATTATCAAAGACCAAAATAACGGTACATGCTTGTGCTACTCTACTTCCTCTTCATCAACGAAAGCAACGCACGCACAGTTCATGTAGCAGTACCCAAAGACGGGGCACAGAACCCATAATTCTCTGAAATAACGGAAATACACCGAAAGCAAGACATTACCGGCTGTATTCCATGAGAATCGTAAAGACAGCAAGACATTGTTTTTCATGTTGTCATCAAGAGAAACGATTAATGGGTTCGTACGTCGTATTGTTATTAATGTTAAGGTATTACTCATTCTTATAGAGTGGTATTCAGCTCAAGAGCGGCTCAAGGCGCTGGCAAACACAGGATCTAACTCAAGCCGCCCGTGGCGCCCACTCTCTGCGTTGGGCGCATGCATCGTCTGGTTACGTGCCCTTAAATAAACAAACAGATATCTGTGAGTGAAAACAGTTCGTCGCTTTACAGGCTGCGCTAGTACGTGCCTCGTGGGGGGAAAAAACCCACCTTTTTTTTTCATCTGTCAGGTGTACAAGTAATCAATGGTATCTGTGTGCGAGTGTGCTGTGTCCCTATCGATTGAGCATCGAGTGACGGAGAGAGCTAAACAGCTGAGGCTGCACTGTGGCTTGTCATGTGTTGTAGTCAGCCCTGCAGTCGCCGCTACAGCTCAATTGACTTTCATCTTATAATAAACCGTTTTATAAGCTCAAAAAGAGTTCATCAAGGCTGGACAACAATAGGCTTTCACTCCAAACCGCTCAAAGCTCCAACTTGCTTCTCGATGCGAACTGTCAAACGATCTTCAACGACCAAATGTACGCACGTTTATTTTGAGCTGACTCATTACAAAAATACATAATAATTTACTACAGAACATTAGAACGGGCCACAGCTGATTGTGCACTTGATTTAACGAAATGTAAGAGAGAACGTGATACGGTAGGCGATAGTGTTTCCTATGAATGGAATTTATAAAACGTGATATGAAAACTGTGATAGTGACTTTTATGTATTTTGTAAAAACTTGTTGAAGTTATGAAATGTGATAGTGATAGAGAGCTGTGATAGTAGTAGCAGTAAGCTTTGTAGAAGTATGAATGTGTTGTATTGATGACATGTCATTTTTATAAACTGTTATAGTTTCTGGCGTTTCTAGTTTATGTGTTTATAACTGGAATATCTTTTATGATTTTAGATTGATTTAGGTTGATTGTAATGTTTGTTCATTTAACATATATTTAAATGTGCTTTTTGATTAATATTATAATGATCTACACTTGAGTAAATTCTTTTAGGTAATACAGATGTATTGTAATTTATTGTATGATTTGTCAATATTGGTATGTACACTTTCCACCAGCATTTTTTAAAATACAAAATTGTTTAAATTTAGAATTGTTTGAATGCATAATTGTATGAATAGAGACTTGTTTTCTAGATGATAATAATTATAATTCGAAACAACAAAATTATATTAGACTATTTTCCTTGAAACTCATAGACAATAATTATAATTGTTGTCTATTGTTCACACTCACCCAGGAAACTTGAGCCCACATCACAAAACTACTCCATCAGATACACAGTTACAGTTTTGTTGCTCTTTTAGCGGAATGTACTTCACATTGTATACAATGTTTTTATCCTGTTGTAATCCTTCAATACATTATATTTATAACGGAAGGCGAGAAAACCAGTAATGAAGATATCTAGGTGTCTCAGTATTGTTAGCTGTTTCTAGGAAATAGAGCACGCAGGGGCCATGCTAATCTTCTCTGTATCGTTCCAATTTTAGTACAATGCGCGAACAGTACGTTAAATAGAGCAGTATTTCCTTGTTCTTTTTATCGGTCGTCGAATGGCACGCACCACTTGAGCCTCGGTCTGCTATTGGGTCAAAATGTTCACTGAAAGGTAAAAGTGACGGTGTGTATTCTGCTATGGGCTGGAAGCTTTATCTAAAAGGAAAGTTGTCGATGATCTTCTGATTGGATTAACTTTTATCTACAAAGGTTTTGTAAGGAATAGCCGTTGTGCTATTGGTGGAATCATTACCTGAAAGGTAAACTGTCACTGATGCCAAATAATCGATGCAAAAACAATGATGGGATTAAAATCACTGCAAATCATTGGCGTAAGGACCTATAGTGTTCGAAACAAAGCAATCTTCTTCCTTTCTCTTTCTCCTTTCTTCTGCTACTACTACTACTAACCCTTAAGACAGGATTACGTTTTACAACTGAATTTATTTCTTAATAATAATGCTACAATAAATGTAGCTTTAGTAACAAGATGTCGGAGGAGAGCATGAAATCTCTTTCTCTCAGTCGGCTAGAAATCTTGGCTTTTTTTATGTCGAGTGACATGACGCTTGATTTCCATATTGCACAAGTTTGTAAATCAGCATAGGCTGCCTTGCGTCAGATCAGCTCCATTCGCTGCTACTTGACCATTCAAGCAACCATCACCTTAGTCTGTGCTTTAGTCTTGTCTAGGCTAGACTATTGTAATGCCCTACTGGCTTCCTGCCCGAGTCATCTCATAGACAAACTTAAAAAAGTCCAGAATTGTGCTGCTAGGCTAGTCTTCAGGGCAAAAAAAGCGCGATCACATCACTCCACTACTCCGTAAGCTTCATTGGCTACCCATAGAGGCCCGCATTAAATACAAACTGTCCGTACTGTGCCACAATTTCTTCTCTGGAACCTGCCCTTCATACCTGTCAGATCTGCTGTCTGTCTATGTCCCTTCTCGCACTCTTCGCTCTTCTTCTGACTCTCGCACACTCTGCATTCAAAAAACCAACACCAAAATGTACGGAGAACGGGCATTCACCTATTGTGCACCCAGACAATGGAACACTCTTCCAGCCAACATCAGACACAAGCAGACCTCATTCAAGCAAGCTCTAAAATCTCACCTCTTCAAACTCTACTATCCTGACTAAATCCTTCATTCTATAGACCCTAGCCGCAGCTCATATTTGTTCTGCTTTTGGCTATGCTTGTGGATTTGCTGCGATTGTGATGACTTGTTTGCAGAAAGTTAACTTTATGTATTTTTTGATTTTATGGGTTTTTGTTTTTTTCTCATTGTATAATTTCTAATGCAATATTGTAAATTGCTTCATGTTTGTTTCTTTCTTTTCATGTAAAGCGCTATGCGCTTGTCTATAAAAAAGACAAGTAATAGCGCTATATAAATGTCCATTATTATTTATTATTATTATGTCAAATGCCATACAAAAATCAAATGTCATCTCCATATTATTAGAATTTGAATTTTTCAAGCAAATTAGTCATGCAATTTCATCACTACAACTTCTTATGATAATAATTATATCTAACAAACACTGGGGGAAACCATACGGGAAAAAACATAGCAACCAGTTAGATAAAATAAAGTTATAAAGTAAGGTATACGGTCAGCATATTTTATTAATAATTTGGAGGGAAAAAAAGTGCAGTAATGATACACTTTTCTCCTTCTTGCGTATACCCTTAGCAAATCGATTATGCAAAGAAGGATGTTGTTGTTTGTAGATTATAGTCACACGACACTTTCGCATGTAGGTGACTACTGGACCGATTTATACTGACACCAGCGGGCCAGTTGTTGGTAAAGGGGAAAATAATATGATCACACGTTGACCAATCCGGGATTCGAACCAGCGACCTTTCGGTTACTAGCGAGACGCTCTTACCAACTGAGCTACCCGGCCCCAGAAGGATGCAATTCTTGTGACAAGCTTGTACTTCTTTGTATGTCAAACAAAAGCTAAGCATTGAGGTACAATTGTTCAGCAATAAATTGCTTCATGTCGGATGCAAGACTGGTGGGCGTTGAAGCAACTAGCTGCACAAATTGCGGTTCCAGTGCTTCAAACTAAAAATAACCATCCAAGTGAGATTGTACAGGTAATTTAGCAATAAGTTAGGTAAAGAAGGATGCATTCCCGCAGCACATTTTAGCATTCGTCAAACGAGCTGCAAGTTGCAGCCCCAGTAAATGAGTAATTCTTCCCATTTGTCAACAAAAATAAACATTCGGGTTACATGGACGGGTAATTTAACCAAACACTTACGCCACGCAAGAATACTACAATGTAATGAATGTATTCATAATTAGGCAAGATATCGTAAAAGTGTGCCTTCTTAAGGGAAAACGCCACTACGGCTAAAGCACCTAATCTTAATCTTCCTTAAATATAAGGTATTGTTGTGAGATGCTGGAGAAAGTAAAAACAGCTGTGGAATATCTTTTGGAAAGGATGAAGAGTGTGGGAGGCGGGGTTTGAAGGGTGTGCTTGGGTCTGAACAATGACAAATGGGTTAAGAGCAATCCCGAACATATAAATTATCGCTGAATTTTGTTATCAAAAGCACAATTTTAAAATTAAAACTAGTCCGATACCTTTCGGGGAATATTGAAATCGCCCCCTCCCTTCCCTCCCCACATTCCCAACACCACCACCCCGTCACCCACACACGCAATAATCCTTGAAACTAAAAATGAAAACTCCAAATTTTGTCTAAGTTGCTACAATCAATTAACTCCAATACATTACAAATTCCGATATCTTCCGGGGAGAAAATTGGCCTGCATCTTAAAACATAATAAATGTGAAGTCTAACAACCAAATTTGTGATTCTGTGAGGTTTGTGTGGCACAAAATGAATACAAATTTCCTTGATCGTGCGGGGTAAACGTATTGCAAAGGCAAAAGCGAAAATGTACAGTACAGTACCCTCTATAATATTTGTTATGAGCTGCGGTATAAACTTAACACAGTTTCCATATCCTGGGATTGGAGGCGGTGGGGAGAGTGAATATTTCGAGATAAAGTTACCCAAGGAAAAGCTGTTGCTTTAGTTTCACTTAATGTACTTTTTAACTTCATTATGATACACTCTCCAGTTCTCCTAAAGAGCTACGAGAATTTTGTAAGACCTCAATAACTCGAAAATTTGTCATTAACTTATTTCATTGTAAATAAATATCAATAGTAAATCAAACAAAATAAAAGCCATTATAAAGCGCTTTTCTCCGTACTGTATTAACAGACTCTGGGGAAAATAGTTTAAGGTAAACAGTTCTGTTTTGCCTGAAGCGACATGGACTACAAAAGTCCTTAAAGCTGAATATATATATTGTTCTAAAATCACAAAGTGCACAGAACTTAAATTTAAATTTTTAAAAAGTATACACATGTTCATAACACCCGAGGTAATTTATTAATAGATTGTTATAATGAAAGACTAAACAGTGCGGCACGGTATAGCAGTCGTCTAACAAACAGCAAGTTGTCTCCCTCCAGCTTTCCTACTAAAAAAGTAAACATTCAGGTGTATATGTAATTATGTAATGTAGTCTATATATATATATATATTGTACGCAACTTAACTCTCCACCATAACACAACATTTGATTGTGCATGTGCAGTACCGAACTGTTAGTTATACAATTGAAGGAGTAATCATCGCAGGGAAGCATTAACGCTACAGGCAGGTAGGTCCCCCGAGCTTATAATAGCAGCGTAACACCTCCATGCATGATGTAACAATTATCAATATGAAAAGTATACAGACCTAGCTGCACGCAATTATTAACGCAATTATAGTAAAGCTTTATACAGACCCCGTCTTATGTAATTTGTCACGTTACAGCATTTAACAAAATGATATGACAAGTGCATAAACACTTAAACTAATGCGCGTCTCCTACCGACATACATAAATAACATCACGTTCGGCGCCCGAGGACATGTTCTAAATGTTGCATTTGTAAGGTGTTGTGAAACCAGCTGTAGTTTAAGCTTATGATGCATGCTTGTCGCCTTTCTGTTGGTTATGGGAGTATCAAGGAACTGCCAAGGCATAGGCAAAGGCCTACCCCAGACACTCATTCTTCTTGCTGCAGTTATCAAACAAAACTACAAATAGTTTCCCATCTCCGTGATAAAAATCGCTGCGCAGTATTTGAGGTGTAATTTTAGACTGGAATCGCTATTGGACGATATGCATAGGCATGACGTGCGCGTGGAGTGGGATTATATGATATAAATAGGGATGACGTGTGCTATGGACGAGGTGGTGCAAGAAGAAAAAAAAGGCGCTTTCGTGATATTTGGTTGATTGCACCAGATATAATTTATCTAATGAAATACCCGTTTCCCATTTTAATTTTGAGGTAGGAAAAGGGTCCACTTAAAAATAACGTAATTAACTAGAAACCAGAAGGTCGTGTTAGGGGGACCTAACGCGCGCTCGCTCTCTCTCTCTCTCTCTCTCTCTCTCTCTCTCTCTCTCTCTCTCTCTCTGATAATTCTCTCTCTCTCTGATAATAAACATTTTATCTTTAGAGCCCTCAGATTCAATTTCCCCAAGAGCAATCATAGGATCACATTTCACCTGCACGCGAGACAAGAAACCCACAAAACAAATATATTTATAATTTAATCACGTTGCCGGAATACCACCACAACATGGGCCAACGTCAACAACAGCAACCACCACCACGACAACGACGTCGATGGCGACAATAACAAAAAAAAATCCACTTAACTAGTCCCTTTACCAATCATACGCCTATACACTGATACAGCAATATACATCATGATTCAACTAATCTCTCTTTTTCTTTCTTTCTTTCTTTCTTTCTTTCTCTCTCTCTCTCTCTCTCTCTCTCTCTCTCTCTCTCTCTCTCTCTCTCTCTCTCTCGTGTTTAATTGTAGACAAGTGCGTGCATTAACTGATTAAATAAAATAGACTTCGCACTATAATACTGATTTAAAAATTATTATTATTAAAGGAACGCGCAATCAAATAAGGTCATCCTTTCCCAACCACCTACCCCCCACCCCCACCCTCTCCCAACCACCCAAAAAAAAAAAAAATTATATATATATATATATATATATATATATATATATATATATATATATATATATATATATATATATATATATATATATATATATATATATATATATATATATATATATATATATATACATACAAAAAATTACCAGCGTCAAACACAGTGGTTGAAATCACGGAATTTCATACCATGATAGGGCCTAGTTGAAATACAACAACAGGGAAAAAGCCCAAATCTGGCGGTCATATTAGGAGCATGTATGTCGATTCGCGCATCGTTTTGCGCATTCATATTTGTATTATTGCGCAAAGATACAGAATAAAATTTTAACGGCAAATTGTAATATTCATCCTTAGGATTACAGTTAGTTAGAATTTGGAATAGGGTTAGGGCTAGTGTTAGTGTTAGTGTTAACAATACAATAACCCTAGCCTAAAACTAGACCTATTTTCACCAGCAGATTTTACGCATTTTCAACATCACAAGGCAAAATCAGCGATACTCGCTCGCTGTGTGTGGAAATAAACAACAACAACAAAAAAGAAATAGTGAAATACAGCCATCAACATCATGTATCATCACAGTAACAAACACAACATCACGCCCACAACAACCAACCCGTCCTATTAACCTTAATCACTCGGATGCGTACAGCAGCCTTGAAACAATTTCTTGGACAATAACAGCTTTTTCGTGCGCATTAAAGGGGATGAGGGGAGGGAGAGAGAGAGAGGGAGTATCTTTATTTGAACACTTTTCAAAAGAGAAAAACAGTCTCAAGAACACGAACAGGTTTAAAAGCGCGCAAACATCGCAGCAGAGACAATGATATATAAATAAACAAAGCACTGTATGCGTTTGTTTATAGCATAAAGGGAAGCAACACGAAAAACGAAGAGGAGGAAAAAAGCAAATGCAGTCATTCACATTTTAAATTAAACACTTTTTTTGAGTGTAGAAAGGACTTTAAGCTGGAAAATGCCCCATGTAAGAACGTCTTTTTAATGTGTGTTAACGACGTATAACTTTTTAAGTGACCTGTTTGCTTCATGAATGAATGAATTAATTTAATTATTATAAACATTTCCTTACGAGAAGCGTGGCCACAGACTGGCCATTACAAAAAGCAAGAAATGAAACGCGGAATTTGACATTACATTACATGGTTATTGCTTTAGGTCTAGCATGTATTGCTATATATAACGGGAATAAGCAAGTGGCTTCTCTCTTTAGTCTTTTACACACACACACGCACAACCACACCCACACAAAAACGCACACTACATCAATGTGTAAAAGAAATTGCGAGTCAAAACATTTGTTGGCCTCATTATTATCATTTTGCGTTATTTTACCACGTCATTTTCTTTTGTCAGTTGTCCTCGTTTAGAACTGACAAAGGGAGAATATGGTATCTCCCAAATATTGTCAAATAACCGCTGTTGTGTGTTTTGTTCCTTTTTATAAATGCGTACTGCTACTACTAATCCTCTAACAGCAAAGGCGAGACAAATGGATATTTTGTTTCAAAACAAAACAAGCTAGATTGAAGGATGATCTTACGTGCTATTGGTAGGTACAACACATTTTTCAGTGAAGTTCTCTTTCCCCTTCATAAAGGTTGCAGGGGCGAGTCGTGCAGACGAACACACACCCAAACCGTGCGCCAAACAGTCGCAAAAAGGGGCCACACAAACAACAAATGAAACGCTCATTAATTAACAAGGCGTGTAGTCATCTTAGCAAATTATTATTATGTAAACAAAATAATAATACAGAAACCAATAAAGAAAATACACGAAAAAATAAAAGAAGGAAAGGAAAACACGAAGAAAGAGAGAAGAAAAGGAAGAAAGACAAAATGAAAGAAGACAATTACAACGATTTGGAGTCTCCATCGTCATCGTCATGGTCGCTGTCTAAAAGTACATAAAGTGTTTAGTTTATTAGCCTATAAGACAAAATTAACCGATCAATGAAATCATATAAGCGTCGCTCCATTCACACATTTGTTGCTAGCTCGCGCACCTAGTAGGCGCCTTGGGCAATTCCGCAACCGTCACCGGAAATTTCAGCTACTAATCTATTAAGAATCTGTATTCTAAAAAATACAAAAAATAATAATAATAATAAAATAATAATAATAATAATAAAAATAATCCAATTGTGATTGGATCGTGACTCTAGTAGAATCTCCGTTGCTACAAACTCGCTCACTGAGTACAGCCTTTAACTCGGCCCCACGCAACCGGAAATGTCTGCAACTAATCTATAAATATTTCAACTTGTGTTCTTTCTAGTAGATCATAATTGTGTAGTTTGGTTTGTAAGTGCTATTGGTACTAAATGTAGTTTTGACCTCACATAATCTCCGTGACCTAAATCAACAACGGGCTAGCTTCAATAAGCCGATCCCTTCTCCCCGTACAAAAAGAACAGCTAACGGTACATAGGCCTACAACCAAGCACATTAATACTGTAACCAGCTGCTGAGGTGGAAGGGGGGGGTGAGAGAAGGGGGAGGGGGAGCGGTATGGAAAGGGAGAGAGCGAGAAATGGAAGAGAGAGCGAGGAAGGAAGAAGAGAGAGAGAGAGAGCGCGATTGCAGTTTGTACGTTTGAACTGAAATACACACACACACACACACACACACACAAACACACACACAAACACACGCCCCCACGCTCACCCACACACAAACACGGGGTGAAAGAAGGCGGAGAGAGTACGCACGCATGAGACAAGAGCTGTGTAGTGCAGAGGGGAAGGGAGGGAGAGAGAAGGAGATGAAGGTCGCCACAAGCAGGCACGACCTAGCCTATTAATTACCTACCGACTGCTTGATTTCTGCCTACGAACAGCAAAAATGATGCAGACACCGACTGTGGTAAGCTTGCAGTTTTCTAGAAAACAACCACCTCTTTAGACAGACAAGCAGAAATGAGAAATTGGGGAGGGGGAGGGGGGAAATGAAACAGAAAAAACGAAAAAAAGCAAACTGTGGAGGTGTAGGAGGAACGGAGGAGAAGGAAGAGAAGAATCAGAAATAAATAGACGAGATCGCTTATCTTGAAACCAGAAGACAATATCCAGATACTCCCCTCCATATTATTAGTTACATATTTCCCACGGAAAGAAGGTATTTATATTGTTTGCAATGTGGGTGTTCCTGTATATTATGGCCTTCTTTGTGTTAATAGAATGTAAAAGAACTATGTCCGACCGCCGTAGCTCAATTGGTAGAGCGTTCGCCTAGCACACCGATAACCCAGGTTCGAATCCCGTGGTGGGCGATATAAAATGTGGCCATTTTCACTGTCCATTTTAGCAGTATGATTGCTTTGGTGGTTCAGTGTTGTTTCAGGTCCCTACCCCTCTTTCCCTGGGATGGTTATCCCCGTCTGCCATATCGCCAATGGTGGGTGTAGACGTTAAACCTCAATGTTCGTTCGTAAAAGAACTGAAAAAATAGTAAATGCCAAATGTTTTTGGAGCGGTTACAACGATGAGGGGAGTATGTATATACATCCGGACATTGCCAAGAGAGCCAGAAATAAGTAGATAGAAAAAAGCTTATATTCAATGAGATCAGGACAGTATTGTCAACGCCAAAACAAGACGCATAAACATTCAAATGGGTTAAATGTTACGACAGCAATTTAAAAAAAATATAATTGTCCGTATTGATGTAGTGAAAACATAACGATGGAGTCAACTACCATCACAGTACACAATACAACGCGGACATGATTCACACGCCATCCAAAGTAATCAGGAAGCACAGACAGTCACGCACTGGGGTGTGGGGGGGGGGGGTGAGGTGAGGGTGATGTGATACTATATAGCCCCAGACTTCTGGTTGTCGCAGGCTGTGCATCACAGTGCAGGCGAATGACAACATAGAGCTAGTCAGTCCTACTAGATGGGTTTGAAAAGTGCCAAGTTTATTTCAAACGGTCTTAAAAGACTCCTCTTCGGCACACATGATAATTATTGCTACAATAAACGTTGCCGTTGCTAGTGGTGATGATGGTGGTGGAGGTAGTGCTGCCAACAATAAAAAGTCCTTGAATGACATGACCTAACTTTGTCCCCTATACACAACGTGTCCGGGGACGTTAATTTACCCAACCAAACCAAACCAAACCATGACCTAACCTTTTAAAACCTTGTGCTGAAACAGCTGCTCACTTATGAAACGATACACAGATCAACAACAAACAGTTAAGGAAAGAATACGTGTGGCTAGTACTGTACTTGCCAAGCCCACAGAATCAAAACATTTTGTTGACTGCACAGCCTTCTCATCAGCTTTGATTGGCCGGTCAACTTTGCTTTAGGCCTACCACACTTAAGCATAAATGTAACTGATTGGCCGTCCCCAATATGCCATATGGTGTTGGGGGACGTTAATTCTACCTAACGAACGAACGAACTGATTGGACCACAGTATCAAAGATGTTTGTTGAGTGTTTTGTGTAACAATGTACGCCAAAATCTGTATTGGGAAAAACCACTGAGCTATTAGTTAATTTTCTACAACACAACTGAATCGTCCCGATTTAGGCTTACATCAAACCCGTCCTTTTCAAAAGAGGTCATTGTTGGCCTTAGTCTTATTTTTGTCCGTGGATGCTTTGAATTCTCTCCCTTTCCTTGCCCCTCCCCCCCCCTAAATACCAATACTAGCTAGGTAATCTAACTGTGGTTATTGTCCAAGCCTGGGAGTGTTTCTGTGCCTTTAATTCTTATTTTATACTTCTAAAAACAATTGTACTCATTCGTAAGAGAATAAAAATAAATAATATATAATCACATTCAGAAGAGATTCAAAAAATGTTTTAGTAACATTTTAGTCTTTATTCACTGATAAAATGATTTTAGACTTTCACAAACATACCTATATGCGTAAATGGGGTAAACAATCCAAGATTTCCTGTGGGCGAAAATATCACTACGTACACACGACTGCAAGCAAAATAATTATCACCGAGAGACATCGAAAGCGCTTCTACGGTTTCATGCTGCAAGAACACTAAGAAAGTTAAGGACAGCAAAATACAGTGTTCTATCTATGTCAAATGACAGAGAGAGCCAAAATGGAAGAAAATGGTAAGTCGGAGTTGAAAGAACGCAGACATCAAAGCTTATTGTCAAATGTTTATATCAAGACTTACTGTCAAAGTTAGATCACAGAGCACCAATGACCACACATGTCAGTCTAACAGATCATTCTCACAGCCTAACAGATCATTCTCACAGCCTAACAGATCATTCTCACAGCTTAATAACAGATCATTCTCAAAGTCTAACAGATCATTCTTACAGATCAATCTCACAGCCTAACAGATCATTCTCACAGCCTCTGTTTAACAGATCATTCTCACAGCCTAACAGATCATTCCTAACAGATCATTCTCACAGCCTAACAGATCATTCTCACAGCTTAACAGATCATTCTCACAGCCTAACAGATCATTCTCAAAATTCATTATGCGCGTTTTCCCATCGTAAAAAACAAAGAAAACGATTAAGCTCCCGCCCAACCCCCAAAATAAGATCCTCCGTAAGTACGGTTTTTATATAAATCCATAAAGTAATTCGTGAGAGGGGTAGGGGTAAGATACGATGGGTAGGTTGTGGGAGAGTGAGAGTGTGTGTGTGTGGGGGGGGGTGTGGGTGTGTTTGTGTGGGGGGTGGGGGGGTGGGTGTGTGTGTGTGTGTGTGTGTGTGTGAAGAACTGACATGTAAAACTATTGGCCTTATTAGTGCAGAAATCAAGAAGCATCGTACTGTAGCACGTGCGCCACAAGGAAGGGACACCTTGACAACACGCGGACACTCCTCTCTCCTCTAACATTCGCACAAAGCCGGCAGGGATGGGTCGGGTAGGGAAGACAGCCTCACACCCACCTCCACACTCCCCTTCAAAATAAATAAATAAATAAATAAATAAAAACAACTTCATAGTGAATAAACAGTAGAACAGAACAAACAGAATGTATATAGGCAGGTGCACAGACTTGCAGACAGAAGAACGGTGTTTGTGTGTGTGTAGGTGTGTGTGTGTGTGTGTGTGTGTGTGTGTTAGTCATTGTGTATAAGGTCCAGCAGACTTGTGTGTGTGTGTGTAAATGTGTGCGAATGCGTGTGTGTGTGTGTTTGTGAGAGAGAGAGAGAGAGAGAGAGAGAGAGAGAGAGAGAGAGAGAGAGAGAGAGAGAGAGAGATGTCTAGCTAGATACGGTGGTGTCTGACAATAACACATACTAATCCATTCAACGACAGCTCAGTTTTGTTTTGCATTTGCTCTTATTTTCACTCACTCATACATGGCTGATACAATACCAATATTTCTGTTCTCTCTCTCTCTCTCTCTCTCTCTCTCTCTCTCTCTCTCTCTCTCCCTCCCCCCTCTCTCTCTCTCTCTCTCCCTCTACCCCCCTCCCCATCCTATCTCTACTTTATGTCCTTCTTAACTACCCTATTAACATCTCATCGTTTGTTTCACAATCCAGTATTTTTCCCCTCCGCCTCTCGGGAGGTCAAGCTCATCTCTGTTCGGCCTTCTTCGTCTGCAGTAAACAAGCTGACGTCACGCCGCCACCTGTGACGTCATTGCCAATCATGTTTCCCCCACCCACAACTAACCTCTGCTATCGATCTATTAGTATGGAGGTGGAAGAAAATGGGGAGTATTATGGAGGGAGGGAGGGAGAGAGAGGAAGCGAGAGACTCTGGCAGCGGATAGACATGAAGTCCTTGTATACAATTAATTTGCTGAGAGAATAGAGGAACCAAACGTATCCTTTGCCTAGCTGTGTAGTGTAGTGCTATATATCAACCTGCCTGCTGAGCTATCAACAGTGCTTCTGTAGTTAGAACGTTCGCCTGACGAGCGGAAAGGGTTTCTAGCAATGAAAGAACATATTCTGTAATGACTCTGTTCGGTGATTCACGTCCCCGATGTCGCCTCAATCGAAAATTAAAGATCCCGGTTACTGTGTTAACTGAGAGGTGACAAGGCTCAGATACGCAGGCGTGGGTATTTATATCCGTCACTCAGTTGCCCTTGGCGCCCGGCACTGCACAGGCTGCCATAAGTTTGTACTGCCACGTTTAGGGACCGAGGCGAGGGCGACGATGAAGGGGAGCAGGTGAGGTATGGTGTATTTGTACAGTTGTATTGAGTGCATTGCATTGTACAATGTCTACTATCGGAAGGTCCCGGGTTCGAGCCCTGGCCGGGCCATTGTGTTGTGTCCCTGGGAAAGACACTTTACTCCTGTTTTAATACTCCTTCGGATGAGAGTATAAACCGAGGTCTAGTCTGTGTCGCATACATTCCATCATAACGGACTTTAAAGATCCTGACGCTCATGTCCTAGACGGGTGAGTGCCGGTGACAAGAAAACACCCAGCATGCACCTAGGTCCTTCTCCCCCATCCCTGGCTGCCCAGGATTGTGCTCAGTTGTCCGTGCGTCAGGCCATGCGCCCAAAGGCTGCGGGTGGGCGTCTCGGGCGGCTTGAGTTAGATCCTGTATCGGCCAGCGCCTTGAGCAGCTCTTGAGCTGGAAAAGCGCTATATAAGAACAATTAAATAAATACTAAACAATAGATCGTGTATTAGTAATATTGGTGCTGACTAATAATTATGTGTCCTTCCTATTTTTTTCATTTGTGCTTGACTGCATTTTTGTGACCTCGGGTGTCCGCCCTGCAAACGCTCGTGGTCACCGCTCGCCTCACTCCGCCTGCTTTGTGCGTGTGGACACCTGGCTAATAGGGTCAGCGGTGGTTATTCAGTCCAGTAGATAAGGCGTCGAGTGTAGGGCTTGAAGGGCACGGCTAGTGGGCAGTAATGAATAAAGCGTCCAGCACTTGGCGCCAGGAGCCTGACATGGATCAGAGGATATCGCACCGTCAAGTCTAGCGTCAATGACAGACCTAGCGGGACAAATTTTGGTTCGTTTGTTGTTTGTGTAGTACCTTGCGTCATCATCATCATCATCATCATCATCATCATCATCATCATCATCATCATCATCATCATCATCATCATCATCATGAAGTACTGTCAGTCATCACCTTGTTCTTGTTATGATGATGATGATGATGATGATGATGATGATGATGATGATGATGATGATTATGATTATGATTATTATTATTATTATTCCTATCCAATCCTATTCCGTAACTCGAAGGCCGTTGGAGGACTACAGATGATCGTTTAACCAGCGTACTCCATCTTTCTGTCCTCAGCAACCCTCATGGCTTCGCTCAGTGTCAAGCCAATCCATTCTCGAATATTGTCCTCCAACCAATTTTTCTGTCTCCGTCTTCTTCTGCCTCCTTGCACCGTGCCTTGCCGGATGGTCATTGCAAGGCCCGATGCTCTGGAGACGTGGCCATACCATCCGAGTTTCCGTTTATTCACCACCGTCAGCATGTCATGAAGTTGTCCACTAGCTTGTGTGATGTCTGTTGGACTTCGTTGTTTGTGTTGTGCTGGGCATAGAAAATGCCCAGAAGTCTTCTGTAGCACCTCATCTCCATGTTTTGTATTCTTCGTTGTAGGTCTGCTGTGAGGGTCCATGTTTCGCAAGCCTTACGTTGGAGTGAGTGTAGACTGATGGCCCTGGTCCTGTCTTTTCAAATGGACTTCAACCTTGTCAGGGCAGCAGGTTTTTTTTGTGCTATCCTGGAGAAGACTTCCTGTCGGAATTCATTATCTGATACAATTGCTCCTAAGCATTTGAGCTATGCACCCGTATATAAAATTTCCCGTAAGCTTATATCACTAAATTGTAAACGCATCTGTTCCTCTAATCTGATTTTTGAACAAGGCATGCAGAATCTTCATTTGTTAACGTATTCTTATTGTCCCATCGACACACGTATAGCCACACTATTGGGAATGAATGTTACTGCCACATCGCAACATATTCCATGTGCATGTTTTATGTCAATTTGGCCAATAAACTTCGTTGAATCGTTGAATACGTCATCTCACCACTACGTACACGTAAGGAACCAGATAATAGGTGGTATTATTTTTCAGCCGCCTGCCAGGCATCGAACTTGGACATTAGCCGCTTTGTAACGCATTTACACAAAACATTTAGAAATATGACACACTCACTACAAGACAAGTCAATAAACGAAGTTTTTGAAAACTTGACACTGTATTTTGTGGCCGAACGACAACATCAGGGCAAGGGATGGGGTGGGTTTGTGATTGCGTGGGCGGGAAAAAAAAGAGAAAAAAAAAGAGAGAGAGAGAAAGAGAGAGAGAGAGAGAGAGAGAGAGAGAGAGAGAGAGAGAGAGAGAGAGAGAGAGAGAGAGAGAGAGAGAGAGAGAGAGAGAGAGAGAGAGAGAGAGAGAGAGAGATGTAATTCTGTGTGCATTACACACACTCACTCAACTCGGTCAGAACGGAGCATTTCAACTCCATTTTAAAGCCACTATAACTACATGCAAGACGACCACATTCTATCTGTCAGTTGTTTTTTAATATCGTTGCTGAACCTATAGCGTTGTGACCTCCCTCATGGGCAGTAAGTAGGGGGTACAGATAGAACTCTATGGTAAAGGGTGTACAAGTGATCAATACTCCCTTCCCTCTTCTACCCTTAGTTCTACTTCAAATCCTACTACCTCCTGCACTTCCTCCCCCTCCTCCACATCCTGCAACGCCTACAACTTATAACTATTCCTCCCTTCCTCCAGATCCTACAACTGATAACTATTCCTCCCTTCCTCCAGATTCTACAACTTATAACTATTCCTCCCTTCCTCCAGATTCTACAACTTATAACTATTCCTCCCTTCCTCCAGATCCTACAACTTATAACTATTCCTCCCTTCCTCCAGATCCTACAACGCCTACAACTTATAACTATTCCTCCCTTCCTCCAGATCCTACAACGCCTACAACTTATAACTATTCCTCCCTTCCTCCAGATCCTACAACGCCTACAACTTATAACTATTCCTCCCTTCCTCCAGATCCTACAACGCCTACAACTTATAACTATTCCTCCTCTCCTCCAGATCCTACAACTTATAACTATTCCTCCCTTCCTCCAGATCCTACAACGCCTACAACTTATAACTATTCCTCCCTTCCTCCAGATTCTACAACTTATAACTATTCCTCCCTTCCTCCAGATTCTACAACTTATAACTATTCCTCCCTTCCTCCAGATCCTACAACGCCTACAACTTATAACTATTCCTCCCTTCCTCCAGATCCTACAACGCCTACAACTTATGACTATTCCTCCCTTCCTCCAGATCCTACAACGCCTACAACTTATAACTATTCCTCCCTTCCTCCAGATCCTACAACGCCTACAACTTATAACTATTCCTCCCTTCCTCCAGATCCTACAACGCCTACAACTTATAACTATTCCTCCCTTCCTCCAGATCCTACAACGCCTACAACTTATAACTATTCCTCCTCTCCTCCAGATCCTACAACTTATAACTATTCCTCCCTTCCTCCAGATCCTACAACGCCTACAACTTATAACTATTCCCCCCTTCCTCCAGATCCTACAACGCCTACAACTTATAACTATTCCTCCCTTCCTCCAGATCCTACAACGCCTACAACTTATAACTATTCCTCCTCTCCTCCAGATCCTACAACTTATAACTATTCCTCCCTTCCTCCAGATCCTACAACGCCTACAACTTATAACTATTCCTCGCTTCCTCCAGATCCTACAACGCCTACAACTTATAACTATTCCTCCCTTCCTCCAGATCCTACAACGCCTACAACTTATAACTATTCCTCCTCTCCTCCAGATCCTACAACTTATAACTATTCCTCCTCTCCTCCAGGTCCTACAACTTATAACTATTCCTCCTCTCCTCCAGATCCTACAACTTATAACTATTCCTCCCCTCACCAGATCCTACAACAGGCATGGGAATTCATTTGAATGAAAAAAGAGGAAATTTGGCGAGGCCCGAAGGGCCGAAGCGTCTGTGGTCTAGGGGGTCTGGGGGAGCGCCATAAGCTGACCCAGCGGGGTCCGGGGCGGAGCCCCGGCCGCCAACGCATTTCGTGCATTTGAAATGCGTTTTCCTGCACTCTCAGAGTGCCTTCAAGAAGGAAATGATTTTGTTTTGCAAACAAAATACATTTATGAAATGTAAGAAATTTAGAAAATGTAAGAACAGTAACACTGTAAAATGCTCTGTTTAGCTTAATTCTACAAAAGATAAGGTCCATACAATCAGCAATGTCCAAGACACTTTTCATACCTTTAGCAGAGCAGTTCAGCCACTTACTATCAGCCATAGAATCAGTTTGTGCGTTATCACCCCAAAAATTGTATAAAGGTAAACAATTAAGTTGAAAAATGTTTATTGTACAGTAAGTCCAACTTCAAAGTACCGAGAGCTTACTTTTTAATGTTTGAATTGTGCGCTTTATAAAATAAAATATTATTATTATTATTATTATTATTATTAAAGTAATCCAAAATGTCATGTTCACAGTCCAGGACACATATTTAATATTAATGGCAGCCAGCCAAGGCAAAGATTATTTCACACTTTGTACGGTTATGTTTTCTTAAAGAAGAAAGTCATGTTCTTCTGCACTTTCTGAGGAGGGGGCTGAAGAGCCACTTCACAATACTGCTCACCCCTCTTTACAATGTGCGACATCTCGAAACGATTTTCTTTTAAATTTCACAATTAATAGCTACAAATCACAAAAGGAATCTTCGCAGCGTACGTAGTTTGAAAAACAATGGCCGCCCACAGTCCATTCAAAATTGTAGTCGCCCGCTGTGCGCCCGCTATTGTTCACGTCAGTACCGGCTGCGGGCGCACATATGCACGCATGCGCAAAGCGGGATTGGCTGGGAAGGGTGTAAGAAAGACAACTCTGCGAAGAGGCGAGCAGACGACGCATTCGCTCTCCCGGGGTACGGACTCGACTTTGGTTTTTGCAAAATTTTAAAAATCGGAAAAAAAAAATCTCGGAAACGATTTCTTTTTCTCGGAAAAAGCGATCGCTTGCCGATGAAATCCTCGGATCCGAGGAAAATTCCCATGCCTGCTACAACTTATAACTATTCCTCCCTTCCTCCAGATCCTACAACTGATAACTATTCCTCCTCTCCTCCAGATCCTACAACTTATAACTATTCCTCCCTTCCCCCAGGTCCTACAACTTATAACTATTCCTCCCTTCCTCCAGATCCTATAACTTATAACTATTCCTCCCTTCCTCCAGATCCTACAACTTATAACTATTCCTCCCTTCCTCCAGATCCTACAACTGATAACTATTCCTCCCTTCCTCCAGATCCTACAACTTATAACTATTGGTGGAGTGAAGTCTGTATTGGTAAAGTATTTAAGATATTCTATCCCCACTTTAGGATCGCGAGTGTAGATGACCAATCCTCCTCTTCTTACTCCTTCCTTCTCTCCTACCAGTCACTCCTAGTACCTATTTTGTGGAGCGGCGGAGTAAAGGTCTGCTTGCTTGGAAGTTTCTGCAATCCGATTCCAACTTTCTGCTGGTACTCCGCCTTACTTCAAACCCTAGCCACAGTCAGGGAATACCCACAACTAATAGTTTATTTACTATTTATGGTTTATTTACAATTTATGTATTTAATCTTTCATGTGTAGCGCTTTTCCAGCTCAATAGCTGCTCAAGGCGCTGGCCGATACAAGACTCGAGCTACCCGATATTAGGTCAACCACATCCTTATTCCACAATAAAACGTGCGCCGATACAAGACTCGAGCTACCCGATATTAGGTCAACTACATCCATATTCCACAATAAAACGTGTTTAGTAAAGTCTCGATAATTCTTTTCCCGATAAAGTTCCAGGGGTACATCTGGGCAATGTCAATAGCTATTTTGATGTTGGTTTGTAAATCAGCAACGGTCAAAAACACTTGACCCTGACTATAACTAGAAGAAGATTGTTTGTTTCAGTGGATACATACAAAATGGTGGATCGACTCAGCTGTAAAGAGTTGGCATCAATGAAGAAAGGGTTAGTCATAGTGGACGTTATTTCCCCTGCACTGCAACTAGTGTTTTCTTTATGGCATCAATGGCAGAAATATTCCAAACCACAAGTGGAGGGAAATTTGCACTACTGCCCATTTTGGGAGCTGGTGAAGTAGATGTCAACACCATGACCAGCACTTTCAACTCAGCAAAAACTCAACACGAATCCCTCCCTCCTCCCCTGCCCTTTCTCCCCCCCCCCCCCACTAACCCCCCCCCTCTCGCCTCCCCCCAAAAAAAAGAACACCTCACAGGGAGCTGATGCCTACCGCAAAACCAACAGTGACATCCCAAAAGGCATGCGCACATCAAAGGATAACATTAACTGGATGAAGAGCAATGCCAGGAAATTTAAAAAAAAAAAAAAATCTGAACAAGAACAACAGTAAGAAGGCCTACCAGACTGTAAAACGGCTGAAAAGCGTAAAACAGCCCAAAATCACTACGGTCCCAATCAAGTCTGGCATGTGCCTTAGTAGAACAAGAAGTCTTGAATAGATCAACAGGCTACTGATCTACAACACACCAAACTGAGACCCATCAGTTCAAGCACCTCCCTTGAACAGAGAAGAAGAAATCCTCCCAATATTCTCCGAAAAGAGGTTATTTCCCCTGCATTATATAACAGCTGTTTATAAAACCAGCGACAGATATTTCCATCGCATGATAATAATAATAATAATAATAATAATAATAATAATAAGAAGAAGAAGAAGAAGAAGAAGAAGAAGAAGAAGAAGAAGAAGAAGAAGAAGAAGAAGAAGAAGAAGAAGAAGAAGAAGAAAAAGAAGAAGAAGAAGAAGAAGAAGAAGAAGACATAAATAAATAAATAAATAAATAAATAAATAAATAAATAAATAAATAAATAAATAAATAAATAAATAAATAAATAAATATTAAATGCCGTATTCGTGCTCTGTGCGGCCGATCGCCTTCTGTCTCTGGCCCTAGGACTTTGCGGCGACAGCTCGATCCGATACTGAACGGCGCAGTGTAGGGAGGGTAAGCGCAGGGTAGAGAGGGTAAGCGCAGGGTAGGGAGGGTAAACGTGCAGGATTAGAATGAGATGATGGAGGGTTGGGGAGCGGGTGCGAGAGAGGACAATAGAAGAGTGGGAGGGTCGAGTTGGCGGATTGAAGGCACAGCGGAGAGGGAAGAGGGAGGGAGGGATGGGGGGGAGGTCAGAGAGAGAGAGAGAGAGAGAGAGAGAGAGAGAGAGCAGGTCGTGGCAAGCCGAGAGGGGCGCTGGGTGCGAGAAAGGGCAAAAGAGATCAATAAGAGAATAGGTAAATGATATAGATCACTCACTGTACACTGTGTGTACAACAATCCAGTACACCATTCAGCAATCCTGCACAGTGTACACTGTGTACAACAATCCAGTACACATCATACAGCACCAAAATAACCCGTCCCTGCCTTTTCCGACTTAGCTCTCATCCTCCGCTCTCTACACTAAGGACGCTAGCTGTAGAAAGGTTAATAGTATTAGCTGTATTAGTTTTACGTCCGACACACTAATCGCTGTCATTGTCATTATCAGTATCATTATCAGGCAGTTCCTGTTGTCTGTCATTCCTTTAGACTGCCGTAAGTCCACTTCCACAACGACTCTTTACACAAATGACTGTCGCCCCAGCGGTGCGCTTCAGAACCCGGCCATTCTGTTCCTGCAGTGAAAAGTACAAGTTCAAACAATATCGCTGTCGCCTCCTGTGTCGCCCCAACATAGCACTGTGGAAAGTGCAAGTCATGTTCATGACAATAGGCCGTAGCTCGCTCGCGCCTCTGTGTCGGCCACCAGCACGCATAAGGACCCGGTAATTCGGTGAACATGCAAGCTGTAGATCGTGAAGAATATAAATTTGAGACAAGTCGGAACCATTTGAATCGATTACATCAATAAATCGATCAGTTCTTTACAATTACAGACTATACACTATCAAACGTTTTCCTTCGACCATCAACTTTGCTTCGTTTGGAATGGAGATCTATCTACTCGCCGTTGTGGAATAAAAATTATGTTTAAATCCCGCTGTCAAACGCGTTAACCCACACAGCATACTCTGTATTCTTTTTCTTGCGCAAACTTAAGTCATTCGAAATACTCCCATATATAACGTCACTTTCTGACTCCAACCAGACTATTTTCTCTCTCCCTATGTCCTTCCTTGCTTGAGGGGAAAGAAGTTCAATAAAGGCTATGTCTGCCTGACCTCTGAAAACTGAATGAAAGAGAACGTAGGTGACCTTGACCCCTGCCGCTGTACGTATGGGTATAGAATTCCATAACGGCAACGACACTAAGATGTTGTTATTATAGATACACAATTGGGGACAGATGGA
Organism: Oncomelania hupensis; assembly: GCA_036898135.1. Lineage (NCBI taxonomy): Eukaryota > Metazoa > Mollusca > Gastropoda > Littorinimorpha > Pomatiopsidae > Oncomelania > Oncomelania hupensis. The sequence goes on from CM072512.1 coordinate 5,681,785, forward strand.
AGGGGGGGGGGCGTGGCGGGAGAAGAGGAAGAGGCGTAGGGGAGGAGGAACGAGAGAGAGGGAACGGAGGAGGTAATGGGGAGAGTTGTTGGGGGATGAATCTTATTGGGAGAGCGACGCACAAAGATAAATATTTGGACAAATCCAATATTTAAAATCCATACCAGAAACAGAGAGAGAGAGAGAGAGAGAGAGGGGGGGGGGAAGGGAGGGGGAGAGGGGGGATAGAGAGACAGACAGAGACAGAGAGAGCGATTGAGCGAGAGAGACAGATTGAGACTGAGGAACGAGAATCGTGATGCATAGCAGGAGCGGTAAGGTAATGTAATAATTACACAACTTCACTACGGAAGACTGGACATAACACAACTTGCAGCCACTAAAGAACAATCAACCGCAACGCAAAGGATTTCAATTTCTCTTCGCATTTTTTTCCCCCAAAAAGCCCATACAAATTAATTGGCTGATCTCCGAGATCATTTACCTTCTTAGAGCCCATTTGACAAAAATTCCCTATTTCATTTCCATTCAGTACCGCCTGGTCCTAAAATAGTCCACCCTGCTACACAGGTCTTCAGTTTCTATTCCCCAAATACAAAGAGGCCTGTTCATTGGTGCTTTTTCAAAGTACAACTGAGTAATTATACATTTAAAAAATAAGAAAAATGTCCAACAATCGCAATTACTACAAAATATTTACAGATAATTAATGATAATCCCCTCCTAATAGGAAGAAGTAAGCAGGAACTATTTTTTGTCCAATCCGAGGTTACTGTTACATTATCTCGTTTGATTCAGATTCGACAATACGATTTTAATTTATATTTTACAAATAGCTACCAATAACAAAGGAGTGAGAGTTTATTTAATTTTTTTTTAGTTTCATATTTATGTTATTGTTCCAATAAGATTTCACTGGGAGAATTTGTCTGCATGAACGTCATTATTATCATCATCAACTTCGGGATCATCATCATCATCATTATCATCATCATCATCATCATCATCATCATCATAATCATCATCATCATCAACATCATCATCGATTGTTATTCCTTTCAATGTTATTCTGTTTTGCAAAGTCGGGGGGTAAATTTTCCAACGTACACAATTACACACACACACACGCACGCTCACACACACTCATTGTAAGGAAATTCTTTGCCAGTTATAAAGTCATTCATGATGCACTACTGCCGAACACGTACGCTATACCCTATAACACCTACCACCCACAATTACTGCTGAACAGGTCCGCTACACCCCTCAACACCTACCACCCACAATTACTGCTCAACACGTCCGCTACACCCCCTCAACACCTACCACCCACAATTACTGCTCAACACGTCCGCTACACCCCCTCAACACCTACCACCCACAATTACTGCTGAACAGGTCCGCTACACCCCTCAACACCTACCACCCACAATTACTGCTCAACACGTCCGCTACACCCCCTCAACACCTACCACCCACAATTACTGCTCAACACGTCCGCTACACCCCCTCAACACCTACCACCCACAATTACTGCTGAACAGGTCCGCTACACCCCTCAACACCTACCACCCACAATTACTGCTCAACACGTCCGCTACACCCCCTCAACACCTACCACCCACAATTACTGCTCAACACGTCCGCTACACCCCCTCAACACCTACCACCCACAATTTCTGCTAACCACTATCCTACTCCATTTATTTATTTGTACTTTACTTTTTTTTTATTAATCACTTTTATATAGCGCTTTTCTAGCTCATTAGCGGCTCAAGGCGCTGGCCGATAAAGGATCTAGCTCAATCAGCTCGAGGCGCCCACTTGCAGTCTTTCAGCGCACAGTCTGACGGCCAGACGACTGAGCACAATCCTAGGCGACCGGGGATGGGGAGAAGGGACCTAGTGCGTGCTGGGTGTGTTTGTGTAGCCGGCACTCACCCGTCTGGGACATGAGCGTCAGGATCTTTTAAGTCCATGCGATGGAGTGCGTGCGTGCACAACAGACTAGGCCTCGGTTTATACTCTCGTCCGAAGGAAGTTTCCCTCTCGCCCCCCACCCCCCCACCCCATACGCACCCTTCTCCCTCTCTCCATCCCAGCAAACATACACAAACGCCAAGGAAGCCATTGCAATATTCCCACATAAATGTTCTAGTTTACGTTCTGCCAGAAATAACGTAGCTAGCATTTTTTTTTAATTCAGAAACTACTGTAACCTTCCCCCCCATAAAACTACTTCATCTTTCCCCCATAACTTTTCCATTTATAACAGCTATCACACTGTCCATACTCAAATTACTACGGAAAGAAGAACAGCGGGTTTAATAATTATTCATTGCTCCACTTCTGCACTTGAATTGGGCTCTTGGCAGTCCGCTTGACCCTATAAACCTTATTATTATGTATCTATCTACACTGAACGCGTACAAAGTTAATGATGAATCGGTCTTTTCGTTTGTTCCTTTTACACTAATTACACTAACGCCGCTACCACTGAGAAAAGCAAGAGTTTCATTTTTTCATTCACAAAAGAGTTTTATTTTTCTTCATTCAGTAAACGACAGAAGGGTGAAATGAATACGTCCTCAACTGTCTTCAGCACAATGTTTATAAAACAGTCGTTCGGGAGGCCACAAAGAAGCCGAGGAGTACAGGCAAGAGATGTCCTCACGTATAACACGGTTGGCACGCCTTAACAATAAGACATTCTACGTACAGCGCTCCTGTGCCCTATATTTAAAAAAAGCAAGTATAGTGATAGCATAACTTTACGAGACTATAACAATGTAGAACAGTTAAGGCCCCCTTTAATAGTCACTGAAGAGAAGAATAATGGAACAACGGTACTTTGAAATACAACCCTGTTCTTCAAGGATGTACTGGTCGGTATTAAAGTCAATGAACAAAGGAATAGGGAAGTAAATAGAGGACTTACGATAAAACGGTACAACACAGAGCATGTTCTATATAAGACAGTGAATACGAAATTTAATTTCCAGTTTGGCACTTACTACAATCTTGTTTCAGTGTACCCCGTTGTGCGTTAGAGGTAATGTTTCGTTTGGCTCTTGGACAAAAATTAGGTTCAAGTCGATGAATAGCGAAATATGGGAGCGAAGAGAGGGAATAAAAGTACAACAGAACTTTAACAATACAAACGGTTCTATTGTGATCCCTGGACTGCTTGCGGTCTATATGTAAAGTCACTCGTAAAACAAGATAACTGGGGAGCAGTATTTCCAGAAGTAAACACTTATGATTTCGTGGCTGCATAGTCTTACATTAAGATTAACATACGTCACTGAAATAATAGGGGAATCCTATGGCCGTGAATAGATAAGAAGCTATTACGGTATTAAACTTGAACAATACAGCTCATAAAACCCCTTTTTTTCCACCGATTGAAATGAATAAAGCAGATCGGCAAAGTCATAGTTCTCGTTTGTGTGTGTGAGTGAGTGAGAGTGTGTGCGTGTGAGTGAGTGAGTGAGTGTGTGTGCGTGTGAGTGAGTGAGTATAGCGTGTTTGTTTAGAGTCATTACTATAAGGTTTCTGTTAATAGTTAAGATTTTTTCTGGGTTTGTTTTTATAGTTACAAGTTGTTCGATATTACTGTAAGCGCCTATAGCTAAGACTAGATTAGTTCAAGTAATAATAATAATAATAATAATAATAATAATAATAATAATAATAATAATAATAATAATAATAATAATAATAATAATAATAAACAACTCTGCCTTGACCTAGATATTATACAATCATCCACTTGACAAACGCAACGGGTAAAAAAGCTGTAGTGCTTTCAACTTAGAGCACAGAAACCAAAATAGTGCAACATGTATTCCTAATATAATAATAATAATAATAATAATAATAATAATAATAATAATAATAATAATAATAATAATAATAATAATAATAATAATAATAATAATAATAATAATACACCGACGCCGTAAAGCTACCACATAAACAAAACGCTTGATAACCAAACTACACGCAATAAACTTAATACGCGACGGGTCGCAATGACCCTTAGGCGTCTCATCAATGTTGGAGCATGGCAGCATAAAATCAGAGGTACACTGACCTACATACAAACAATTAAGGCATCTATATAAAACAATAAGACACTCGCTCCTCATTAGGCCTAGATACGATTTGAGACTCGTGCAAACCACGCACTCACGTTCGCCTGTCTGCCTCTTGCTCTCAAACTGTCAACGAAGGTTACTTACCGCGCGCGCGCACACACACACACACACCCACACACACACACACACACTCACACACACACACTCACTCTCTCTCTCTAATAAACCCAGCCAAACGACGCCTGATCTACGTCATAGCATAATACATGTACGTCAATAAAAGCATGTCTAACGCGGTTGGAAAGATAGGACAGCACTGGATCAATGTTAACCCATAAACGGCGGAGACCTTTAAAAAGTACCCGTTAGTCCCCACACTCAGCAGTTTGACAACACAACGTGGCACATATTGTTTAAGAAGAAGAAGAAGGACAAGAACAAAAACAAGATGAAGAACAAGATTTATAAAGCCCAAATTTCTGGCCACAAGTGAAGATGGGGGGGGGGGGAGAGGAGTGAAGATGGGGAAGTGGAGTGGGGAAGTGGAGTGGGGAAGTGAAGATGGGGAAATGGATTGGGGAAGTGGAATGGGGAAGTGAAAATGGGGAAGTGGAGTGGGGAAGTGAAGATGGGGAAGTGGAGTGGGGAAGGAAGAAGAGAAGGGTCACCAATGGAAGGACGGGCAGTTTCCATGTTAATTAAAATATATCTAACTAGTACTAGTGGTAGTAGTAGAGTAGTACTAGTACTAGTAGTAGTAGTAGTAGTAGTAGTAGTAGTAGTAGTAGTAGTAGTAGTACTACTACTAGTAGTAGTCGTAGTGGTAATAGTATAATAACCTTACTATTACTGAACTGGGGATTTAAAAGTATGTTGTCTGTCGGATAGCGCAGTGGTTGGAGCACTCGCTACTGTGTCGCAAGTTAAGCACCGTCCAGTTAACACTTGGATGGGTGACCGCAAAACGTGAAGCGACAAATAACAACGCCCCCAGTTGACTCACCTGTGACTGAGTACCTACTCTCTTAAGGGTGGGGAAGGTAAAGCAGCGAGGGAGAGAGATGGGCATCATCACCCTCATTACGCTGGCCCAAGATAAGTGTGATCTCCAACATCACGCTCCCCTACGGCCACAAGGCTATGGGACTACCTTTACCTTACCTTACCTTACCTTTTAGAATTATTGACCTGGACTCTTTAGTTTCCTGATTTCCTGAGTACCTCGTTTTTCACCCGCATTTATTGATGACATAACAATATATTTCAATAATTGTAAAATCATATTTTATTAACCGAACAAATAAAAAGACCGGAATTTAAACGAAATAATAATAATAATAATAATAATAATAATAATAATAATAATAATAATAATAATAATAATAATAAAAGCAAAGCAAGAAAACTCCAACGTGTCGCTCAGATGTCAGTTAAATGACTAATAATTAATGAAGAAGATGGTGAACCTCAAGGTCACCAAAATGACACATATAAAAAACATTTTTTAAATGATGCAAGAATTAGTACGTGCATTAATTTTCTACGCCTGTCCTACGCTAGTACTTCTATGGACTTTGTACGCGTGCACTACGCTACCACTTCCATGACCTTTGTATGCATGCACTACGCTACCACTTCCATGACCTTTGTATGCATGCACTACGCTAGTACTTTCCATGACCTTTGTACGCACTCCGTTGTTGAAGCGAGTCTGGCGGTATGGAAGAAGAAATCCTATAGAACAGTATGTCAGAATACATCATCCTCCAATTGACGAGGAGGAGCTGAAGCATTTTGTCCTTCTTACATAGCGCTTTCTCAGCCCAAAGATCCGTTCAAGGCGCCGACCGAAACAGATTTATCATTTAGCTGTACAAATAATCTAAACGTCAAACAAGATGACGACTCTGATTACGATGACTTATTGCACGATATGATAAGGTGTCTGTCTCCCTCTGTCCTTCTGTCTGTCTGTCTGAATAACTGTCTTAACAGCCATTCTACATTTTGTAAGGCTCTGGCAGTATAAATATGGACATAAATCGTCGTCATCATCATCATCATCATCATCATCATCATCATCATCATCATCATCATCATCATCATCATCATCTCTCTCTCTTCACCCATCTCATCCCCTCTTTGCGTGTGTGTGCAGGCGTGAGGGCGTCTAGATAGCTTAATCTCTCGGCAGTCCGTAAATAATATGAATTAAAACTCTGTAATTTCACTATACATTATTTTTTCTTTATACCTTGTTGTTGTACATTCACATCTGTGACGGTCTTTGTACACGTATGCTAATTGATTTAATCCTTGTTACCACGGCCCGGAACTCGCGCCACTCTTGAAAGCCGCTTAGCTGGATAGCCCTAGCCTTGAACTGGAAAGAAAACTTTTAAACGCATCAACACTACAGGCATCTTGCAGCTACCCCAATATCATCAATAACAGACTAGACATCATCATCATCATCATCATCATCATCATCATCATCATCATCATCATCATCATCATCATCATCATCATCATCATCATCAACATAATCACCATCATCATATTTTGAACATTATGAAGACACAAGTTTAGAGAACTGAACAGATTTCGCTGTACAGCGAATTTACAATCATTCACACTCCTCCTTGTTCCCATTTAGAGCGAACAACATTTCTTTTAAAATTTATTTAATCGTTCTTATAATAATAATAATAATAATAATAATAATAATAATAATAATAATAATAATAATAATAATAATAATAATAATAATAATAATAATAATAATAATAATAATAATAATAATATAGCGCTTTTCCAACTCAAGAGCTGCTCAAGGCGCTGGCCGATACAGGATTTAACGGCCCGAGGGGCCCGCTTGCAATATTAACGGTTCTTGTTTTGACACCCTCCTCTCCCCTTCTCTCTCTCCCCCCCCCCTCCTAGCCCCAAAACAACACTTCTATTCGTCATCTCCATTTTCAGTTCTGTCTTTCTTAGATAAGAAGATAACCTTAACAACAAAAAACAACAGCTAAAATTCGTAAACCGGAATCAGTGCCCAAGCACCCGTAAAATACAGCCTTCATTATGGAGGCTGTCAAAAGAAAGAAATATAAGTATAGGCCTACAACATAACACATCTTCTTTTCCCAACAGGTATTACAACAGGCGCAGGATCACAGTTTCAAACCATATTCATAGTTACAACTAACCACTTCCATCAAATTGCATGCACCTTGTAAAAATCATTCCAAACGCGCCTGCCTCCCTAAAAATGCTTCAGATCTCACAATCTTGTCACATTTACGTACTTTCCCTGTTTTTCTGAACTCTCTCTCTCTCTCTCACTCTCTCTCTCTCTCAAGGTAAGAGGGTAAGCTATTAGGGATCACGACCTACACAGGTCACTGTCCCAGCATCCCCTAGTCGTTAACCACCACTTGGATGTAAGTGATGACTTCCGTTTCGCTGCCCTGATATCCACCGTGCGGCATTTAAGAGTTAATAGTGAGGTTTTGTTTACAATGTAAAGAAGTCCATAACGCCTAATAACCCACGCATCCAACAGATATTCCAGCTACACAGATGCCACCTGCATTTCGAGTTCTTACGCATGCGTGTCCGTCACGTTGTAAACGAAATCTCTCAACTATCGCTACCAGAACTTGTTGTTGCCGACCCGTACCATACCTATTGGTCAGCCGTAAAAAAAATATTCTTTTATACTGTTTTTTTTTCTTTCTTCAAATACTGATTATATATAACATTATAAAACATTCTTAGATCAACGCTCATTAAAGCATAGAATATGTCATTGACTGAATTCACAGTCATTATAATTAAAATGCCTTTACAATTTATTGATATCTGGTTTTTGAAGTATGAATATAGCAAACCTACAACTCCAAATTCAAAGAAACTAGGCACGTTACAAGGGGTACTGGTACTACTAATACTTTATAATGACTCCAGTGTAAGAGACATACTGCGCATTTTGGTACACGTACTCTCGTCCAACAATGATGCAGCAAGTGTCGTGTGGGCTCGCACGGCAGCTTTCGAGTTTCTACGGTGTAATACATTTGTCAGCTATTCCAATCAAAATGATGTCAAGTTAAATTCCGCTGTCAATAGTGAATTCTGATACTCGTCCCGTTGCTAGCGAACCCTCTGTCATGTCACTGCTTACCATTAATTAAAAGTAGGGAGACAGACGTAAGAGTGAAGTCAAATACCGTACTTGTGCTTTCTGACTAAGTAGTAAGTTGCATCATTCTTCTTCAGTCACACACGCACTTCGGTGATGGTGAAGGGTGAGAGAGAGAGGAGAGTGAGATGAGGATGGCAGGGGGAGTGAGGGAGAAAGAGAGAAAGCCTGGCAGAGAGAGAGAGAGAGAGAGAGAGAGAGAGAGAGAGATGGAGAGAGGGAGGGATAAAAATATACACCAACCAACACACAGTACAGTTCTCTTAAGAATGTGCTTTGTTTTTAATCAACAAAGAAATATTTTTATTTTTAGGTTTAAAGCTCTTGCTTTCACGACCTCTAGGTATCCTCTTTGTTGATTAAAAAAAAATGTGGAGGAAGGTAGGGACTTAAGAAGGCTGGTGACAAAAGCAACGGTAGTGACAATGAAGAAGACACGGACACACAACGCAGCTCTGTAACGTTAAACATGCATTCCTCACCGCTGACGAGGACATCAAAATGCGCAAATACCTCACACAGCACTATAAAACCACACGTCTCGACATTTTTAGTATGCCCACCCCCCCTCCCCCGCCCACACACCGAAGCAGACGCACGCACTCCCGCGAGCGCGCACACATACACACACACATGTCTGCAACCCACCCATACACACACACATACGCATCCACTCACCCAAGCACTAATCAGAATAATAGAACCGTAGCTGGTGATACTGGTACATGCAGCGTGTCTGAGACGACACATTTGCCTCCCTCAAGTTTAAGAGGGAGCAGGCCTCGACTCGTCTCCTCTACGCTGCATGATACTGCTACTAACAGATAAACAACAGGCCCTACAAACTCAAGTCTCCCAAACCACTGTCCCGTACCATTTAACTATAACCAGTGATCATTAATCCAGCTCCGATTGCGTAAAGTAGTCTCAAAAATATTCTCAAGCGTTTCCTTTGCCACACCTCTGAAGTCTGTCCCAGCAAGGGAGCTACAAACACGGCGAGTTCACCGTTTGACACGGTTCATTGATTCCTACCGGTATCTAGTTTAAAAGCGGGTAACCCCACGTTTAGCATCGTATGCTAAATGTGCCGGGGACTATACATTTATCCAACTGCAACTTTAGCCTCAGCATGTTTGGACTTCCAAACAACGTTCAGTGCTGCGCTAAACTTTTTTTTCGGGATTTCTAAGGTATTTAACTCTCTCAATGCCGTGGGTGGCAAAAGAGGGATGAGAAGCTTGTGGCCTGTTTACAAACCACGCACAGATGATGAAAGAAGCTCAGTGTAATTGCTCGTTTGTCTGGCACACCGGTGACCCAGGTTCGAATCCCGTGTCGGGCGACATAACTTACAGTGGTCGTTTGTTACTGTCCAGTTTCGCTGTATGATTGCCCCGTTGGTTTAGTGATGATTTCTGTCCCTATCCCTCTTTTCACTGGGATGTGTTTCTCGTCATATCGCAAATGGTGGGTGCAGATGTGACGATAAGCTGCAATGTTCATTCCAAAGAATTGTGAGAGAGAGAAAAAGAGACAGAGACAGAGACAGAGACAGAGAGAAAAAGGTGACCAAGAACTAGAGTGTCTGTCAGCTGGTCAAAAAGCAGTGTGTGTGTGTGACTCTCGCAATGTGCATTCGGACCGAGTGACCCTCTAGAGCATACAGCGACGACTGCCAACTGACCAAGATGACCCCAACAGCGGACACCTCGCAAGAAGAACAGCTCACAACGTTAAAGCACAACAAGATGCGTGTCCCACAAAAATCCGGCTACGTTGGGAGGGTGGGAGGTGCACAGAGAGAGAGAGAGAGAGAGAGAGAGAGAGAGAGAGAGAGAGAGAGAGAGAGAGAGAGAGAGAGAGAGAGAGAGGAAAAAGAGAGAGAGGGAGGGAGGGAAGAGAGAAACAGACAAACACACAGATACAGAAGCAGACAGAAAGAGACACAGAAAGAAAGAGAGATACGGTGATCTTTCAGGTGATTTTCGTACAGTCAAATAAAATATCAATGTGTATACTACAACTGAATCCCCTTGGGGTCATGAGCAATCTTGCCACTGTAGATTGTTCTAACCTATAAAGGGTACAGTGAAAGCCCCAGTTGAAAACCTGTCTTGCCTTTGTAGGCATGACAAATTAACTGCGGCAACAGTTCCCCCCGTTGGAGTGCCGGGGGTTTCAGTATAAATAGTATCCCCACTTTCTGGAAATTTAGTGCTTTAAATTCCCACTGTCGCTGTCTTCCTCATTTGCTCTTTCCCATTCCCGATCTGTCCTACCACTCTGCTATACTATCTTCTTCTTCGCTAGATCAATGACCTACCTTTTTTCTTGAAAACTCTTCCTGGACAAGACTCCTTGTTTGTGTATGAGGTCTGTTGGATCAGCTTGGGAATGTTGGACGCTTTCTGCCGGGTGGTCACTAGGGCTTCCTATGAATGTACTATTTTGCACTATAGGCATTTCATATGTATGTTTTTTGTTGATGATTTATAATGATGTTTGTATTCTATTTTGTTTTTGTAATCGGGGAGTTCGCGTAGTTGAGGTCAACCCTCAGCCGTCCCTCGCGTGGGATGTCTTTATTGTAAAGTGACTGGCCGGTGGAGGGCATTCAATTTTCCCACTGGGGTTGTTTCAACAGATCTTTTATGCGGATCGGGGGTTGTCCGGTCCTGATTTGGCTCGGAAGAGTCCGCTGGACCTAAAGCAATAATAAATCAATCAATCACTACTACAACTGAAGTATTTTACTTGAGAATAAAGCACTACTATTTATAGTCTATTACTACGATTGTATTGCTATTGCTATGGGCAGAGAGGTGAACTCCAGCGGTTAAACATAAATACGTTAACTGACCCATCGACACGCTGATCTTTGCTAACAAATCAATTAAACTGTTCAACTGTGATCGCTACAGTTGTTCCACGTTTGAGTAACCTTTTGGTCGTTGGGGGAGAGAGCGGCCTCTTTTCTCTGGGCAAGTTAAATGATGGATCCACTCCCTCTTTCTCTCTCTCTCTGGCTGCCTTCAATCAGGCCCATAAAACCATACCCGGTTGTACCCCGGACCCAGCCAAGAACTAACCGGTTCCATACAAGCAAAGAACCAGTTCAATCAAGTGCGTCATCAAATTGGTTCTTCGTTCCCAGTTCGTGCTTTGCTTTACTGTCTTTTATGTTGTTGTAAGAAATAAAGATTTCTTGCCTTGGCTCGACCTCCTCTTCCTCCTCCTCCTCCTCCTTTTCTTACTCTGCCTGTCTCCGCAAGTCTATGGATTGCTGTCTGCCTAGGACCTGGGTAAAAGCCCTATACGGAGTGGCTGAAACTACACGAAGCTTACTCCCTCTCAAAACTGTTCCCTCTCTCTCGCTGAAACCCCGCACAGTCTCAGCTACGCCAATGCGATGCTAAGACATTTATCTACTGTGTTGTCGATTGAGAGAGTCAACGGATCCCCCCTCCCTCCTTCCCTTGTGATAAGAAAATTGAGGTCACTGTGGCTAGCGTAGGCTAAAACGGTACATACTACGGCGTAGGGACTTACTACAGAGTAGACTAAACGTGTAGTCTTTAAGGCTGCAGGTGTGATGTTTAACCTGTCTCAGCTTTTGCAGGCAGCAAGCGCCACTAATACATCAATCACACCCTTTAACAGGATAATCTTCGGCGATCTCGCTACTTCTAACTCTGCAGGTCTATTTTATCTCGCTACCCCCAGTTAACTGGCTGTAAATCGTTCTGCCTATTTATTTAGCACACAGCTTCTTGTGGTGTAGATTAACGTACCCGGACACTTTCGCATATATAGCTTGTAAGCATTTCAATCCATTTATACTCCTATATCATGCAATCCGCGTGGATATAAGATTGCTCTGGTGGGTCAGTGTTGATTTAGGTCCCTACCCCTCTTTCCCTGGGATGGTGATCTACCATATCGCCAATGGTGGGTGTAGACGTTAAAGCTCAATGTACATTCATTTTAATGTAAACGGTTAGTATAAAATCATTCACAGACCTTTTGTCGCAAACCCCCAGTATATTTACCCTCCATATTTCAGCTGACGAGATAAGTAAGCTACGACTACCTAGTACCCAATCTGTCACCTCCAGTAAGCTACGACTACCTAGTACCCAATCTGTCAGCGGAGTTATATTATTTATTGCTGTACTGAATCAGACGCCAAACGCAGCAGACGACATTTACTGCACGTAAAACATTATCATACATCCGATATACCACTAGTATAGACTTTACTGAATCATTCAGTTAGATTACCCGGTGGTAGTATCTTTACTCCATAACGTTTATAACTCCGTTCTTTCAATCAGTATAAACCGAGGTCTAGTCCGTGCACACACGCGTTCCATCACACGGACTTTAAAGATCCTGACGCTCACATCCTTAACGGGGGAGTGCCAGCTACATAAAATACAGCCGCCAATCACTAGGTCCCTTATTCACAATCCACGGGCGCCCAGGATTGTGCTTAGTTCTCCGAGGTGGTAGTAGACCTTGCGCCTAAGGCAAGCACCGGCGCCCAGGATTGTGCTTAGTTCTCCGAGGTGGTAGTAGACCTGGCGCCTAAGGCAAGCACGGGCGGACGGCTAGAGTTAGACCCTGTATGGGGCCAGCGCCTTGAGCCGTTCTTGAGCTGGTAAAGCGCTATATAAGAGCGATAGTTTGTTTGTAGATTATAGTCACACGACACTTTCGCATATAGGTGACTTCTGGACCGATTTATACTGACACCAGCGGGCCAGTTGTTGGTAAAGGGGAAAATAATATGATCACACGTTGACCCATCCGGGATTCGAACCAGCGACCCTTCGGTTACTAAGCAAGACGCTCTTACCAACTGAGCTACCCGGCCCCACTAAGAGCGATAAAATAATAATAAACAGAAATCCAGAGAAGTGTGTGGTTGTTTTCCATCAGCGGTACTTTTGTGGGGACCGACCCTTCTTTTCCTGTGGGGTGGTTTCGTCGCTCATTTATGGCGATAAGTAGTCAATGGTTATGTAATTCCATGCGCCCAATTATGACTGAGGTTATGATTGAATGAATGATCGCACTGCCATTTCTTCATAACAGTTATGATTTAAATGATTTACGATCACAGCGGGTAGTGTACTGTGTTAGTCGTTATGTGCATTTTGTGCTGTGGAGATTGTTATTGGTGATGTTGGCAATTCGTCGATATCTGTGTCGTTGTCTGCGTCCAGTAATGACAGACTGACTGCGTTATCTTTTAACAATAATACTGTTAATTAGCCTTGACCTTTCTTACTCCAGTTCTATAATAACGTTGTCGTGTGTCATCATCATCATCAATCATCAATCATCATCATCAATCATCAATCATCATCATCATCATCAATCATCTTCATCATCGTCATCATCATCATTCTTTGTCGGTTTTCTGTCGTTGATACTGTCTCTACCGAAGGTGATAGTCACTAACGTGGCAACAGTCGTTAACCACCGTTAGTACTAACTGTCGTCATCGTTGTCGTTTTTGTTATTGCTACCGCCGCTGCTGGTTGTTAAAAGATAAGATTTGGCGAGAAAGCCTCGAAATGACGATACAATACAATACAAAATACAATACAAAACAATACATCTTTATTCACCTACAACAGAAATCACAAGCGTGACTATGTGTCGGTAAAATCAAACAATCAAAAGCCATGCAAAAATTACAGATTCACATCACACGTTCAAATCACATATCCACATCACATGTTCAAATCGCATATCCACACCACATGTTCAAATCACATATCCACATCACATATCCACATCATTCCATCACCTACAACCTTATACCCACACTCTTTACTAAGAAGTCTAAATACTTGATGATGCTGATGCTGCTCATGATGATGATGATGACGATGAGAGGGGAGAAGATGGAATCGTCTAGCTCTGAAATCCACACTACTGCTTCACTACGCTAACTAACATACAACATTACTGATAAAAACGGCAGTGACCCACCGTTTTACCTGATAACAATGTGCTGCATCACGCTCACTTATCACGACGGGGTGTACATCATTATGTCTTAACATACAGGTCTAGTACAGACAGGTCAGACCTGTACATATTCACAAAAATAGATACGCCTAAGGCAGCAATTGCGCCCCCCGAGCGGTTTGAGTTAAGAGTCTGTATAGACCTAGTGCCTTGAGCAGTTGGAAAAGTGCTCTATAACTTTTTATAAGAACGATAAATAAATAAACAACAGTAATACTGCAAAAACCTATCTACAATAATTAAAAATGACAAGCTTATAAAGCACGAGTCAATACGCTGTTCAGCGCTAAACTATCAGCCACAAGCTTTGCTTTACAGGCATGATGAAACGACAAACATAATATAAACCATGGAACATATTACAGATGGTGCAATCGTTATCTTATCAATTGACAGTGTGCAGGGGATGTAGAGAGTCAATGCCATTGTTGCTTAAAAATGGCCTGCTTTCAACCGATTCAGATTGCCTGCTTGGGACATTGTACTGTTTCTGTGCTTGCTGATAAAAACAACACAAATGCATACACGCCGAGTTTGGTCACTTCTTTATCTTTATAAGAGTGCCAACGCAATTTAATAGTTTCGATCAAATTGATGCCTTAAGAACTAATCGAAACACTAGTCCATCATGGGCCATCAACGTCAAGGAGGAATGTAACAAATTCACTGTCCCACCCACCTACCGCGCACGCACCCTCCCCCACGCCACCCCACCCAACACAACACTCCCCGATCTGAAACATTAACGCCGCGGTCTTCACAACTACTTACATTCCAATCGATTAATCCGATACAGTGAAAACCTCCAAAGTTCGTTCAAGTACGTAGACTAAACATTCTTTTCTACCGACGTCTTGACCCACGTTGTAAGTAAAGATATCATCAAAACGCGCTGACACAGTCCATGAATAGATGTGCCCCCCAACATAGTACGTGCCCCTTCTAACTACGGGCACCTCACCCCAACTCCTATTTCCTACCCCCGCTCTCCCCGCCACATACTAACACATACACACAGACCCGCGACATACAAACACATACACACAGACCCGCCACATACAAACACACCCACACAGACCCGCCACATACAAACACATACACACAGACCCGCCACATACAAACACATACACACAGACCCGCCACATACAAACACACACACACAGACCCGCCACATACATACACATACACACAGACCCGCCACATACAAACACATACACACAGACCCGCCACGTACAAACACATACACACAGAGTATATTAGTGTACACAACTTAAACTGTGAACTCTGTGCCCCTCTCCACACCTATACACATATATAGCGCAGTACACACAATACAGCGCAGTATACACAGTACAGCGCAGTATACACAGTACAGCGCAGTATACACAGTACAGCGATTACACTTTGTGAACTTTCGTACAGCTGCCTCCTTCACCCCCCACTCCCACACACACCTTTCCCAACCCTCTTCCCATCCTTTCACCAGTTAAAACCCTTCCTTAATTCTCCCAGACTGTCTGGGTCCCCGAGTGGATAATTAAACTAAAAACTCAGTCCATTGCTAAAGCAAACCTACGATGTCAATGAGTACTAAACGCTGTGCAATTATTTCAAAATGTAATAAACAGCAATAAGGCAAAACAGCAAGCCTATGCAATGTCAATGAGTACAGCTGGGCGACGTACAGGAATACTGAACTTAATCACAAGCTAATCATTTGCAACAATACAAGGAGCGCAACAACTACAACAAGTGTACCCTTACCCCCAACCCCCAAAACAAGTTAAAATACAAGTAAACTACACCCTCACTCCCTACTCACTCACTTTCTCTCTCCCTCACTCTCTCTCTCCCTCTCTGATCATTCCCGCGGTGCTGAATACATTTGAAACAAATCTGTAACAACAGCCCAACCACTGTGGTAACAAAAGGAAGGGAAATTTTAGTTATTGCCAGCGCCTTCAGCAGGTCGTGAGCTGGAAAAGCGCTAGACCAGAATGACAAAACAAATACGATAATTGCTAAAGCATCTCCCAAGATTTACTACTCTTCAATCACATCCATTAGTTTGCGAAAGAAAGTGGCCAGAAAATTGCCTACCAAGTCAACTCTTTACCCCCCCCCCCCTCCCCCTGACAACCCCTACCCCACCCAAAAAAACCCAAACAAACTAACGCACATGGATACCTAAAAATAGCAATTAACAAGACGAGATATGTAATACTAATAAAATCAATATATCTGTAAGAATCCGGTCCAACTTGCCTTGTCCACAGGCCAGAAACCAATGACGCCTCTGGGCGTTCTGTTTCTAAGAATATTGTTTACTTTCGACTTGGACAACGTCTCGAGGGTTTTCTCCGGGTACTCCGCTTTGCTCCCCCAGCAACACTTCAGAACACAACTAGTATTAGGTAGGTTGGGTTTGGGCGCGCCACAGGCTGCGACTACGTCTTTATCAGGGGAGGCAACCCAGAATTTACCCCTTGGGGTCATGAGCAATCTTGCCACTGTAGATTGTTCAAACCTATAAAGGGAACAGTGAAAGCCACAGTTGAAAACCTGTCTTTCCTTTATAGGCAAGACAGATTCACTGCGGCAACAGTACCCCCGTTGGAGTGCCGGGGGTTTTCAGTATAAATAGTATCCCCACTTTATGGAAATTTAGTGCTTTAAATTCCCACTGTCGCTGTCTTCCTCATTTACTCTTTCCTATTCCTGCTCTGTCCTTCACTCTGCTATACTATCTTCTTCTTCGCTAGATCAATGACCTACCTTTTTTCTTGAAAACTCTTCCTGGACAAGACTCCTTGTTTGTGTATGAGGTCTGTTGGATCAGCTTGGGAGTGTTGGACGCTTTCTGCCGGGTGGTCACTCGGGCTTCCTATGATTGTACTATTTAGCACTATAGGCATTTTATATGTATGTGTTTGGTTAATGATTTATAATGATGTTTGTATTCTATTTTGTTTTTGTAACCGGGGTGTTCGCGTAGTTGAGGTCAACCCTCAGCCGTCCCCCGCGTGGGATGTCTTTATTGTAAAGTGACTGGCCGGTGGAGGGCATTCAATTTTCCCACTGGGGTTGTTTCAGCAGATCTTTTATGCGGATCGGGGGTTGTCCGGTCCTGATTTGGCTCGGAAGAGTCCGCTGGACCTAAAGCAACAATAAATCAATCAATCAATCAATCAAACCCAGAATTTCTCGATTAAAGGGACAATAAAGTGTCAACAATCAAATTTAAAACAAAAATTCCATTAAATAACGGCCAACTTTACATATAAAACTGATTGAATGCAAGCCTAGCAATCGCAACCACTGTACCAGAATCCTCTTCAATTCCGTTGGCTTTCATCCGCTTTGATCATTCCGAAGATCCTGTAGACTAACAATCATTCTGCAGTATAAGTAGCACACGTTTGTGAGTGGCACCACGCTAGACAGTCATCCAAAGTAATTTTTCACAATTATTCTTTCCATTTATCTTTCTCTTCCTTCCGTGCTGATAATGAGCTAGCTGGTTGTGAGTAAAAACAGAAACTGCCGTGGCAATCCTTCCTATTTACAGGCCAAATTGCAATCTGTTCCCTTCCTCCATTACATTCAATCTGAAGGAATGCCTATAAGGGTGAGTAAGTTCATATACTTATGCCTCATTGTATACCAGCTAGATACACAAGAAGTGTATTTAAAAAAATCACACATACAGGAAAACAGAAAGATGGTAAAAGTGGAATGGGGACAGAGAGAGACAGACAGACTGGCAGAGAGAGAAAGAGAGAGAGAGAGACGGACACACATAGAGATAGTTAGTGAGAAAGAGAGAGATATAGAGGGAGAAAGAGGGAGAGAGAGAGAGAGGTCTCTCCCCACCCTCGCTTTCCTCCCCCGTACGCTACCCACTTCCCGATACCCAAGTCTTGTTCGCTCTCGCTCCGTAACGGTATTAACTTCGGGTACAGACTTGAACTTTGACCTCGCCAGTACCTTGTTTTATTCACCAGGCCTATGCGTCACAACCACACAGTCTTAGCTTCGAAGAGCTGACGTCAACTGCAAGTCACGCTTCGGCTTTAGAAGTAGTACACATTCTCAATGTAGTGCAGTACTTAAACGTCGCCATTTATTTATGTCGTCCAGTATCGTCCCCTATACGCTTATGTGTCCGGGGACGTTAATCTATATAACTATCTAACTATGTCGCCCACATAGCTTCGGCAAGTCTTCTACAGGTCGTCTCCAATCGTGGCACTTCATTGTGCTCGACTTCGCGGTAGGTTTTCCCACACCGTGGCCATCAGTTTCAAATCTTTCACAGGATTTTTAAACGTGTTAACTGAAACATGTCATTTCTTAAAGTTCCTTTAAATGTGTGAACTGAGAAATGACATTTTAAAGTTCTTTTAAACTTGTGAACTAACAAATTTGTTTTTTTTTTTTTTTTTAATTTCCTTTAAACTTGTGGACTGAGATATATATAGCTTTTTAAAAAAAGTTCCTTTAAATGTGTCAATTGAGAAATGACATTTTAAAGTTCTTTTAAACTTGTGAACTAACAAATTTGTTTTTTTAATTTTCTTTAAACTTGTGGACTGAGATATATAGCTTTTTTTTTTTTTTTTAAAGTTCCTTTAAACGTGTCAACTGAGAAATGATGGCATTTTTAGTTGCTTTAAATTTGTGAACTGAGAAATGATTTATTTACAACGTTAGTACTAGTGTACCAGTCATCCAGGCTGACTGAATGTCAGTCGCTTTCTTAGCGAAAGCACTATATCTGCCGTGCAACGCCACCCAAAAGAAGGGCCTAGGGAAAAACAGAACCCACCAAACTTTGGTCTGGCACCAAATCCAACCTAGTATGTATTTTGCTGAAATACCACCAACAAGGACCAAACGGATAATAGCATGAAACCAAGAACAAAAAGGACGAACAACCGAGAAGATTATTATTTAATATCATTGCGACGTGACATGGAATTGGACGATTCACGAAGAATATACTTCGCCGCGAGGCACAGACAAAACCTTGCAGTCGAACAGGCAACAACATCAGACAAATATAAACAATAAAAGACCCGGCGGTTAAGAGTGTGAAAAGCATCAGACGACAAAATAGCCAACCACATAGTGTAATAATTATCTAACCCAAACAAACAGTCAAATAATGGCAATAGCGAATCAAGCCAGCTAACAACCTCTGTAGAGCGACATTCAACAATACAATCCACACCACTGCAAACAACCACAGTCAATAACTTCAGATACAATCTTACAAACTGTACCTCCCTCAATCGCAGCAAGCATAGCCCACAGGACACTCTATTACCCCCTCCCCTCCCCCTCCCAAAGCTTTCAGCCCGTACATTCCTTAGTACAATAAACTTATACACTCATAGGTCGGTACACATTCTGGTCGCAGAACTGCCGCTCTGACTGCAATCGCCGTAACGTTGGCGTCACCTTTGGAGTACATATCTCGGTAATGATAGGTCTATCGTCTTTTAAGGGACCGGGTAGCTCAGTTGGTAAGAGCGTCTTGCTAGTAACCGAAAGGTCGCTGGTTCGAATCCCGGATTGGTCAACGTGTGATCATATTATTTTCCCCTTTACCAACAACTGGCCCGCTGGTGTCAGTATAAATCGGTCCAGTAGTCACCTATATGCGAAAGTGTCGTGTGACTATAATCTACATACAAACATCTATCGTCTAAGAGGGGTCCGGGAAGTTCAGTTGGTAGAGCGGCTTACTAGTAACAGAAATATCTCTGGTTTGAATCCCGGATTGGTCAACGTGTGACCCTATTATTTCCCCTTAATCATCAACTGGTTCGCTGAACAGAACAATGTAACCAGTAGTCGTTGCCTATAAGCTCCGGTGTCGTGTGACTATAATACCTACATCTGACTTTTGTCTATCGGATCACTTCACCTCTCATTCTACAGAGCTGACCAAACACACGGCTCACCTACGATTTGTCGTATAACAGCAGAAGTTTCGTTCTAATGGCTTTGGATGGAGGACTGCATTGGTAGCCTGCATTGGTAGCCTTGTCATACAGGCTTTTGATGACTTCAATAATTTTATGGCTGATGTTGTACACTCTCATGGTTGCCCACAGCTGCATGCCAGACTCGGTCAAATGCTTTCTTGAAGTCTACAAACACATGATATAGATGTTGTTGGTGCTGTAGATATTTCTCGCAGATTATTCTGAGGTTGAAAATCTGCTCAGTGGTACTTCGCCTTGCCCTGAATCCTGCTTGTTCTACAGCTATGATTTGTTAAGCTTGGAGTTTCAACCTGTCGAGTATTATTTTCAAGAGGACTTTGATGGGATGGCTGATAAGGTTGATTGGACAAGTCGATGACATGCTCACAGTGGTGAAGAAAGGGAAACTCCGTTGGTATCGCCACGTCACCAGAGCATCAGGCCTTGGAAAGACCATCCTTGCAAGGCACGGTGCAAGGGGGCAGTTCTTATTTGTGTGCGAGGTCTACTGTTGTATCAGCTTGGGAATATTGGACGCTTTCTGCCAAATGGTCACTAGGGCTTCCCATAATATTGTTTGGCAATGCGGGCATTTTGTATGTGCGTGTTTTGTTGATATTTTGTAGTGATGTTTTTGTTCTGTTTTGTTTTTGTGTGCGGGGGTTCGATTGGTTCGAGTGTGGCCTCAGCGTCCCCTGCGTGGAATGCCATTGCTGTGCAGTGACTGGTTGGTAAAGTGCCTTCAGTGTTGCCGCTGGGGTTGTTTCGGCGGATCGTTTGTGCGGATCAGGGGTGGGTCCTCTTTCGGCCAGGTTGTGGTCTTGATTTTGTGGTCCTGATTCGGCTCTCTGCAGTCCGCTGGACCTGTAAGCAATTAATAACTAACTAACTTAACACTGAGCGAAGCCATGAGGGTTGCTGAAGACAGAGAAAGACGGAGTACGTTGGTTAACGATCATCTGTAGTGCCCCAACGACCTTATGAGTTACGGGATAGGTTAGGTTAGGATAGGTTTGAAACTTGAAAGATCACAGGTCAGTTGGAGCAGTACGGGTAACAGGCTTTAAAATATGTTAGTGACTAATAATATCTAGAGAGAGAAAAGCCTAGACTGGCAAGAGAGAGAAAAGCCTAGACTGGCAAGAGAGACTGGCAAGAGAGAGAAAAGTCTAGTCTGACTAGAGAGAAAAGTGAACTGCTGGCCCGATTGACAAATGCGTAGCAGAGGACGTCAAAGTGGAGAGTCTAACCTTAGCCTGGGACAGTCTTAGTTACGCATTGTGCGGACGATCCAGCGAGTGAGTGGAAAAGTTACTAGGTGGTTATACAATTTGACGGCGTGTACGTTTAGTTTTCCCGCCCCGTGCGTTGCGTACAGGGGTTGTAATAAAGGATGATACTTCTACGCTGTTCTATCTTCAATAACAACAGGGCCGTGTTGAAACACTAACATCACCTCTAGCACTACTAAGTGACTGCTAGTGGTTGCCGTCTTGTCTAGTTGCTTTTCACTCACTTTCAGACCAGTATCATAACAAAATAAACTATTTACGTGGTAATGGTTATATAGTAGTTTATTATCTAGCTATTTATCTATCTATGCATCTATATATTAGTTAGAAAAAGTAGTCCCAGAAAAGTACCCTTATTATGATGATAAAAGTTATTATTGTTATTATTTTTAAAACAATATTAATGAAGAGGGAAAGGGTATCAAATTAAAACCAAAAAAAGACGAACACCTTTACACAAACACACACAGGAGGTAAATCAATGGTTAAAAGAATTCAACACACACACACGAGGTAAATCAATGGTTATAAGAACTCTACACACATACACACACGCATACGATTTTAAAACATATTTGCTCGCTCACCCCATCTGCACAGACATACATGGAACATATAATTAATCAATGTTGGACTCTTTGTTAGTTATCCGCCTGTAGTGAGCTTACAATACAATAGAATACGACACGGTTTGGGGCTAGTTTTATGAACGAGTGTAAGGAACGAACAATAATAAACTTGCATCTTTAAGTTATGTATACAATTAGAAGTCTAAATCTCCCGTTCATTAAATTGGCCTCTGATATTACATATTATAATTCCTGGCATACATATAAACCCCTTAATACATCACACTTCCTCTTTACATGAAATCTGTATAAATATCAATGCACAATACAAAGATCACTGATAGATAATGCAACCAACGACGAACAGTGGGGCGAACGTCGAAGAATGAAGATTGACCAAACAATACGTCGGCCGTTGAACAAAATCGATGACAAAGAACGAAGAATTGGACGAAAGTATAAAGAATGCGATGATCGATGATGATGAAAAAGGTGGAGTGTGTTGACGACGAAGATGAAACCTGTTTGCGATCAAGACAAAATCTGACCTGTCAAGGTGTCCCAGTCACGATCTGCCCCCAAAAAGGTTAATTGTAGATTAAAGTCACACAACACCGAAGTGTATAGGCGACTGCTGGTCAAATTATTCTGACACGGCGAACCGGTGGTAAGGGGAAAATTATATGTGTGGTCAAACGTTGCACAATCCGGGATTCGGTTACTAGTAAGCCGCTCTACCAACTGAGCTACACGGCCCCCCCCCACCCCTCCCTCGCCCACCCGCCGCCCAATCTCCAATCATGTCCCAATACTATAAATAATAAACCACGCAGGTTTTTAAGCGCACTTCTGTGGGAATGAAGCGTGTCACGAGCAAAACTGAAGTTGAAACCTGAATAAGGATGAGGAGGGGGATATGCCCTGCCTTCAAAAAGCTTTACCCGAGGGAAGGGAAGTCCCCAAACCCTCTCTGTATTCGTCAGCATCGAAAAATTACTAATCCAATGCTACCACTGTGTTACTATTTTTTGTTGAAAATCATGCAATAATAGCGTGTACTTACCTTTGATTTCATTCTGCGCTGTTGCTAGAAAAAGCTTTAAATAATGTTAATAATTTCCGTCGATCGGTATTGTTGTAGTGTCGTTGAGAATTTTCTGAAATTACTTGTTTAATGTCGATCGAAGTTTCCAGATCTGTCTGGCGATAGCATGTAAACTGAGGGAGGACTGTTCTATGACGTAAGACTGTGCGTAGTTCCGGTGGCTATTTTGTTTAATTTTGATTGGGTGTTATTGCGTCATTATCTGGATTGCAGACAGACTATATAAGTAATGCATTGTATGTCTGAAAAAGTTTTGTCCCCAATATGCCCATGGTGTTGGGGGACGTTAATTTTAACAACGAACGATCTGAAAAAGGGGTGTCTTCTATACGCCATGTGTCCGGAGACGTTAATCTACCTACCTAAACATCCCCGTTGGGGTGCCGGGGGTTTCAGTATAAATAGTATCCCCACTTTCTGGAAATTTAGTGCTTTAAATTCCCACTGTCGCTGTCTTTCTCATTTGTTCTTTCTCATTCCTGCTCTGTTCTATCAATCTGCTATACTATCTTCTTCTTCGCTTGACCAGTCACCTACCTTTTTTCTTGAAAACTCTTCCGGGACAAGACTCCTTATTTGTGTATGAGGTCTGTTGGATCAGCTTGGGAATATTGGACGCTTTCTGCCAGGTGGTCACTAGGGCTTCCTATGAAGTTATTATTTAGCAATGTAGGCATTTTATATGTGTTTTGTTGATAATATATAATGATGTTTGTATTATATTTTGTTTTTGTAAACGGGGGTTCGATAAATTAGAGTACAGCCTCAGCGTCCCCTGCGTGGGATGTCTTTATTATAAAGTGACTGGCTGGTGGAGACTTTTAGTTTTATCACTAGGGTTGTTTCAGCAGATCTTTTATGCGGATCAGGGGTTGTCCGGTCTTGATCTGGCTCAGAAGAGTCCGCTGGACCTAAAGCAATAATGATGTAATGTAATGTAACCTACAAAAACCTGAAAAAGTTGATTGCTGTAGTGATTTTCGGAAAGCGATCGTGTACGCAGTTGGTGTTTGCTGAGTAAAGTTGGAAAACTTCATAGGACTCCTGCCTTGTTGCCGAGTGAACAGGCTGCGTGGATAAACGAATCTGAGTTACATATTCAAGCATCGCGGCTGAATCAACTGTTGATAAATATGAGTAACGCTCTGTCACTCTCTGGCATTGAAGTTAACAGGACATGGAGGTGAACATGAACGGCTTACTTGATCAAAGTACAATACGAGTTAGATATAATTATGTAGTCTGAGTGACTCTCTCTCTCTCTCTCTCCGCTCCCCCCTCCCCCCCACGGGTTAATCACAGTACCCGAAATCACGTTGTCCCTCTGTAGTTTTTGGGTAATCGTCCTCACACTGAAAACGTCTGGACAGGCAAAACTCTACAACTAAACTGTCGTGGAAAGGGTATCTATCGCCTAGGTGATCACTATAAGATGGACATACCACTGATGTACCATTAATAATACCTCAATGACCAACACACCAGACCAGAAGAAAAGCGGGATGAGACGCGGCGCATCCCAGGAGTTGTTATATACTGCAGGTAATCTGACGAGCTGGAGTTACACAGCTATCACCGGTCCATTTAGTTTATCAACACACTATTCTCCGCAGCCGATGTCCACCTGTTCCCACTGAACAATGCTCCTTTGGAGGAGTATAAACCGAGGTCTAAGCGGCGTATTATTTATTTATTTCATCGTTCTTGTATAGCGCCCTCCAGCTCAAGAGTTGCTCAAGGCGCTGTCTGACACAGGATCTAACTCCAGCCACCCCAGGCGCCTGCCTGCAACGTTTGGGCGCTTAGTGTGGCGCCCAGACGACTGAGCACAAACCTGAGTAACCAGGGACGGGGGAGAAGAGACCTAGTGCGTGCTGGGTGTATTTGCGTTGCCAGCACTCGCCCGTCAGGATTTTTTTAAGTCCATGGGATGGAATGCGTGCGTGTACAGTCTAGACCTCCGTTTATACTCTCATCCGAAGGAGTAGGGGCACAGTGTCACAGGGTAATTTTTTACATTTTTATTTTATTTTCGTAACTGCACACCGTCAATGGGTTTGAACCACTGCCTGCTTGTACAGGTTGCAATGTTAATACTTCATCATGTGCTGGTCAATACCTCCCCTTTCTTCTTTCCCGCCCCCCCCCCCACCCCACACTCTCCGCTTCTACCACAACACAAAAAGTGTGTGTGCGCGGCGTGGTTTTGATCTGATGTTAAAGACTTGTCAGCATGGACGTAAGAAATCAAGAATTCCGCAACTGCATATTACCTACTGACCCAAGATTGTATCGATACTTCTAGAGACCGAAGCATGTGACTATTGCTGTGCAATTCAGCAGTGATAACAACAAAAACCTCTAAGCCTAGTGATAATAATACGGAAGTGAAAACGCAGATCATCGGACAAAGTACACGTGACGTGCGAGTCTTTGTGTGTCCTCCGCCGGACAGTAAATAAACACAGAATACATAGGATGCGAGAAATAAGAAATAAGATCCTCTCCTCAGTTGATGTGGACTTGAAGATGGTTTATGGGGGACTTTCACTGTCAGCCTTCTTCTGTTCGTCCATCCTTCAGTCGGAATATCAGCAATGAAAGCTCTCCATAATCGTATACCGTGGTTGGACCTAAAATATATTTAACAAACTAGAGAAATTAGATAATATTAAAAAAATTAATCTAATTCAATAGTATCGACGATTTTCACTCTCCCCCACCCTTGTGTGTGTGTGTGTGTGTGTGTGTGTGTGCGCGCGCGTGATAATTTGCTAGATTATCGTTACACGTATTCTAGTGGGTCTATTTCTGCCAGACTGTTGTCATGCTATCAGCTACCGTTAAGTTTACGCTTAATAGGCCTACTGCAGCAGTCAGCTGAGTTCACTTCAATAAAGCACAGGAGCCTGTTTTCAAAACCCTATAGGGCGCTTCCGATTCTACCCACCCTAACCCTAACGGATCATTAAATGGACGTCCCAACAAGGAGGTCTGTCCAAAGAACGTATGTAGATGTGCACTAGTTTGTCCAAAGAACGCCGTGTAAACATGCGCGCGCGCGTACACACACGCGCACCCACACACACAAAACACTAATACTAAATAGAAACAGGCAATATAACACTGTATTCTAGATATTTGGGCCTGTGACCTTTATGTTAATATATTTTATATAATCAAATATACTTTAAACGTACACCATGTCGCATTATTATTATTATTATTATTATTATTATTATTATTATTATTATTTAATTCAATAGATTTTAAGCGTACACTATGTCGCATGATCATGGATAGGCGATAAGTTCTGACCTAAGATTCCGATTAGATTTGGCTTAACATCGAAATATCCATACTCTGCACACACAGAATGGCTGACAGTGCTAAACATCTCATTGCCTGTAGCGTTGAGACAACACAGACTCGCAGTTTTAACACGCTATATTGGAAATTTCCGCGCTCGGACTCGGAAATGCATGCACGGTATTATTATATATAATACAGGCGGACTTGATCGCATACATTCAACTTGCGACCTACAATCGTTTTAAAAATAACTAATCATTTTCAACATAGAAGTAGTAGCAGTAGTAGTACATAGTAGTAGTAGCGGAAGAGTATAGGCGATCTTTTGCAAAGAACTAACGAGACTACGTACGACACAGGCTTGAAGCAAAGGGTAGTACTAGTAGTAAGTAGTAGTTGTAGAAGTAGTAGTAGCAGCAGCACAAGCAGGAGTAATAGTAGCAGCAGCAGCAGTAGTCGTAGGTTTCCGTGAAATCTAGAGCCATGTTAGGAATAATGATAGTTGAAGCTAGTAGTTAGTCGAGCAGTGCGTTTAAGTTCAAATAACTTTAGAGCAGGGTTAGTTTGAGAAAATGGATGTTCAATTGTTGGCGAGTTGCTTAGTGATAAGAGAAAAAGGGAGGGGGACAGAGAGAGAGATTTGTACAGCAAACTATGGGGATAGATGCGGTGGGTAATGAGGTGGGGAAGGGGAAGAGGGAGAGCAGATTTCTGCCACTGTAACTGTAAGTTTTGGGTATAGCTAGACCCTAGACCGATAAAAAGCAGTTCTTAGGCCTACACTACATCGATATCATCAAGCATCAAGACTAGTGACGATGGATAGAAAACTGGTGGACGAAAAAAGCATGGAGATGTACCAAAGAGGATCCTTTTTGGATGTACCTACTCAGCACTAATTACCTGTTTTAGAGATCACTGCCTAGTGGCCGGGTAGCCCAGTGGGTAGAGCGGCGGTTCGAATCCCGGATTGGCTGGGCAACGTTTGACCATACCATTAACTGGTTCGCTGGTGTCAGAATAATGCAATGAGTAGTCGCCTATACGCTCCGGTGTGGTGTGACTATGATCTACAGTTAACCTTAAAACTCCAGTGGATAGAGAGAGAGCTTGCGGGATAAGCCTTAAGGTATGCATCACCCTATGCAGTGTGTAGGGATAGGTAAAATGACCTAAGTGGACAGTGGACAGCGAAAGGACACCAATTACCGCAGCCGCCGATTGACCAGAAGAAAGAAAGGAGAGAACGATCTTGGTTGAATGAACACATATCTTAAAGTTAAAGCAGATTCGAGGAAGCCGAATAATTTACATAAATAAAAATGGATTCACAATAATTCTTGCGAGTCTACACTGAAAGGTGATAACATGTGTACAACTACTAGCACTCGCATCAATATGATTAAGAATATGTATGGGAGGAATATCTTCATGGCTCCTCCTCCTTCTCATCATCATCATCATCAATATTTATTATGCATTAAATTTCACAATTGATTAAAAAAAATTAAATCACCATCCTTTATGTTGTCGTCAACACTCTCATCGCCATCGTCATCATCATAACTTATCGCAGTGAACGTACAACAGTCATCATATTCTTTCTCTTTTCTTTTGTCATCACGAATACTATCAATCACCATTTAACCTGTATATATAGATGGATAGATCGATAGATAGATAGATACAGATAAATAGATTAGATAGATACAGATAAATAGATTAGATAGATACAGATAAAATTAAATAAGATTAGATAAGATTAGATAGATAGATAGATAGATAGATAGATAGATAGATAGATAGATAGATAGATAGATAGATAGATAGATAGATAGATAGATAGATAGATAGATACCACAAAATAAGCAAACAACGCAAATGACAGACTCGGACTAAAAAAAAAGACAATGGGGAAAAAAGAGTAGCTGAACATGAATTAATTAGAACGAAAACCTAAAGTTAGGAAAGTGACTAAATAAGAACGACGAAAAACGTTAAACTAAAAAGTAAACAGAAAATGAGTAGATGGAAATAAGCTAGCGTCATGGCGTCATGCGCCTATGTGGCCGAGAACACGGCACACAACACATATAGTGATGTGTGTCAAGCCGTGTCACACACACTGAAAAGCCAGAGACTGAATTTTACTCCATCAGCTGTTTACTACTCTCACACACAGCCAAGAGCGGAAGAGAAATGATTTTTAGGTACACAGACGTGAGTGAAAAAAAAAGAAGAAAAAAGAACAGGAACGCATGAGCACAGAAAATACAGCAAAATGTGCTGCGGCTAGAGAGAGAAGTGGTCGAGGTTTACCCCATAAAGTTGAGCTCTAAGGCTCCTGTCATGGTGGCTGCGGGGCCTTGGGTAGCGTCCATTGTCTGAACCATCAACAAATCGCGATCAAAGCCGACGTTACTCCTCCATCCGTGGGCGGTGTGCAAGTATCCAACACAAATCTCACTTTCTTTCTCATGTCGATCACTGACGGGGGTCGTTGCTGAAGCTCACTGCTGCCACTTTTTACATGATAGGAGCGAATGAGACAGTAAAGCTAGTAGTAAGCGAGGGAAGAATCAACAAACAACACAGGTCGGCTGCTAAGTGTGTAGTTTGGAGTGCGACGACGCCGCAGCGCTAGAGTACACATGTCCCGAACACAGCTAAGGCGCTCTCTCTCCAACTACAGAAAGCAACAGCACACACACAAACTCCGCTACGCCCGCCGTCCAGCACTACACAGCACGGCTTATCATTGTCTCTCAACGTCAATGAACTAAAAAGCTTGGAGAAGAGAAAGAAGGAGAGAGAGAGAGGGTGCTGACCCGTCGCCGCCGAGCTCGCGTGCTAGTTCTCTTGTTGGAAAACCTTTCTCCATTAGACGATCATGTGACCGCCGCCATCTTCTTTCAAGGTGTTCGAGAGAATGAATTTGGGAAGGAGGCAGAGAGAGAGAGAGGGGGGGTGGGGGGTATTTCTGTGCGTGGAAGAGGGGGAGAGAAAGCGAGCAAATGGAAGAGAAAGAACGACAAAAGGTCGAGCGAGGGGAGGGAGGGGGGAGAAGGCAAGGGGTGGGGGGGGGTGGGACAGTTTGTTGGAAGCAAACGATGGATGCAACATCCGTTATCCTGTGAAAGACATCCCTTTGAATTAATTAACAATTGATTAACCCAATAACGCCACCCTCTCTTTGCTACTTTATGATTCACTATTGATGAACTCCGTGCTTTAGGTCCTACACTAGCCTACCCTATTACTTTATCATTAAATCGAAGTTTGTGATAATAGGCTATAACCAAATTACCGTCGATATCTAGAACACTTTTAAGTAAACTACATTGATTGGCAACGATTTTTTTACGCAACCCGCTGAGTTTACCGTTGTTATTCATACAGTTGCGCATTCTGTGGATATTCCCCATTCCTGTTGTTCAGACGGAATAGACTTATGAGAAACAAAGCGTTCACCCTCCTTCCTAAACTCCCTCCCCCCCAACTCTCTCACCTCATTAGAGTCTTAAATTCCCACCTTCACCTCCTTCCCCTTTCTATCCTGTTGTAACCGCTAGTTGGTGAACGTGTCAGAACCACCACAGGAATAGATATATATAGGTCTGTCAACGGAGGGGCTCGCCGTAACCCTGTTGTTTACATTTTCAGCTACAAACCTCAACAATCAAAGAACAGGTTATTGATTTTCAACAGTACACTTGCCCTTACTACAATAACCACTGATTTTCCAAAAGTGCAATTCTCCTTACTAATTAGGGATAAATACGTGGGACACTGCGCATTTGTAATGCGCTACATACACACGCCTTTTTTAGTCCCAGTCCCCCGTCATAGAATATTTCACGCAAAGAACAGCAACTTTAAATTCAATTAAATCCGACCCTAGAGAATGAAAACAAAGTCAGATAGCAAACTAAACCAGTTAACACATACAATACAATGGGTACACAAGCTTGAGAGCTAAGAAGGGAAGATGTACATAAAGAGGGTGGGTGGGAGGAGAAGAGCGCATTATTTCACGGTGTGACAATAACAACTAGCTTTCTCTGTGGTTCGCCAACACACAGAAGAAAGAGCTTGTCGAGGTGAGAGCGTGAAGGGGCCACAACAGGGTTACAACTCCGGGAAATATGCACTCATAGCCTCGCCGTGCTTCTTCTCACTCTACGACTGCTGTGCGTGGGGGTCCTCTCTCCCTTGCCGCTGGCTGAAAGACGCAGAGGTTTAGCGTATCACGTCACGTATGTTACTGGCAAAATGTTCCACGATGACGAGACTAATTGAACAACAAGGACAGTGAAGAAGAGAGTGCAGACCCCTTTCAAATCGCGGTGTCCTTAGTAATGCGCGCTCTTTCGGCGTAAGTTTGCGCCATTGTGAATCGCGTCTGAGCTCCCAAAATCCATGCACTACCGAAAATTCAGAATGCATGGAAAAAATATATGCATGCGCCATACATAGATAAGGTTTGCAGTATGAACATTTTCATAGTTCAGATAAAAAGAAGCCTATTGTCTTCAATTATACCTAAATACCCAGAGGAACCAATTATTTCACAACTCACAAAATTAATGAAAGTACGGCACGGTGGCCTAAGCTTTGGCTTGCGGATCTGAAGGTCCCGGGTTCGAGCCCAGGCTGGGGCATTGTGTTGTGTCCTTGAGAAAGACACTTTACTCCCGTTTCCTACTCCTTCGGATGAGAGTATAAACCGAGGTCTAGTCTGTGTCGCATACATTCCATCATAGCGAACTTTAAAGATCCTGACGCTCATGTCCTAGACGGGTGAGTGCCGGTGACAAGAACACACCCAGCATGCACCTAGGTCCTTCTCCCCCATCCCTGGCTGCCCAGGATGGTGCTCAGTTGTGTGGAGCGTTATTACGATGCACCCAATGCTGAAAGTTGGCGCCTCGGGCGGCTTGAGTTAGATCCTGTATCGGCCAACGCCTTGAGTCGCCAAGTACGGCGAAATATGTGTGCGCTATACAAATCCTCAATAATAATAATAATAATAATAATAATAATAATAATAATAATAATAATAATAATAATAATAATTTACAACCTTTTATGACTCCTGTGACGGATGCCGCCAATGATCAAGGCGGAAATCTAGCTAAATCTAGATCTTGCAGTCCGAATCTCTCCAACTTTCAACAAGCAGTAAAGCATGTATCTTGTGCTCAGTTAAATATGTCATTTGCTAAACCGCATTCTTTCACAGCTGAGAGAGAGAGAGAGAGAGAGAGAGAGAGAGATAGAGAGATCGGCTGAGCGCGTGTTTGAGGGTTTGAGAGAGAGAGACAGCGAGGGAGAAAGAGAGAGACAGAGACAGAGATTGTGTTGTTGAACCGCTGAGAGAGAGAGAGAGAGAGAGAGAGAGAGAGCAATAGAGTGTGATGTTTGAGGATAGCTAACCAGAGAAATCTCCACCGTTGCTAAACGTTTGGCCTGGGCCTCCGCCTTCAACTTTTTGACGTCATCCAGCCCGTTGGCGTTTACAGGCGTTACAGAAGGAGAAAGAGTAGAGGGGGAGACAGAGGAGCGAGAGGAGGTGGGTTGACGGAAAACAGTAGCTTATACATTTCCCCACAAGCCAAGAGAGAGCCGAGAGTGACAATAGAGAGGGCGCGATACAGACGTAGAACCTGGAATTTGATGACTGTACAATGGCTACAGAGGAAACCCCCTTACCCCCAAATGTCCCTTTCCCCTTTACTCCGTCCTCTCCCCTTTCCCTCCCCCCTCCCAGTCTCTTCCATTGTCGGCGCACAGTTTAGTCCGTCAAAAACCTCCCTGCTTGGCTAAAACTGAGTGTCAAGAGACTAGAAAAGAATAATCCGCACTATTTCAACTACATTTTCCCGTCATACCGCCTGTGATATTCCGAATGGCCTAAGGCAAATCCCCACTGTAAAAAAAAAAAGCTAAAAGGCTAACAGTGTAAATCAACTGGCAATGTCTGACCGTCTAATAACAAGACTATCTTGCGCACTACCTCACTAAGCCTACGCTCGCGCGTGGCCTTGACAAGTGTATTCCCTTGTCTGATGCCTGTCGTAGGCCAACTGCCTTTCGCTAGTATTTTATTAGGCTCAGTTATCAGTGTTACGCAACGTGTCCGGGGACGTTAATCTACTCAAGTCAAGTCAATTCAAGTGCTACGCTCTTCCAGCTATGATTTTCAATATTTACATTCAGGGGATATGATTGTCGGATCCTTCGGCCTTTAGATAATGATAATTACTTGCCGACGACGTCAACATAACTGGTTAAAAGATCATATCTTTTCATAGCTACTATGATTCGTTAGTGGAACATAAATATTCAGTCGTATGCTATTCCATAAAGTCCTACAAGTATTTAGTGTCTATCGGATTATGTCCCACATTGTCCGACTACAGTACACAATTCGGACAGGACAGTGGGCGCTTTGGTCGCGGCGGCTTGGGCTGTATCCTAAATCGGCCAGCGCCTTACGAAGGAACGGTGCTAAGAAGGAATAAATAACAAAAAAGACAAAGAATATAAGTGGTGGTGGTTCTTTTTTTTTTTTTTTTTTTTTTTAACAATGATGTTTATCAGTAACTATCGGTTTAACCATCCCCCTTTGCCACACACACACGCACACACCCACACACACACACACACACACGCCAATTCAATTATCCCCTATTCTAACTTCCCTCCCACCACACACACACGTACTATCCTCCCCCCTCCCCTTTCCATTCACCATCCCCTTTTCGTACAACGTACAATTAAACCCCACTACAGGAAGATCAGTCAATGATCGTTTTAACGCAGGCCAACTCAAAACACCACTGCTATAACTTGCCTTACTGTGGTAATATTATGACTTCACTTGACGTAAGACACTTAACGTCGGGTCAGCAATCACAACACTTAAAGGCCTCTCTCTCTCTCTCTCTCTCTCTCTCTCTCTCTCTCTCTCTCTCTCTCTCTCTCTCTCTCTCCTTAGTGAATCTCTCCCAACTTATCTGCATGATAGCCAAACAACAACGCGGGCCCTGCCTGTGTCAGATGGCATGGATGTGATCACGATTTCTTTTTGTGTGCGTACTGAAGGTTTGGGCGGAGGCTCGAGTTAGATCCTGTATCGGCAAGCGCCTTGAGCAGCTGTTGACCTGGAAAAGCGCTATATAAAAGAACAATCATTTGTCGAGCCCACTGGGGCCGGTAGCTCAGTTGGTAAGAGCGTCTTGCTAGTAACCGAAAGGTCGCTGGTTCGAATCCCGGATTGGTCAACGTGTGATCATATTATTTTCCCCCTTACCAACAACTGGCCCGCTGGTGTCAGTATAAATCGGTCCAGTAGTCACCTATATGCGAAAGTGTCGTGTGACTATAATCTACAAACAACAACAACAACATCGAACCCACTAATATGCTTGAAAAGCGCAGCTTCAGCGTGTACCGACTGTGTGGTTGATAAATTAAACCCTTTTTGTCCTGTCCTTTTTCAAGTCCGTGAAGTAAATGTAAATGTAGTCCCATAGCCTTGTGGACGTAGGGGAGCGTGATGTTGGAGATCACACTTATCTTGGGCCAGCGTATTGAGGGTGATGCCCATCTCTCTCCTTCGCTGCTTTACCTTCCCCACCCTTAAGAGGGTAGGTACTCAGTCACAGTTGAGTCAACTGGGGGCGTTGTTATTTGTCGCTTCACGTTTTGCGGTCACCCATCCAAGTGCTAACCGCACTGGGCGGTGCTTAACTTGCGACACAAGTAGCGAGTGCTCCAACCACTGCGCTATCCGACACCCCACAGTCCGTGAAGATTAACTACGAAAAGGTTCAGCAGAGTTTGAAAGCCCGAAAAATAGCAAACTATAAGAACTGCTCTGTCTCTGTCTCGTTTCACCCGTCCCCTATACGCTTAATGTGTCCGGAAACGTAAATTTACTCAAAAAAAAAAAGAAAAAAAAAGTCTTGTGGGGCCGGGTAGCTCAGTTGGTAGAGCGGCTTACCAGTAACCGAAAGGTACCTGGTTCGAATCCTGGATTGACCAATGTGTGACCATATTATTTTCCCCTTACCATCAACTGGTTCGCTGGTGTCAGAATAATGTGACCAGTAGTCGCCTATACGCTCCGGTGTCGTGTGACTATAATCTACAATTACCCTTTTAGTGTTTGTCCTTTGGCATCCTCTGCCTTTAGAAGCTAATTCGTCAGACCTAATACAGGGGGACAGTTTACATTAACGTACCACGAGAGAGAGGGAGAGAGAGAGGGGGGAGGGGAAATAGAGCTTAAATGTCAAAAACGCGAGAGAAACTGGTAGATTTTTATGCGCTTTAAAGTTTAAAATCAACGTACAGCTCATTAGAATCTGGTGTCCGCATCAACGGCACTTCGATGCGTTTTGAGCCCAGCACTCATTTCTTTGTTCACATTCTCTATATCTGTCTCTGTCTGTCTGTATCTGTCTCTCATCATCTCTGCCTCTCTGTCTGTCTGTCTCTCTCTCCCCTCTCCCTCTTTTGTATTGTAGGAACTTTAAATTCGTTGTCAACTCAGGGGCGTCGCACACGGGGGGGCAGGGGGGGCACCTGCCCCCCCAATAATTTGGCAAAAATATAAAAAAAGAAAGAGAGAGAGAAAGAAGAAGAAGGAGAAGAAGAAGAAGATTTCAAACGATAGAGGAAGGCAGGAAGAATCAATAATTAAAAAAATCACCATATTTTTAAACCGTAGTGTAAAGGGCTAACGTACGAAATAATATTACAATAATCTATTAGCATGTGCCTGTGTTTCACAACAGCCCAGGAGATTGCCAAGATGACCAGGGAGACTTTGTG
The DNA here is from genome assembly GCA_036898135.1 of Oncomelania hupensis. NCBI lineage: Eukaryota > Metazoa > Mollusca > Gastropoda > Littorinimorpha > Pomatiopsidae > Oncomelania > Oncomelania hupensis. The sequence continues at coordinate 5,717,249 of CM072512.1, forward strand.
CAGCATCAGAAGTGATGAGGCATTTCACCTTTTTTGGGAGAAAACCTGCCGCCAAGCAAAAGTCTTACAGGTGAACGATCCATGTTTACCAAGACAACAAAGAAGACCGGCAAGGTTAGAGGAAGGATGCAGTGCTCCAGAATTCCCAAGCACTGTTGAAGACCACTACCGGGGAATTTATTTTGAGGCCCTGGACAGTCTTACAACGTGCCTGACTGATCGTTTTGATCAACAGGATTTTGAAACTTACTCCAAATGTGAACAGCTCCTTTTGAATGCAGTGAACGGCCAAGACTATGACAAGCAGCTACAAGATTTCTGCGACTTCTATGGGCAAGACCTTGACCAGTCAAGGCTCTCAGTTCATCTTCAGATTCTTGCACAAGAAATGTCTGGTGGAAACAAGAAATTGTCAGTCGTTGTTCAGCATTTCAAGTCACTGTCTGTCTCAAAGCTAGCTCTCATGTCTGAGGTTGGGCTTTTACTGAAGCTCATTTTGGTCATGCCTGCCACCAATGCCGTGAGTGAAAGAACTTTCAGTGCCATGAGGAGGGTCAAGAACTACCTCAGGTCAAGCTCAACAGAAGAGCGTCTGAACCACTTGATGCTGCTCCACGTCCACAAACAAAGGACGGATTCCTTGGATTTGGTTAAGCTTGCCAATACTTTTGCATCTTCTCAGCACCGCAGAGAAGTGTTTGGAACTTTCAGCGTCCTGGACAACTGCAAGCTGGGTGTGATCACCAAGACAAAAGGCACTCAGACAAACAGTATTTTGCTTTAGAGAAACTGCGAGTAATATACGCCCTAGTAAAACAAATTGGTCAATTGACTGATTTTCTGAAACTGGTAGTGGAAGTGTTTGGTCATTATATGTATGCAATATGCAAAACGAGTTGTGATTTATAGAGAAGACACAATTTCAACCTAGATGATCTTGCGGCAGGTAATTAATGTTCGTGTTTCCTGGTTTTAATCATTATCACATATCGCTAATCATGTATTTGTAGTTTCTGGAAATGAATCTTGTATTTTCAGTAAAGAAGAACATAAATAATTAAATGTTTTTACTCTCAGTCTTTCAGTTGGATGAAGGTACGAGGATATATTACAGGGTGCGTCTCGCTTGTCAGCCCCCCCCCCACCCTCACCTCCCCGTCGACAGGGTTGCCCCCCCAATATTTTGGACCGTGCGACGCCCCTGCAACTAGTGTTGACTTGCGCGCGCTACCGTTTCAGCTATAACCAAGTTTTATCGTAGGCATAATGATGTCAGTACTAGTCTGTACACACCACCAAGGTCTGCCAAATACCAGCTCACATAATATCTGAATGGGATAGCGCACAAAAGGGATACCACTGCCTCCGCGGGTCCCAATTGGTGTGGATGGGATCACGCTCGCTCTAGCTCTAGCTAAAAATTCGGCCAACAACGTCTCTACTTATGCTGAGCATCCGGGGCTAATAACAGCAAGCACAGTTCGGCAAGCTGATACAGGGACTTTAAAAGCGGGTTAAAAAAATAGAAGAACAAGAAAAAAGGAGAGAGGCAGAGAGAGAGAGAGAGAGAGAGAGAGAGAGAGAGAGAGAGAGAGAGAGAGAGAGAGAGAGAGCGAGAGAGAGAGAGAGAGAAAGGAAGGAGTTGGTAGGTAGACTGCTGATTCGACGGAAGAAAAATATACTTTAAAAACGCAATAATTAATAATGATAATGATGATGCGGTTTTCAACGAGAAAGAGAGAGAAGAGAGAGATATAGAGACAAACAGAAAGAGACAGAGACTCACACACACACACGCGCACACACACCCACACACACACACACACACACACACACACACACAGAGCAGAGACAAGAGTTACGAGAGAGAGATTTTGCAGGTTAATGGGAGATGGTAGGATCAGAAACTTGTAAAGTGCACACAGCACAGAGCAACCAGACGAAACTGGAAAGTCGCTCAGGCCAAATGAAAAATGCTAAATTTAGACACCAAAGGCGTCAACACCGTGCAGTCCTCCAAGACGGATCAAGCTTCTTCCCCTTTTACATTTCTCCCCCTGCGCAAGTTCACCCCCTCCCCTCCCCCCCCACATTTCTCTCTCTCTCTCTCTTTCTGTGCAACTTACTCTCCACTCAACCCAGAACTTTTCGCTCATCACACCCTCCCCCCCCAGCCCCGCCCCAACCAAACTTCCGTTGATGGGAAGGAAGAACAGCTTATGTCAAGCGTCCTTGTGGACAAATGGTGGACAATCAATTGAATGTTGTATTTTGTATCTCATGCTTGATTTTAAAAAAAATTGTTTTACGTTCCATTTCTGTCGCTACCTTCCTTACAACGCCTTGCGTTTGAAAGTCTTTTTCACTTCTCACCCACACACACGCGCGCGCTCTCTCACTCACACACATAATTATGTTCTCTCTCTCTCCCTCTCTCTTTCTCACACACACACATACACGCAAACACGCACATACAAACACAGTGGGCGCTAACATACAACAAAAAACAAAACAAACCCCCCAAAAAATCCAAAGAGCGGAGAGGGGTTTTGTCAGCGACAAAGACCTGACGCGCAGCCTAGGCAGGGAGGGAGTTAAAACAGATCCTCCTACCGTCGATATTGACCCAGCTTTTTTTAACTACCTCCTTCTCCCCCACCCACCCCCAACCCTCTTCTCCATCACAATCCTCCCTCCCTTCTGCTCTTTTACACTGACACTCAGCTGATTTCTGCCGCCCGCTAACATCTCCCCTAACCCCCTCACAGGGTCTCCACCATCTACAACCTCCATCTTTCCCCCCCCTCTCTCAGTTTTTTCTTCTTCCGAATTTCCTCTGTCCCATCGCGTCCTCCCGGCACTGCCGAATCTGAGACCCGACACACAGCGAATCTGAGACCCGCAGAACATCTCTCACAAGTGGAGATGGAACGTAAACCCAGTCTCTCCTACGCGGTATGCATGCCACCTTCCCATTTGCACCTCTACGACGACAACCCCCCCCCCCCCTCTCTCTCTCCCTAACTTCCACTCCTCTCTCTCTTCCTCCTCCTCTTCCCCTCCTCTTCTTCTCTCTCTTCCCCTCTATCCACGAGACACAATGGACCAGTGAGCCAAGCGTGGCACAGCTTGCAGGTGTGCTGCAAGTTTGGATCTGGTGCGCCTTAACTGGGGTCTCTCCCTATCCTGATTTGTTCCAGCGCCTTGAGCAAGCTAGGTGAGTCGGTAATTGCGCTGTACAACAACGTCTTTGCTTTCCCTCACTGAATTAATCTGATGCCCCAGACACAGCTGAACATACTCCTGGCCGACCGGGGGATAGTAGTAGCAGGGCCCTAGCCAAAAAGTGCTTGCTAAGTGTGTTTATATATATATATATATATATATATGGCTGATACTCTCACCCCTCTAGGACATGAGCGTCAGGATCTTGCAATGGAAGTCGTGGATGCTCAGACCAGACCTCGGCTTATATTCTCATCCGAAGGAGTTGGGCGCGCTTTACTGGGGCATCAAGGGTCATGTTATTTTGTCGGCACCCCAGACGAGCAACCTTAAAACTTGGAACCACTTCCCTCAATGGTATCGTTGAACAGTCAATGCTTCAATTGTTTTGTCGTCGTTTTTTCTTACTGCACCTTCCGCCATAGTCAACTAGAAGAGCTAATTCCAAATCCTTTCCCCCCCATCCTCCCTCTCCTTTCTTCTTCTTCCCATCCCCTCCCCCTCCTCTACGTCTATCAGTACTTCCGCCCAGCCTCTCTCTGCATGACAACTCCATTCAACCAGCAACTGCAATCCTCTTTTTCTGTCAACGCTACGTTTTTTTTCTCCCAGTTTGCAGGTTTCATCAACAGATTAACAACGATTAACGCTGACGTTGACGGAACTGTACAATGAATGATTGGCGGGTCTCTGCTACTGCCTTTCAAAGGTGAAGTGACATAATACAACGAGGCTGAAACTAGACAAAGCCTTCTCTTTGTCTGAACTTGGGAGAGAGAGAGAGAGAGAGGGGAGGGGAGGTGGGGGGGGGGGCGGCCGAATGTAGTCTCAGCTACGCTGTATGAGGATGACCCAGTTGAGTGAGTTTATTGCTCCATGTTGGAAAGCGGCGATAAAAGGAACAGATTTCAGCTTTATTCCGAATAATTTCAATTTCATGGGGATAGAGTATACAGGGCTAGAAATTAACTTTTTCTTTGGGGGCCACCGGGCCCCTTGATTGAAAAATTTGAGGGCCCACAAGCAACTTTCGGGGCCCAACTTGGAAAATAATGCAAACAAAAAACAAAAGAATTATTGACAATATTATAAGTAGAAAGTACAATTTGTCTGATAATCTAAAATAAAAACAATTTGAATTTCCAAATTTTCTGAGTGATGTCATTTTTATTTGCCTTTCCTTTCACTTTCAAACATAACCAACAAAAAAGGGAAAAAAAAAACACACACACACATTCAGTGACACACATATTCCAGTGACTAGTGAGCCTGAAATGGCCATTAAACAAAATACAAAAAAATCAAGTGAGTCTCTTGTATAATACTTTTCAGTTTTGTGACTGAGTATTACACAATACACATCAATAAATTTTTAATATAAGTAACCTAACAAAAAATCTGACCTCAATGCACAAAAGTTCAAAACAAAACCATGAAAGGGAACTAAACTTAACAGTACTCTTCCTCGTTCACTTCAAGGCCATGCCATGGAAATCCTTTTTTTCCACCATTCATTGTAGTTCCTTGATCTTTTTTCCTCTTCATACTTCTTTTTTCTCTCTTTTTCTTGTTCTTTCCTTTCGTCGACGTTTTCTTCTGGCGTCTTCCCAAAAATTGGAAAATACGCCATCATCGATTGTTTTAGCAACTGTATGGCGACGATATGTAGCCATACTTTCGTACTTGCAAAGATGGACATTTTGCGCTTATGTTGTGCCATAGGCTTTTGTTGATTATAATAAAAAGATATTGAAGTGTATATTAAACTTTTGAGTGCAAAATTAAAAGGTATTCGCTTCTTTTCTCTGTTGTTTTTTTTTCTGTCCAAATTTAGGGCAACGGTGTGGGTTGCTTCCCTTGGCCCAAATACGAAACTGCCGAGTAGAGGTAGATGTAGCAGACGAATTATTTTGCGGGCCAAGCGGGCCCTTCGTTTTTCAACTTTCCGAGCCTGAAATCAACTTTGCGGGTTTTTGGCCCCGGGCCCCCGCTAATTTCGAGCACTGGTATAATTATTATTTCAAGCATTCTACAGCACGGACCTTAAAGATCCTGACGCTCATGTCCTAGTCGGGTTATGTGCCAGCTAAACAAAATGTAATAAACCCATCAGCTCTAGGTCCATTCTCCCTGATCCTTAGTCGTCCAGGATTGTGCTCCTCCAGGTCGTCAGACGATGCCATGCGCCTAAGGCTGCAAGTGTGCGCCTTGAGCTAGATCCTGTAACGGCCAGCGCCTTGAGCTAGATCCTGTAACGGCCAGCGCCTTGACCTAGATCCTGTAACGGCCAGCGCCTTGACCTAGATCCTGTAACGGCGCCTTGAGCTAGATCCTGTAACGGCCAGCGCCTTGAGCTAGATCCTGTAACGGTCAGTGCCTTGAGCTAGATCCTGTAACGGCCAGCGCCTTGACCTAGATCCTGTAACGGCCAGCGCCTTCAGCTAGATCCTGTAACGGTCAGCGCCTTGAGCTAGATCCTGTAACGGTCAGCGCCTTGAGCTAGATCCTGTAACGGTCAGCGCCTTGAGCTAGATCCTGTAACGGCCAGCGCCTTGAGCTAGATCCTGTAACGGCCAGCGCCTTGAGCTAGATCCTGTAACAGCCAGCGCCTTGAGCTAGATCCTGTAACAGCCAGCGCCTTGAGCTAGATCCTGTAACGGCCAGCGCCTTGAGCTAGATCCTGTAACAGCCAGCGCCTTGAGCTAGATCCTGTAACGGCCAGCGCCTTGAGTTAGATCCTGTAACGGCCAGCGCCTTGAGCTAGATCCTGTAACGGCCAGCGCCTTGAGCTAGATCCTGTAACAGCCAGCGCCTTGAGCTAGATCCTGTAACAGCCAGCGCCTTGAGCTAGATCCTGTAACGGCCAGCGCCTTGAGCAGCTGTAGAGCAGTTAAAGCGCTATAACTATAAGAACTATTCAAACAACAAATGTATGATCTAATATTAGTGGTTTGGCGGTCTTATTCAATGCGCTAGTTATCTAGCCACTGATAAGCTTTGACTCTTTACCCTAAGCCCTCAACACAAACGCCAAAACAACCGCCCTCGTTTAATTAATGAACACTTGGCGATTTATAAATATCTCCTCCTGTTTTAAGCCCCATCCTCCTAAATGTCAGTGATATATCACTGTTTTGATACGATGGGTGCTGGATTCGAGCAGTGTCATATACTCTGTGCGATATAATAAAACCAAACATGTATGCGCAAAAAGCCAGAAAAGAGACGATTTGCGCATCAGTGTGAGCATCGAGCTTATTGTATCAGTGAAGCGGTCTGCTGCAGCCAGCGAGATCCTCACCATGCAATTACCACGCATACATGATTGACACATAGCAAATGATGCGCAGATTAGGGAGGGCAGTGGGAGGGGACAGTGGGGAAAAGGCAGGGGCGCACAATAGGAGGGAGGGAGAGAAAGAGACTGAATAATGGTGGGAACGGTAGAGAAGGAGAGATGGACAGACACAGACAGACAAAATCATGCTTTTTGTGTGGAAACGATTATGCGCTTAATAAATTGTCGTTATTTCATTCATTCAGAGACAGAGAGATAGGGACAGGCAGAGAGAGACAGGGACAGACAGAGACAGGGACAGACAGAGAGACACAGGGACAGACAGAGAGAGACAGGGACAGAGAGACAGGGACAGATATGGAGACAGAGAGAGACAGCGACAGACAGAGAAAGGGACCGACAGAGAGACAGGAACAGACAGAAACAGAGAGAAAAATGGACAGACAGAGAGACACAGGAACAGACAGAGAGACAGGGACAGAGACAGGGACAGACACAGAGACAGACACAGGGACAGACACAGACACAGGGACAGACAGAGAGACAGGGACAGACACAGACAGGAACAGACAGAGAGACATGGACAGACAGAGAGACAGGAACAGACAGAGAGACAGACACAGAGACAGGAACAGACAGAGAGACAGGGACAGACAGAGAGACAGGGACAGACACAGACAGGAACAGACAGAGAGACATGGACAGACAGAGAGACAGGAACAGACAGAGAGACAGACACAGAGACAGGAACACACAGAGAGACAGGGACAGACAGAGAGACAGGGACAGACAGAGAGACAGGGACAGACAGAGAGACAGGGACAGACAGAGAGACAGGGACAGACAGAGAGACAGGGACAGACAGAGAGACAGGGACAGACAGAGAGACAGGGACAGACAGAGCAGACAAACGTGCCTGCGTGGAGGAAACTGTTTGAGAGAGTGAGAGAGAGAGAGAGAGAGAGAGAGAGAGAGAGAGAGAGAGAGAGAGAGAGAGAGAGAGAGAGAGAGAGAGAGAGAGAGAGAGAGAGAGAGAACAGCAGGAAGGACAGACCGCGAGAGAAGGTCAGAAACTGCGCGACACTATAGGGGAACATGACGTCGGAAACAGCCAAGGGCGGCAAAAAAGAATGCACACTTCGTAGCAGAGACGATGCTTAACGTCCTCCTACATTGTGACAGATGCAGGACGAGTCTTAACTAGGTTTTGTGAAAAGAAAGATGGAGATCGAGACACAACGCCTGAAAAAAACAAAAATCAACCAGCGACACTTTTCTGCTGCACATCGGTGAAACACGGTCGCCTTCATTGACCAAACTTGTTTATTAAAGATTGAGACGTCAGACAGCCCAATCAATTGAGTCATTTTCCCTTTTTCTAACTCTCCGCTACCTTTAATTATTATTATTATTATTATTATTATTATTATTATTATTATTATTATTATTATTATTATTATTGAGGATTTCTATAGCGCACTTATCTCGCCGTACTTGACCAGACTCTAGGCGCCGGCCGATACAGGATCTAACTCAAACCGCCCGAGACGCCCACCCGCAGCCTTTGGGCGCATAGTCTGACGCCCGGACAACTGGGCACTATACTGGCCAGCCAGGGATGGGGGAGAAGGACTAAGTGCATGCTGGGTGTGTTTTTGTTACCGGCACTCACCCGTCTAGGATATGAGCGTCAGGATCTGTAAAGTCCGTTATGATGGAATGTGTGCGACACACAGTCACACACTAGACCTCGGTTTATACTCTCATCCGAAGGAGTAGGAAACGGGAGTAAAGTGTCTTTCCCAGGGACACAACACAATGGCCCGGACAGGGCTCGAACCCGGGACCTTCAGAGCCGCAAACCAAAGCACTACCATTAGACCACCGTACAAGTAGTAGAATCGCAGGTTTTGTTTTTAGACCCGTACACAGGTAAGAACCAACAAAAATCTTAACCTTTACGCTACAGTTATTCCGCTCCAAAATCTTACAGAAGGTTGGGATCCATCGTGGGACGTTTAATCACCAATTATTCTCTCTTTGCACTTTAGTTTTAACCAACGAAAGAAATGACCCCCGGCCCAGGCTGGCAGACTAGCCGCGAGCTACTAAGAAGTCTGGAGGTTTGGTTTTAATGTTACGGTTTGCAAAAGCCATCCTGCAAGGCACAGTGCAAGGAGGCAGAGGAGGATGGAGAACAAAAAAGAGGTGGGAGGACAACAACATTCGAGAATGGACTGGTTTGACACTGAACGAAGCCATCAGGGCTGCTGAGAACAGAGAAAGATGGATGAAGTACGCTGGTTAAACGATCATCTGTGGTGCCCCAACAACCTTTGAGTTATGGGATAGGATAGGATAGGATAGGGATCTATCGGGATATATTTAATCACCAATTATTCTCTTTGTGCACTTCATTTTTAACCAACGAAACAAATGGCCCCCGATCCAGACACTCAGACTAGTCGTGGGCTACTCACTACTAAGAAGTCTGGATTTTAATGTTACATTTTGAGTACCTACCTATAAGATCCCACGGTTTCACTAGACATTGTTTTCGTAGGAATATCATAAAATATCAAAGGACTAGATTTTGTTCTGGAAGTTAATTAAATTCACAGGATTTTACAGGATGTTTCTTTCCCCCTTTCGTACATTTTCGTACAAAGATCTTAAGATGTCACTAGATTTTGTTTCCGTATAGGCGCGAGTACTGGTATCGGCCCCGTTTGTAAACGAAACCTCTGTATTGGTATTGGCTATTGGAAGTTGGGTATCTCATACTCCAAAGCCGTGCTCAGTGAACAGCTATTGAAGCAGTTGTCATTATGTGCCCCCCACAGGTCGTCCGCCATTGTATCAATTATGAATGGATTGTCATCACACCTCTGTACAGTCATTTCCCGCCAGTCTCCTTCTAGTATGGCAGGGTAGGTCACGATGATGATGATGATGAGGAGGAGAAGGAGGAGGAGGATGGTGATGATGGTGATGATGATGGTGATGATGCTGGTGATGATGATGATGGTGATGATGATGATGATGATAATGGTGATGAAAATGATGATGATAAAGGATGATGATGATGATGATGATGATGATAATGATGATGTTGATAATGATGATGATAATAATAATAATAATAATAATAATAATAATAATAATAATAATAATAATAATAATAATAATAATAATAATAATAATAATAGTAATAGTAATAATGAGAAAACTTGGGCAGATGAGGGGGTAGGAAGCAGCGGTTGTGAGAGAGAGAGAGAGCGCAAGAGAGAGAGAGAGCGCAAGAGAGACAGAGACCGAAACCGAGACAGAGATAGACAAAAAGACAGATAAAGACCCAGAAGAAAGAGAGAAAGATGGAGACAGAGATTGAGAGACACACAGAAGAAAAACATAAGACCATATGACATAAGAACATAAAAAATACGGCTTACATAGGGTGAAAAATTGTTAGAGAGAAATAAGATAAGATAACAATTTTATTTAACAATGGTAAAAGAGTAAGCCCTGGGTGTGCTTTTTTACATCTTGCCCTTGGTGGGGCTTAAACAATAATAAAAATTAGTATAACAAAATAACTTTATAGCAATAACATCATCGTTTAACAATATAATCAAGATCTGGCACACACGCACACACGCGCGAACACTCACACATTTATTTAAAATAATATAATGAATGTTCTCTAATTAAGTACCTAATTAATTAATGTCTGATGTGTTGCAAAAGATCTATTCTAAAAGTGAGTGCACTACGGACCACTTCTGGAAAGCTATTCCATAAAGTGGAACCAGAATATGACAGACTGGTTTTAAACAGATCAATTTTTGTAAATGGGATATTTATTTTGGTAGAAAATCTGGCAGTTTTCCTAGAAAAAAAAAGAAAGATAAGAGGGTGCATTACCAGAAAGGATCTTGTGCACGAAAATTCCTTCATTAAATTTTAATCTTTTGGCAAGAGGTAGCTTGTTGATCTGTTCATGAGAGAGAGGGAGACAGAGACAGAGAGAGACAGACACAGATGCAGACAGACAGAGAGACTGTAGTGAACAACACACGGTCCCTCGTGTTTGGGGGGGCGTGCTAGTCTAAATATAGGTTAGTTGAGGCTGCCTACAAATCTATCGTGCAATACCAACACTATACGTTGTCAGTTCCAGTCAGTATTGTATTTTGATGTCTTTTGACGTAGAATACAGAATACAGAATGTATTCATCCAAACAAAAGACAACATACATTGCATATAGAAATTGCCCCGATGGTTGATAAGCAGCCACACACACACACACACATCGCACTCCACACAACACCTATAAAGAAAGACTCCAATGAAAACATCTTGCAGACACCGTTGCACTTGCAACATTAAGCTCAACCACAGTGGACATATCAAATACGAAGAATGGACAGGTGTACATACTATACTATACAATACAGATAAGTCTGGAAAACCAAAAGCTGGCGTCATTACACTTACTTGGCTTTGTTACCTTTGAGACATAAGACTACAGAGAGCATGCTGTAATGTCAGTTTTCGTGTAGGCGTGAGCGCGCGCGATAAAGTGTGCAAACACGAGCAACATAGGCCTACTATTTTACTACACACAAATGTGTCAATTCTAGTCATTCCGTCATCCTAGTGTCGGTAGGTTGTTTGTTGTATGCTGGTATATGTGTGTGTATGATTGTGTTTGTCATGCAGGATTGCTTGCTTTTAATTGTGTGCTTTTCTTCTGTATAAACATAAGCGAATTACATTATATAGGCCTACACAACTGAGTACCCCATGCGCACCAAGATTTCTTCGATGTAAAAATTGAAGCGAAACAAAATGTCTTATGTCTTACGACACGACAGATAAGAATTATTATGTGGAAGTGTCCCGCCACGCATTGTGCAAGAAGATTATACGAGGCCTTCTCCCTGTCGCCCACTTGACAGAAAGTGAAGGCATTGCATAGGGTCAGCTACGCTGTATGTTGTTCTGCGTGTCAAATGAAACACAACCACTGCGTATTGCAATCACATCAAATAACAATAACAAACAATGATTTAAATTAAATCAAACAAATCAACATTTTCAACATGTGCCACACACACACACACACATAATTATTTGCAATACACCACAAATGGGTTCATTTAAGAATGTAGGAATCGGAAAGTCAGTTTTTGATGGAAAAGGGTTAGGGCAAGGGTTAGTTGCAGCGCTGCAACTAGCCCTTACCCTAACCCTTTGCTAAAAAGTTGACCTAGTTCGTCTCCTATAGGCGACGAAATAGGTCGAAGTTTCTTCACAATTTCTCCGAAAATTTACTGTATTTTCTCCGTCCCGGATAGAGCGCTCCTGTGTACTTAAAAACACTCTCATGCACTACAACTGCACTCCCATGCACTAAAAGATCACTCCCGCGCACTTAGAAAAAAGTCGGGTCCTGGAAAAAAGTGGGTTCCAAGCAAATAAACCCATTTGTTACTAGAAAAGACAAGGTCTGAAACCCATTTGTGCGTTTTTTCACGTACACGCACACACACACACACTCTCTCTCACTCTCTCTCTCTCTCTCTCGGTTTTGCTGTATTGTGTAATGTTTGTTTGGGAATAAAACGAATGTTCGGAGAGCCAAGCAAATGTATTAAATATAGTTTCCAGATGTCAAGTTTCTCCAACCCACCTCGTCCAAGACTCACTTGCTGTATGTCTGCGCACTGTCTAAACGTCATGGACCATTAGTGAGTTACCCTAACAGTCAATCGGTACGCCACAAGTTTGGGCCAACTTACCCTTAAAGCTAAGAACTCTCCGCTATCGTTTTTGTTGGACTTTTTGCCTTCACTGACAGAACACGCACACGACACACAACCGTATCTAAGATTTGGGATAAAAGTAGGAATGCCCAGGCTCTGGTACTTCATGCCACTCGGGAGGACAAAGTCCGGCACCACGCACGGCAGCGCTGTCACAGCAGCAACAGCCTGTCATTGCTGTATCCTTCTGCCGCGGGCCGCCGACGTCACCCCTAACCCCCCTCCTCGACAGGAGCAACAGCCACTACTACATCCTGTGACTTCTATTCTATTGATATTTCAGCGACAAGATGCTACTAGAAGTCAGGTGACCTCCTAACCTAAACCAATCAGTCATTTCCCGCTTGGAGAGTTCGGTGTAGCTTATGAGAACCCGCTCATTTATTCATGGAGGAAACATGTCCTAATGATGTTTCAATGACCTTATTGTCTCAGATCACACACAACTGCTAATGAATAGGAATGTAACTACAAATAGCGTTACATTATCATCATCATTGCATTGAATCTGACAGGGCTGTGTGGTGGATGGGTGTGAGTTTGGAGTTGTCAGTAGGGTTGGCTTTTTCAGAGAAAGGACTGCAGCTACTATGCGGCGTCATCCAGGATACGAGACGACGAGTCTTGGTATTGATAAGTCAGTGATTGTAAAGCTTTTGGTTGTAGAGGAACCAAAGATTTGTTTGTTTCTGAAAGGGGTTTACTTTTTTTAACACCGTTGAGCGGAAGCGAAAAAAAACCAACAACCTCAAAACTACGAATCGCCAGAAACTGTATTGTGTGTGGTGACGGAAGGTTGAAGGAAGGACGATGGAACAGGTTGGAAGACAGAGGGAAGGAAAGGCAACAACAACAACAACTTGTTTATCTTCCCAAGAACGTACTCTACCCGACTATCAGCTGATGACCTACTGGCATCCTCATGACTTCACCGCTCTTTCTGTCTCTGTCTGTCTATCTGCCAGTCTCTCAATTTCTCTGTCTGTCTGCCTGTCTCTCCATTTCTCTCTCTGTCTATCTGCCTGTTGCTCTGTCTCTGTCTGTCTGTCTCTGTTTTATACGAGCCTACTCAAAACTCTAGCGGGGCCGGGTAGCTCAGTTGGTAAGAGCGTCTTGCTAGTAACCGAAAGGTCGCTGGTTCGAATCCCGGATTGGTCAACGTGTGATCATATTATTTTCCCCTTTACCAACAACTGGCCCGCTGGTGTCAGTATAAATCGGTCCAGTAGTCACCAATATGCGAAAGTGTCGTGTGACTATAATCTACAAACAACAACAACAACAACAGAGAAGGTTCGGCTTAGCTGTATTAGTATGGCTGCCTCTCTATGCTGCTGCTGTTGCTACTACTATTACTACTACGACTACTACTACTACCACTACTACTATTACTACTACTACGACTACTACTACTACTACTACCACCACCACCACCTCCATCACCACCACCCCACCAAAACATTGGCAGTGCATGGGATTTGTAGAGGACGTAGATAGTAGATTGCATTTGGGAATTTGCAGACAAAATTCCTTCGAACTGGAGAGAAAGTGGGCAATGATTATGCCTTCAGGCAAATTAACGTCAATAATAGCTAGCTGTAGATGGAAACAACATTCAAACGTTCCTGCTTGCCTCCCCCCCCCCTTCCTCTCTCTCTCTCTCTCTCTCTCTCTCTCTCTCTCTCTCTCTCTCTGTTACACGATTATTTATTTAGCAGTCCCGATGCTTGAATCTTGATAATTGTAACTCGAATTCGTTTATCCACCCAGCCTGTTCACTCAGCAACAAGGCAGGAGTCGTCGTATAGAGTTTTCCATCTTTATTCAGCAAACATCAACAACTGCATATAAGATCGCTTTTCGAAAATCACTTCAAAGATCATCGTCAAAAATTATCATCAGTCTCTATCAATCACTCATACAAGCAGACAGTGCGTTGTTTATATAGGCTCTCTGCAATCGAGAAAGAGTTCGAACATTTCAGCATGACGCAATGACACCCAATCAAAATAAAACTCGCCATCGGAATTATGCACTGTCTTACTTCACTATAATAGGAGAATCACTTAGCTATCTATTACCAGATCTATCTCGAAGCTTCGGTCGATAGTAAACAAGTAATTCTCTCAATCGTAACATTCACTGAAAAATAATACTCATTTGAAACACGGATGCACAGTAATGGAAATTCAGCTCTAATACGCATGTACGGTAATGGAGATTCAGCTCAACTTCCCTGCATCTAGCGTTGCCCTTTGTTCTTCCGGGCAGCTTTTTGCATCGCAGTCTGTGTAGTCCTCACACCGCTGACTGCCTGATCTATTTTGAGTCGACCTAACACATTTGTGCCAAATGAGTAAGCTAAGTAGTTTTAATTTAAATAGCGTACTTGTCAGGTGAAGATCTGCTCAAAGCGCTTGGCCGAAGTCAAGCCGGTGCTCTTTGTCACGTCACGTCACGTCACGTCAAGGCCTCCCTCCCTGATCGACCTCTTTGTTCATTTACATTCACTCAGTCACCTGCTTTGGTGTAACAGAAATGACCGGATTCTATGACGTGCAGATAATGTTATATTGAGACTTTTACAATAAGGCAGGTCAAAGAGGACGTCGTGAAAGGTACTGACAAAACAATATAGATGACATAAGACAAAACAAACAATATGGATGAAAGATGACAAAACAGTAGTAGTAGTAGTAGTAGTAGTAGTAGTAGTAGTAGTAGTAGTAGTAGTAGTAGTAGTAGTAGTAGTAGTAGTAGTAGTCTTCTTCTTCTTCTTCTTCTTCTTCCTCTTATTATTATTATTATTATTATTATTATTATTATTATTATTATTATTATTATTATTATTATTATTATTATTATTATTTGTGCGCCTAATCTAGACTTAGCTCTAGGCGCTTACACGAACGCAGAATAACTATTGAACAAAACGAGAAAAAAATCATTAACTATTAACAGTAACCTTATATATAAAAACTAATGACTCGAAACACACACACACACACACACACACACACACACACAATCAATCAATCAATCAATCATTCACACTCACACGCACACATGCGAACTATGACTTTGCAGATCTGTTTCATTCATTTCAAACTATGGAAGAAATGAATATGGGTGAAAGGTTATATACAAAACAATATGGATGATGAAACAAGAAGACGAGTGACACAAAACATTAAATAAAATTATTGGCTAATTAATTAATTCCTGTGAAGACAGCTTAACTCCGCCATTCTACAACAGGTAGCTCCCATTGACTGGAGAGAGGAAGAAGGAGAAATGGATACACGTAATTCCGTTAAGGAAAGAGGGAGAGAGAGAGAGGGAGGGATGAGACGGGAGGGAGGGGGGGGAAGGAAGGAGGAGAGAAGACAGAGGTGGAAGAAAAGAGCCGTTAGGTTTACACAAAGATCGATTTGCCTCATAGCATGGAATCTCGACGAGGTAAGAGAGAGCAAGAGTGAGTGAGTGAGAGAGAGAGAGAGAGAGAGAGAGAGAGAGAGAGAGAGAGAGAGATGAAGAGAGAGAGAGAGATGAAGAGAGAAAGAGACAGAGAGAGAGAGATTAAGCGGGAAAGAGAGATAGAGAGGTGGGAGAGAGATAAGAGATGGAAAGAGAGGGAGAGAAAGAGAGATTTTTCAGTTTCAGTTACTCCATTAGGTTGGTTGAGTAGATTACTGCATGTTCGCAGCATTTATCTCCATCACTCTCTCTCTCTCTCCTCTCTCTCTCTCCATCCCCCCCTCTCTCTCCTCTCTTTCTTCTCTCTCTCTATCCTCTCCTCTCTATTTCTCTCTCTCCATCCCCCCTCTCTCTCTCTACTCTCTCTCCTCTTTCTCTCTCTCCTCTTTCTCTCTCTCCTCTCTCTCTCTCCTCTCTGTTTCTCTCCTCTCTCTTTCTCTCTCTCCCTCTTCTCTCTCCCTCCCTCTCTCTCTCTCTAATCTGTTCCCCTCTCCGTCACTCCCTCTCTTTCTTTCCAGTTCCAGTTACTCCTACTGCATGGTCGCAGCATCTCTCTCCATCCTCTCCCTCTCTCTCTCTCTCTCTCTCTCTCTCTCTCTCTCTCTCTCTCTCTCTCTCTCTCTCTCTCTCACTGGCCGCCTGGAAACTCTGCTGGCTTGCAGACCACACAACCTGGCGTAGATAATGTCTCTCAGCGCCAATTTTAATCTGCTTTTGGGACAAGTTTTGACACGTATTGACACTAGTATCAGTTTAGAGTCGTCCATGGAACATCTGTACTATACTTCTCTCTCTCTCCTCCCCACACCCCCTCATCTGCCTGTCCCACTCCCCAATTTCCCCTACACTCACCCTACGTTATTCAGCATTGCTCCTCGCTCTATGTTATTCAGCGTTAATCCATCCACCTATGTAACTCAGCGTTAATCCATCACCCTATGTAACTCAGCGTTTTTCCATCACCCTATGTAACTCAGCGTTTTTCCATCACCCTATGTAACTCAGCGTTTTTCCATCACCCTATCTAACTCAGCGTTTTTCCATCACCCTATGTAACTCAGCGTTTTTCCATCACCCTATGTAACTCAGCGTTTTCCCATCACCCTATGTAACTCAGCGTTTTTCCATCACCCATGGTTTCTTCACGATGTTAGATGATTAAATAAGTTGAGTGATCTGATGACTGTAGGTTGTTATATTTCATTGCTCTTATATAGCGCTTTTACAGCTCAAGAGCTGCTCAAGGCGCAGATGTTGTCAAAGGTAAACACGTCTGGTTCTTGAACGGGAGATAAACGCCTATGATACTAGACGGTATGGGAGAAGAGCTTGAGCACTGTCCTCATCAATCTGTCCCAGAGAAAATGGAGGTTTCTGGCGCCCCTTGATCCTTTACTCAACATTTTGTAGGGAAACATTTGACCTATCTTTGAACGGTAATGGAATTCCACAAGGACAATGGATTTGGTAGCCTAGTATACAAGGCATAGCCGCCGTCATCGTCGTCATCATCAGCATCGTCGTCGACGTCTTTTGACCGTGATCATAAAATGTGTCCTAAATGTCAGGAATAGTGGAGCGTGCTTTACCAGGGTGGGATCGATGAGGTAGCCGCACGCTGCAATAAAGCAAGAAGCGAGTCCCGGCTGTCGATGAATTGTTCATGATGTTTGATGTCACATACAACACTAGGCCACACTACGCAGATGCAGAATTCTTCCCTAATTGCCATTTTATTTGACCACATAAATATATATATAACATAAATATATATATATAAGTATACGGGTGAAGAAGAATTGCTGGTTCAGATTTGCAGGTAGCAACCAACATCAAGATAGACCTTGAATAGTTCAACATCCATGATGATGTCACAATCATTCAATTCTCTAACACACACTACGCAGGTGACGAATTGTTCTTGCAGAGAGCACTTATTAGTCATAAAATGAAGATGAATATGTGCCAATTGAGCCACCCGGTATGTAGACACATTTAAACTGATTAAACGCTTTTTTTAATTTACAGACTGTGAGACAGAACGTTAACACGTACGATGAACAATTGAGAATAGGGCTCGGAATCTAATTACTCGTGAAATTGTTAGGGTAATGTCTCTTACATTACAACTCACAGAGTAGGTTTCAAAATAGTTTAATATACATAGCAGATAAAGATTTGTTAATGTTTCGTTCTGTTTGTTTTTTTCAAATGTAGCATGTAATAAGTAGGCTTAACTGTATGTAATATGTGAGCTTGTTTGTTGGTACATGTGGCGGCGCTTTGATCCCGATTAATGATTTAGGAACAACATCCATTATTATTATTATTATTATTATTATTATTATTATTATTATTATTATTATTATTATTATTATTATTATTATTATTATTATTGTTATTATTATTATTACGCGGTTACGTCATATTTGATATTACACACGACTTGACTTGACATTGACCAACACTGCCAGGCACAGATTGAGACAAGGAGAAATCTGTGACAAAAGCTATCGCTTAAAACGCGTTTTGACCAGGAAGATGTGTAATTGTCTACGACAATTATTATTAAAGATCTCTCTTTGCCTCAGGGCTGTAGACTAAATCTACTCTCTGTGTCTCACATCCGATAACCCTGAGGGGGACGAGGAGAATGTGCAACAGCTGCAGCCAACAAACGATCGACAGATAAAAACTATCTTCAACATTACTATCGATCAACAGCCCCGTTAGACCTTCAGTTTTTGAACAGACGAGATTTTTACTACTCCTATGAACAATAACGTTGAAGCCTGGCCGTCGTCCACAATGACTGTAGTGAAAAGACGCTAAAAATATTTATTTTATTTTATTGATTTATTTGTTTATTAAGTAATTAATTAATTAATTAATTTATTTGTTTATTTACTTATGTTAATGGTTATTACTAAAGCTTTTCAAGCGCTGCTCAAGGCGCTGGTCGATACAGGATCTAACTCAAGGCGCTGGCCGATACAGGATCTAACTCAAGGCGCTGGCCGATACAGGATCTAATTCAAGGCGCTGGTCGATACAGGATCTAACTCAAGGAGCCAGAGATGCCCACTTGCTGCATTAGGCGCACTGTCTAACAACCCAGACGACACTGCGACAGGGAATGGGGGAGGAGGGACTTAGTGCTTGCTTGGTGTCCTTGTGTCGCTGGCACTGACATGTCTTGCTGGCTGTCCTTGTGTAGCTGGCACTGCCATGTCTTGCTGGCTGTCCTTGTGTAGCTGGCACTGACATGTCTTGCTGGCTGTCCTTGTGTCGCTGGCACTGACATGTCTTGCTGGCTGTCCTTGTGTAGCTGGCACTGACATGTCTTGCTGGCTGTCCTTGTGTAGCTGGCACTGACATGTCTTGCTGGCTGTCCTTGTGTAGCTGGCACTGCCATGTCTTGCTGGCTGTCCTTGTGTAGCTGGCACTGACATGTCTTGCTGGCTGTCCTTGTGTCGCTGGCACTGACATGTCTTGCTTGCTGTCCTTGTGTAGCTGGCACTGACACGTCTTGCTGGCTGTCCTTGTGTAGCTGGCACTGACATGTCTTGCTGGCTGTCCTTGTGTCGCTGGCACTGACATGTCTTGCTGGCTGTCCTTGTGTAGCTGGCACTGACATGTCTTGCTGGCTGTCCTTGTGTAGCTGGCACTGACATGTCTTGCTGGCTGTCCTTGTGTAGCTGGCACTGCCATGTCTTGCTGGCTGTCCTTGTGTAGCTGGCACTGACATGTCTTGCTGGCTGTCCTTGTGTCGCTGGCACTGACATGTCTTGCTTGCTGTCCTTGTGTAGCTGGCACTGACACGTCTTGCTGGCTGTCCTTGTGTAGGTGGCACTGACATGTCTTGTTGGCTGTCCTCGTGTAGCTGGCACTGACATGTCTTGCTGGCTGTCCTTGTGTAAGTGGCACTGACATGTCTTGTTGGCTGTCCTTGTGTAGGTGGCACTGACATGTCTTGTTGGCTGTCCTTGTGTAGGTGGCACTGACATGTCTTGTTGGCTGTCCTTGTGTAGGTGGCACTGACATGTCTTGTTGGCTGTCCTTGTGTAGGTGGCACTGACATGTCTTGTTGGCTGTCCTTGTGTAGGTGGCACTGACATGTCTTGTTGGCTGTCCTTGTGTAGGTGGCACTGACGTGTCTTTCTGGCTGTCCTTGTGTAGCTGGCACTGACATGTCTTGCTGGCTGTCCTTGTGTAGCTGGCACTGACATGTCTAGGACATGAAGTGCGGTCTAGTAGCACAGTGGATAGGGCACTGATTTCTTATGCCGAAAGTCGTGGGTTCGAACCCCGCACGGGGCGAACTTAGGAAACTTATGAGACTTTTCAAAACACCGAGGGTTTACTCCGAGTACTCCGGTTTCCTCCCTTCCTTCAATGATGGTTTTGGATGCAGTCAATCTAAAGTTTCAACAATAAACATTGATTTTTTCCGCCTGTTGTAATAGCGATTTCTTCAGATCGCCGCGCTTTGAGTTCGATTGGGTAAAAAAAAAACCGTCTGATAACATCCCGTACTGTATTAAAAATGTCCGAAATGAAATGTCAAACCAAAACGTAAACGATGTTGGTTTGTATTGATATTTAACATAGCTTTGCTGTGTGGCCAGCAGCTGTTATTGAAATTTACTGAGGCGTGTTCATCAGTTTAGTTTTTGATCAAGCTGCATTGTTTGACCAACTGCATTTCTTGCACGCTGTGGATGTTCTCTCTGTCTCCATGTCTGTCTCTTTGTCAGTCTGTCTTGTTCCTCTCTCTCTCTCTGTCTCTGTCAGTCTGTCTGTCTGTCTGTCTGTCTCTCTCTCTCTCTCTCTCTCTCTCTCTCTCTCTCTCTCTCTCCATGTCTTGTCTCCTTCCTTATGTCTGTCTGTCTTCCCTTCCTCGCCCTCGTCCTCGTCCCCGAATCCGCGGCCAGCCCAGCCAGGGAGTGAATATTTTAGTAATGAATTACCAATATCTATTTTGGAAGCTGCTAGAGTTTGCGACATCGCTAGCGACATAGCAACAGGATACCGAGTAGCAGGCACCAATAAAAACAAGAAGCAGCCAGAACATCAGTGGAACTGTTACCATTCCGTTCCGTTTTGTAGGGCTGGATGATGATGATGATGATGATGATGATGATGATGATGATGATGATGATGATGATGATGATGATGATGATGATGATGATGTAAAGCGCCGTTCTCCATGTAAGCCAAGTCCAAGTCGCATGAGAAAACAACAGGACAGTTTAGAGATGATAAGGAATCTTCATTCGGGACGTCGAGCCAAGAAGTTTATTATCTACCGGGACTTGCTATATCTTTCCTAAAGTATCCTTTGTACAGTATCATTATACCTAATATTCATGCATATCCTCGATTGCCATGATTCAATGTGCAAGCCAGCAATTAACTAAACAATCAACGAAAATCAAATTGCTTTCGTCTAGCAAGCATTGGCCATCTTACTCCCTTCTGTCATTATCAACCTTTGTGTTGTCAAAGATTTAATGATGGAAATATTGACAACTGTACAAAGCCTGTTGGTTCTCTGTTCCACTTTCACCCTTTTCTTGCCGCTTTCAGTGTGGAAGGTCGTCGTCTCAGTGGATCTGTCTATCCTATCCTCCTATCCCGTAACTCAAAGGTCGTTGGGGCACCACAACTGATCGCCCAACCAGCGTACTCCATCTTTCTCTGTTCTCAGCTACCCTCATGGTTTCGTTCAGTGTCAAACCAGTCTATTCTCGAATGTTGTCCTCCCACCTCTTTTCCTGTCTCCTCTTCTTCTGCCTCCTTGTACCGTGCCTTGCAGGATGGTTTTTTTGCAAGGCCTGTTGCTCTGCTGACGTGGCCATACCATCGGAGTTTCCGTTTCTTCACTCTCAGTTGGTAGAAATAGATTTAAAACAAAAAAAAAGAGTTCGTGGGTTATTGTTATTTATTTTCCCACTGTCCTGGGTGGCGCAGAGCAGCGGCAGCCACGGTTTCGCTGTAAAGATGAGGGGAGTTTCCTTTGCATGGATGTGGGTCTACATGCGAGTCGGTGTCCAAGGGAGTGCGTATGCGTACCTGTGCTTGCATGCGCGAATGTGCGTGCTTTTGTGTGAGCGGATGTGCCTGCGAATGTGTCCGCGAATGTGTGTCTAACTGCAAAATGAAATAGGAAATATGAGATTCTGTTTAGCAACTGCGTAAATTGCAACCATAGCCACAAAAACTATCGGCATCAACAGTTCACTGAAAAATGAAACTTCTCATCACACAACAGCTTCCCTGCCTTTGGGATTGGTGGAGGGGGTGAGAGAGAGAAGGAGAGAGCGAGGGTGTAGGGAGGACAAAGAGAGAGAGAGGGGGAGCGAGGGAAGGAGAGAAAGAGGGAGAGAGAAAGATAGACAGACAGACAGAGAGAGGAGAAACAATGGGTAATGTGTAAGTAGGCCTCACAAGGAAAGTGCGAATAGCAAGGAAGTAAATGATACCGATATTTGAGTAGGAGCAAAGTAACCTAGAGGCAATAGTTATTTGATACACAAAAATAACAACTTGGGTTTTCAAATGATGTAAACCTCTCAAGGGCTTACATATAAGAGAACACGAGTCCGGTTACATACTTTCTTTCTCATTTCAAATCAGGAGCGTGAAATATTATTCACGACCCTTGCGTATTTATTGTCAATTGTTACCACTGCATATCATGAGTGAGGGTGGTGTGAGTCAGTGGGGTGGGAGGTGGGGTGGGGAGAATTTGCAGTAAACAAACAAATCCACAACATTGTAACAACAGATTTTATTGTTATGTTACATTATTTTAATCAGGTGTTAGTTACTACACACCTTCAAACTTTTCTGCAACAGGTACGGATCATATCAGCTTTGACTGAGAAAACTACACAAATTTCGCTCGTGTGGGTGACGAAAAAAGTACCCTCTAAACAAAACAAGAAGAACAAGAACAACAACAACAACAACAACAACTTAACAACAACAACAACAACAACAACAACCAACCATCCAACCAACCAAGCAAGCACAGCAGTTGTTACAACCCTTCAATATTTGATAACATAGTTTCGTCATATGATGTTGCAAAGCTCAATATCATGACAAAAACGGAGCTGTCACGTAGCCCGTATCAATAACCAAAATGTTAGTATGGTATAGTATAGTATAGTATAGTATAGTATAGTATAGTATAGTATAGTATAGTATAGTATAGTATAGTATAGTATAGTATAGTATAGTATAGTATAGTATAGTATAGTATAGTATAGTCGTGATGGAATCGTAGGCTTTCAGCTTTTTGCCCTGTAGATAGAGGTGCATTTATGAACACACTTGTTACTTGTCACAATGGCAGACTTTCAGGCATTTGTTAGTTGCCTACCAGAATTCGACAACTCCATCATTCCAGCTTCTCGACCAACACAGACAATAGACAGGTGATGATACTGAACGGCAAAAAAGAACGAACCAACGCCCAACACATCCTTAGTCAGCCAACTGTCAATGGGTTCCTGACTGTCTACAATCGGGGAGAAGGCATCGAGGGAATGGAGACGGGCACCGTTGGCCCTCATGAAGCTGGCCCAAAGACAAGGAGATTTCAAAACGCTTTTTATTCGCCCCTCCTCCTCTCCCTCCTCCATCTCACCCCACTCTTCCTCCCTTTTGGAAAGCATAGGCCAAGATTTTTCTCTATTTTTAAATGTCATGTGACGTCCGTTCTCGTATCTGTGACGTACCTGTGACGTAGCGTCATGACCATTTTGTTGCGTCATAAACAATGAACGAAAATAATGTCAGACTGACGTATTACAACCCATAACTATTGTTAACAAATAATGACAGGGGCCTCCATTTGCAAAAGATATTTTTGTGACGGAAAAGCCAAACCGGATTTTACTGGAACTTGATTTGACCTCATTGTGCATTTTATTATAGGTACATGCACCGAAAAAGTACAACTGTACTCTGTATGATTTATGAGGCATAAAGTACGTAAGATTAATGTGAAGGGTCGGGAGGGTGGGGGTGGGAGAGTGGGGGTGGGAGGGGGAGTTGTACAGGGAATCGGTATACTACTGGGGAAGCGAGAGGGCATGACTGTATAGGCACACATCAGCGGTGTGGGTGTGTGCATGGTCGTGAGGAAAAATGTAAGAGGGAGGGAGAGAGAGAGAGAGAGAGAGAGAGAGAGAGAGAGAGAGAGAGAGAGAGAGAGAGAGAGAGAGAGAGAGAGAGAGAGAGATGATCATAGAAAGAGACAGGGAAAGTATATAGGCAGGGATAGCTCAGTTGTCAGAGCGCACGACTTGTGTGAGTGCGTCTTGGGCGACGTGGGTTGGAATCCTGACTTCAGCAAACTATTTTGTGCTTGTAAGTGCGCTATATAAGAGAAATCTCTTTCTTTCTTTTTCTTTTATGTAATAATTATTATTAGGAGTCTCCTTTCGATATTACAACAAGAGCACACCCCCTCCCACGGAAAGCCCGGTAGCCGCAGTGCAGCGCTAACTAGGGCTCGAGGGAACAGGACCAAGAAACCCTTTAAACTGAACCCTCACACAATATCACCCATGTACTTATTCATTGCTTACAGACAGGGTCCAGCGGACTGCAAAGAGCCGAATCAGGACCACAATACCACCCAGTGCGGTTCGTATATGATGATGATGATTATCAAATTCTTCTCAAATCACAGACCTTAGCTTTAATGGACTCGAACATGGTTAAACATACAGGTATATATTACAATAATTTTATTTCAGGTGAAAACATTCATTCAAGCAGCAACTTCAATCCTTTCCAACAAAATCCTGCAATATAAAAGCCTGTCTTTTTCTTTTTTACTACTACTACTACTACTACTACTACTACTACTACTACTACTACTACTACTACTACTACTACTACTACTACTATTACTACTATTACTATTAGTGTTGTTGCTGTTCTTCTTCTTATTTTTCTTCTTCTTCTTCGTCGTCGTCTTCGTCGTCATCGCCTTCATCGTTTTTTTCTTACACACAAACACACACACACCTACACACACCCAAACACACACACACACACAGTTACTTCGATTAAAGAGAAATATAAGTATTTTAATACAAGTGATGACAAAGAGTTGCCAGTCGATCATAAAATCCTGATTTGTACTCTGTGACGAGCAGATGGCATTGCCCAATGCGATGTTTATTCTACTCATACAATGAATAATATTTCCACCAACCATCCAAGTGGCACAAGGCACTTGATTATATTTCTTCCGACAACAAGCAACCTGTCAACTCTACACACTTTGCAGCCGAAGATAAAGTGCTATCTGTAGATTACGGTCGCTAACAGCCAGGTATCTGGCCAAACCGAAACGGTTCGTCGTTGTAGACTTTGCTGTGATCCTTATTACAATTGTTACCTTTTCAAAAGTTATAAATATATCTTTTGGTATTTATTCTAGATTTGTTAAAGTTGTTTTTTTTTATAAACAAATATTTTTATTCAAGGAAAAACATATAATTACAAGCAATTATTTACAGGATAGGCAACAAGCAAGCTTATATAATCCCACCCTGTATGACAAAATTCGACATAATAATTAAGTGACATGCAACTGATAGTTGCATATAAATAAAGAAGAATATAACAATTACAAAAATAATATAATAAATTAATTTAAGATAATAAGGTTTAGTAAATAATTACACGGACATACACGCACACACATATATAAATAAATAAATAAATAAATAAATAAATAAATAAATTAAAGGAACAAATAAAAACGATGAATCAAATATTTAGCTAGAAATTAAATGCGTAGATTAATAAGATTTGTTAAGGTTTGTTGTGGAGATCCAGAAGAGTTTCGTTTCGTTGAGAAGATCCACAAGTCAATTATCGAAGTTCGAACTTCGACGAAACCAATTCGTAAAAAGATATTTATTTATTTATTTTATTTTATTTTATTTATTTAATGTATTTATTTTATTTATTTAATGTATTTATTTTTTAACATATTTATTTTTTAACATATTTGTGTTTTTTTAACTGCTCATGTATTGCGCTCTTGCAGCTGATAAGTGCTCCAGGCGCTTATACAGTTGTGTTGTTGATAAAATACAAGATGTTTGTATTGGTTGGTTGTAGAATGTAACTGTTGTCTTTATATAGCTCTTTAACAACCGATTCCCTAGGGGTTTATCTATGATGTAAACTGTGATTAGGCACTGTATATTGTGTATTCAAACGTCCGTATTGTAAAACCACTTCTTTACTGGTCGCTTTGCCAAAGATTAACCTTGTCTGATTGCCCGATGACAGTGTTATCAAATGACTGACGCGTCGAGTTGATCTAGTTTGATTAGGGGTGAAACTATGACTTTGTAAACTCTGGTAGCCTCCGATTCTCGTATGTGCATGATCTTTCAACAGATCAGATCACAACAGAACAAACAGCGCAGATCAGATCAGAACACACTAGTAAAAGGGCTTGTAAGAAATGTGATGTCAAAATGACCAAACAGGTCACACAATAGATCTTCAATCTCAACTTCTCAACCTCCACTCACACCCTCCTCTCTCATTCTCGGTCTCTCTCTCTCTCTCTCTCTCTCTCTCTCTCTCTCTCTCTCTCTCACATGCACACGTACACACACACACACACACACACACACACACACCCACACACACTCACCTCTCTCTTTCTCCCACCCACCATTTTTGTTGTTGTCTTCGTCTCTCTCCCTTGACGGTTTGTCTGCCCGTCTGTATGTCTGTCTGTGTCTGTGTCTGTGTGCGGGAGGGCTAACTGGCACTAGTGGCAAATGGAAAAGGTAATCGATCTACTGACGGCATCCGGCCTCCCTCGTCACGCCACCCTGTCCACAAGGTCCCTAATTCTCTCTTTCCCTATGCTCTCCTCCTCCCTCCCTCTACCTCTCTCTCTCTCTCTCTCTCTCTCTCTCTCTCTCTCTCTCTCTCTCTCTCTCTCTCTCTCTCTGTGCAATAGAATGTGTGTCTCTACTCTTCAATTCTTTCCCACTTCTATTTCTGTCCTTCTTCTTCTTCTTTATTAAATTTGTGTCCCCGGACACATTGAGTGTATAGGGGACGATTTCTGTCCTTCCCTCCTCTTTTCTTTTATCTCCCTCACCCCTCCCCTCGCTCCTTCCTATTCCCTTATCTATCTCTTTTTTTCTCTTTCCTCCTCCCCCCCCCCCCCTCCGCTAACCCCAATCTCTCGGCCAGTGGGCACTGAGATATATGGACGTATTAGTTGTGACATTTAAGTTGACGGATTTTCATTTCTTCATCATGCCTAGCTTTCTCCCTATTGGGAACCAGGCGAGTGCCAGAACACAAATACACCCAGAAAACACTAGGTCCCTTTTCGCTCATCCCCGATTACCCAGGATAGTGCTGAGTGGTCTGGGGCGACAGACTATGCACCTAAGGCAGCAAAGGAGCGCCCAGGGGATGGAGGAGAAAGGAGTTCGGTCCTGTATCGGCCAGCGAACTGAGCAGCTCTTCAGCTGGAGACGCGCTATTTCAAGGCAACACTAAGGATACCCCGATACAAACTGTCCTCTGTAGGTTCCAGATCTTCTTTTTTTTTCTTCTGTCTTTGGACCAATTGCCTGGAGTTCATGACCACTTTCTCTCCGCAGCATACCGACTATCAACACCTTCACAGCAAACCTCAAAGTTCATTTTCTTCTCTACAGCCTTCTACTGATCTGTTCTATCTGCAAACTGCTTCTTCGTCCATATTGCCTCACTCATTGTGTGTGTGTAAGTGCGCCCACGTGTTTGTGTGTGTGCTTGTGCTTATATGTGTGTGTGTGCTTGTGCTTATGTGTGTGCGCTTGTGCTTATGTGTGTGCTTGTGCTTATGTCTGTGCGCTTGCGCTTATGTGTGCGTGCTTGTGCTTATGTGTGTGTGCTTGTGCTTATGTGTGTGCGCTTGTGCTTATGTGTGTGCTTGTGCTTATGTCTGTGCGCTTGCGCTTATGTGTGCGTGCTTGTGCTTATGTGTGTGTGCTTGTGCTTATGTGTGTGTGCTTGTTTCCGTGTGCGTATGGGGAGAGTCTGTTTATTATTCCTACTCCCTCAATCCACTTTGATTTGAACTGCCCCCAACCATTCTCTCTATGTTTCATGAAGAAAAGCGTCTTATAAATATCATTCTTCTTCTAGTAGTAGTAGTAGTAGTAGTAGTAGTAGTAGTAGTAGTAGTAGTAGTAGTAGTGGTAGTAGTAGTAGTAGTAGTAGTAGTAGTAGTAGTAGTAGTAGTAGTAGTAGTAGTAGTGTAACTGTAGATTATAGTCACACGACACCGAAGCGTATAGGCGACTACTGATCACATTATTCTGACACCAGCGAACCAGTTGATGGTAAGGGGAAAATAATATAGTCACACATTGGCCACTGCGGGATTCGAACCAGGTACCTTTCGGTTACTAGTAAGACGCTCTACCAACTGAGCTACCCGGCCCCTCCAAGTAGTAGTAGTAGTAGTAGTAGTAGTAGTAGTAGTAGTAGTAGTAGTAGTAGTAGTAGTAGTAGTAATAGTAGTTCCCGAGCTGTAAAGCTCTGGGAACTATTCTTTTTGGCTTAGTCCTTGTGACGGTGGGTGGTACCGGCTATACGTAAGCTGAATGAGGTCACTGCCTAACTGAGCCAGCGTCAGCGTACATATGCTTAGCCCACAGTTAACTTGCGTCGTCTTCTGTACATCGAGGTTAATTTACAAAGGTTACAGGCTGACTATGTAAGGCGAGAAGCCGCAGTGCTGTGTTATACTGGTCCTCTTCCGACAGTCTTTCTGTCCAGCGTCCGTCCGGTTTCCGTCCGGAGGTGATATCTGCGCACCTTTCTGGTAATCTAATGGACGAAATTCTGTGAAACTTGATATTTAGTTAGGAAACTGAACTATACCACAAGACAAAAAAAAAGTATGCACATCCGGTGACGTCATCAGGTGGCGTCATAATTTGCTGTTGTTTTTTTTCTTTTTCTTATTTTCTCCCCAATTACTGGAGAGATTTAGTTCAAGTTTAGTATGTACATACACTTTACTTGTGCCACTAAGGTAAAATGAAACGTATGCCAATGGAGTAATTATGGTTACGTCATTTAAAAAAAGAAATGTAAAACAATATTTTACTTTGTATTTAAAAAAACAACCTTCTTTTGTAATTAGTGTGTACAGATGCCTTGATGAGCCTTAAACAAAACTATGGTAAATTGAGTGATGTCATCGTGTGACATCATCAAGGCGACGTCATAATGTGTTGCTTCTAGTCCTATTTTCTCCCAAACTACTGGAGGGAGTTGGTTCAAGTTTGGTATAATCCTTCTTATATAGCGCTTTTATACTTAGACTTTTCGTATGCCTCCAACATAAAACCAGATTTATGCAAATTGAATGACGTAACTATGAGGATGTAACCTTTTAATGTTTTTCCATTTCCTTGAAACTTTGTATGTAAAGAGAATGTACAGACGCGTTGAGCCTTAGTACAAACTTATGTATATCGACTGACGCCATCGTGGTAACCCTGCGTCCGTCAGACGTTCGTGTAAGTTGTTTTTAAAACTTCCTATGAAATAAGTGTATACAGATGTCTTGAACTTTAAATAAAACTATGGTATATTGAGTGAGGTCATCGTGTGAGTGTCATCATGGTGACGCCCATTATTTTTTAAATAATTCTCTTTTCTCCCAAACTACTGGAGGAATTTGGTTCAAGTTTAATTT
Source organism: Oncomelania hupensis (assembly GCA_036898135.1). Taxonomy (NCBI): domain Eukaryota; kingdom Metazoa; phylum Mollusca; class Gastropoda; order Littorinimorpha; family Pomatiopsidae; genus Oncomelania; species Oncomelania hupensis. Next base: position 5,746,846 of record CM072512.1, read on the forward strand.
TTTACATAATGTGTGTGTGTGTGTGTGTGTGTGTGTGTGTGTGTGTGTGTGTGTGTGTGTGAGTTATTCATTGCTTACAGAGTCCAGCGGATTTCAAAGAGCCGAATCAGGACCACAAAATCAAGACCACAACTTAGCTGAAAGAGGACTCACCCTTGATCGCATAAAAGATCTGCAGAAACAACGCTAATGGTAACACTGAAGGCACTCCACCAGCCGGTCACTTCACAATAAAGACATCCCACGCAGGAGACGCTGAGGCTATACTCCAATTTATCGAACCCCCGTTTACAAAAATAAAATAGAATACCAACATCATTATAAAACATCAATAAAACATATACATACAGAATACCTACATTGCTAAAAAAAAATAATATCAAAGGAAGCCCGAGTGACCATTTGGCAGAAAGCGTCCAATATTCCCAAGCTGATACAACAGACCTCGCACACAAATGAGGAGTTTTGTCCTGGAAGAGTTTTCAAGAAAAAAAGGTAGGTGACTGGTCTAGCGAAGAAGAAGATAGTATAGTATATTGATAGAACAGAGTAGGAATGAGAAAGAACAAATGAGAAAGGCAGTGACAGTAGGAATTTAAAGCACTAAATTTCCCGAAAGTGGGTATAGGCCTACTATTTATACCGAAACCCCCGGTTGTGTGTGTATGTGTGTGACAGAACGCGAGGGAACTCTGCACCATTTTGGATCCAGCACTTGTTGTTGTTGTTGTTGGTGTTGTTGTTGTTATTATTATTATTATATTATTATTATTATTATTATTATTATTATTATTATTATTATTATTATTATTATTATTATTATTATTATTATTATAAAAATCTGACCACACGTCAACACATCATAGAAGTGTCTGATTTTATTTTGCTTAAACTGTTTTGTTTTGTACAGTCCTTAGGTCTTCCTGATGAAGGTTTTAGTCTAATAAACCGAACATTTTAACGCCTACTACCCAGTTGTTATTGTTGATTTTATTATTATGATTTTATTTTGTATGAAGCCGGATGTTTAGAATGAATGCGTGCGTATTGCGCTTTGAACTAATATTGTTCATTGGGAAAAAGCGCTATATAAAATAAATATTATTATTATTATTATTATTATTATTATTATTATTATTATTATTATTATTATTATTATTATTATTATTATTATTATGGTAAGTATCATCATACAGAAATTAATTAATTAATAAACGTAAGTTTCTTGTGCGTAGTAAAAAAAAAAAAAATAACAACAAGAGCACACTGCTATTGTGTGGAACTATAAATCAATAAATCCTAAGACAGACCTGGCCTACCAAGCCTGGAAAACCAACAAGGTAAATAAATTATTACTTATTTCATCTGCCCAGGTAAGGTTAGTAAATCAAAAGTTGTTAGTTCCACACGTTGGCCTATAATAAATCAATGGCCGACGTTAGCCTGCTGCCCATTATTGTTTCTACAAATACCCCGCTACAAACTCTCCTCTGCAGGCTGTCGATCCTTCTCAGTGCTTGGCCCTTCAACTTGGAACTCTCTCTTCCGTCTTCGCAGCTCTCCGAAAATAGCCACTTTCAAGTAAAACTTGAAAACTCATCACTTCCTTAAAAATGTCTGATCTCGCCTCCCATCACCAGCATCATTCCTTCTTTTGTGATTCAGACCACCACCGTCACAATCTCCCAGCTCCCTCACTCCTGAGCTGCTCTCCTCATCCCCCTCCCTCCGTCGTCTTGTATAGTTTACTTGTAAATATTATTTGTCATGTTTGTATTATGTGATTGCATACTTTTTTTTAGTGTCTGGTTTTTGTTTCACTTCTTTTCGTAT
>CM072512.1:5753678-5761178 GCA_036898135.1 Oncomelania hupensis
GGATTTTCTCCGTCCCAGATAGAGCACTCCCTTGTACTTAAAACACTCTCATGCACTACAACTGCACTCCCATGCACTAAAAGAGCACCCCCGCGCACTTAGAAAAAAGTGGGTGGCTGGAAAAAAAGTGGGTGGCTAATACACACCCCCATTCTCTGCATAAAAAAGCAAGGTCAGTCACCCATTTCAAGGCTTATGTCTACGCACTAACACACACACATATACACACACGCGGGCGCACACAAAAAAGCATACAAACACACGCGGCCGCACAAAACTGGCTCTCTCTCTCTCTCTCTCTCTCTCTCGCTCGCTCTCTCTCTCGTGTGTGTGCGTGCGCGCGCGCGTGTGTATGTGGATGCGCCCGCCCATGTGGAATGTGGCGTGTATAGGAAAGAGTGATAGGTGTGCGCTCTGTATTTGTAAACACCAAAGGTACAGGCAGGACAAAAGGTGATAGGTGCATGACGTCCAACCATTGTGTCCTTCTTGTCATTCAATGGCGGTCAATGCAGCGGAGGGACATGAAAACCCCAAAAGCACAATTCCATTCTACAGACACAAAATGTCCCTTGAGCGACTCATCAGTCAGTAGAAATTAAAAGAATGTCGGATATATTGATGCGCAGTTAAACTGTAAATCGTGTGTGCGTGTGTTTTCGTGTGTGAGTTATGTTTAGTGTGTGTTTTCGTTTGTGAGTGTGTTTAGTGCGTGTGTGTGTGTATTAGTGTGTGTGTGCGCTTGTTAGTGTGTGTTAATGTGTGTGCGTGTGTGTGTTGTGTATTAGTGTTTGTGTGTTAGTGTGTGTGAGTGTGCGTGCGCGCGCTCTGAGGTATGCATGTACGCGTACAGGGTAGGGTGGCATGCGTATCAAGTAGGCCCTATGTCTGTATGCCCGTGAACAGAAAGGCAAGCGACACACTGCGAATGTATCATCAGCCAAGTATCCGTACAGGAAGTTGTTCACGGTAGCTGGCTACAAACTACCACGGCTGTCCTATTTAAAATAAAAACTCCTATCGCCATACATTCATACACCCTCTAAGTTTACCCAGTGCATTCTCATTTGTCTAAACCGCCAACACGGCCAGAGAGCATTTTGGCAGGCTTCGCCTATATTCTTCTCGCTACCTAAGATTTTGCAGCATCCGTTTGTGGTTCACGGTGCTAAGCTATGCGCGGGTTTACAGCAAGTGGCCGTTTCGACGGTTTTAGTTTCGATTTTGCCTTCTCCCGCTGTTTAGAGCAGTTCTGTGAGCTGTAAAGAGCGTTATATAAATGCTTGGTGTGTATGAGAGCTTAGTTTATCAATCAATTGTTTGTTCCTACTGGTGACCAAGCTATGTTCCTAACCGGACGTGTGCGTGATATTCAGTATCCCCTTTCGGACCTTCTGTGTCCGTTTTTAGCTGACCCTGCAATGCACCCTTTGACCACAAACTCCCTGAACTTTCGCTTTTAAAAATAAAAACCCACCAAATAACTCAGCCAACCCAAGAGACATCGCAGATCCAAGGCTGCACAATGAAGAGTACACTCCCTTGCACCGCGGTGTCAGCAGACGACAGACATGTCGGAAAGTGGTTGAATGAAAGAATGAATGGCGGTGAGCGTTGAGAGAGAGAGAGAGAGAGAGAGAGAGAGAGAGAGAGAGTGGAGAGAGAGGAGACGGAGGATGCTAGAGCTGTGCTTACTCCATCGGAAAGCCTGCCTCCATTGTGACTATCAAGTCGTGTACCGTAGTCAACAACCTAACTGTTTCTGTGTGTAGGCCTACGGGATAAGGGGGGTGCTCACTCCATCAGTCGTTTCGAATCTGTGAGCCAGACAAGCTTTGTTTAAAGCCAAGCCACAGTGTCGGGGCGTCGGATGAGGATACTTGGGTGGGTGGAGGGATAGTGGGGGGAAAAACAGATGGGGGTGTGGGGTTTGATGAAAATTGGCAAAAGAAAGGGTAACAAAAACGCTAAAGCTTGTGATCGTGTCGAATGAAACAACCAGGAGCAGCGAGAGAGAGAGAGAGAGAGAGAGAGAGAGAGAGAGAGAGAGAGAGAGAGAGAGAGAGAGAGAGAGAGAGAGAGAATAAAAAGGACAGGGGTAGAGAGAGAGAGAGAGAGAAGTATCGTCCCCTATACGCTTATGTGTCCGGGGACGTTAATCTATATAACTAACTAGAGAGAGAGAGAGAGAGAGAGAGAGAGAGAGAGAGAGAGAGAGAGAGAGAGAGAGAGAGAGAGAACTTCAATAACTTTAATGGGGAAATAAAAGTTTCAAGCGAAGCATATTCCTTCTTCAATCTGTCCCAACAGCATAATCAACAACAAGAACGCAAGAGAGAGAGAGAGAGAGAGAGAGAGAGAGAGAGAGAGGAGAGAGAGAGATGGAAAGAAATACAATTACAAAGCAAATTGGCGAAAGAGAAAGGAGTGAGTAGGTGGAGGAGTAGAAATGACAGGCTCAAGCAAGAGGGGGAAAGAAGAAGAAGTGGATGTTTTCCTGGGTGGGAGCCAAATATGCCCAATCTTACATTCCGGGCTCTGGCTGACGGCGTACGTGAAGCTATAGGGCTGTAAAGAAGAGAGGCGGCAAGGTTTTTGTTGGAGCGTTAGGTTTGGTGGCTACAGAGTATCCCAGCACTAGCTCAAGATCCAGAGTATCTGCAAACTGCTTCCTCTTACTGCGCCTGCCGCGTGCAATGCAAAACTACGAGCTCCAGAATCTTTGTAACATTGAGATGGAGATTGAGCTTGGTTTGTTGTTACATCAAAATTGCGCCCTTACTGCGCTAATATTCTATCTTTCTGTGCCTCAGTTTTCCGTTGTACTGTTACTGAAATAGCTTTGTCTGCCCGTGTTCTTCAACCAACGCAATGGAATACAATAAATAACAAACACAATGCCATACAATACAATAACAATAATAATACAAAGCAATACAATACAATAACAATAATAATACAAAGCAATACAATACAATAACAATAATAATACGAAGCAATACAATACAATAACAATAATAATACAAAGAAATACAATACAATAAAAATAATAATACAAAGCAATATAATACAATAACAATAATAATACAAAGAAATACAAAACAATAACAATAATAATACAAAGAAATATAATACAATAACAATAATAATACAAAGAAATACTATACAATAACAATAATAATACAAAGAAATACAATACAATAATAATAATACAAAGAAATATAATACAATAACAATAATAATACAAAGAAATACAATACAATAACAATAATAATACAAAGCAATACAATACAATAACAACACAATGCAATGCAATATCAATACAATACAATAACAATACTAATATCAATACAATGCAAAGCAATGCAATACAATACCAACACAATGCAATGCAATACAATACAATAACAATACCAGAACAATGCAATACAATACAATAACAATACCAATACAATGCAATACAATAACAATACAATACAATAACAATACCAATACAATGCAATACAATACAATAACAATACAATAACAATACCAACACAATGCAATACAATACAATAACAATACTAATACCAATACAATGCAATACAATACCAATATAATACAATAACAATACAAAAACATTGCAATGCAATAGCAATACAATACAATAACAATACAATAACAATACAATACAATACAATACAATACAATAACAATACAATCACAATACAATACAATACCAACACAATACAATACAATAACAATACAACTGTATTGTCCAATAAATCCCCGACATTGTCCATACAACAAAATGACAGATCTGCATAGGCGAATCCATCCTAGCTTTATTATTATTCCAGTTATTATTATTATTATTATTATTTGTTGTTGTTGTTGTTGTTGTTGTTGTTGTTGTTGTTGTTATTATTATTATTATTATTATTATTATTATTATTATTATTATTATTATTATTATTAATTTATTTATTTAACATTATTATAATATATATTAGTTATTTGTTAGTGTGCAGGTCGGGTACTTGGAATACAATCACAGTACACAAGAAGCTCTCTCTCTCTCTCTCTCTCTCTCTCTCTTTCTCTCCCTCCCTCTCTCTCTCTCTCTTCAGTTCTCCTAATAATCAGTCTTTCTGCTACCACAGTAGATCCCAAACTACTCGGGAGTACCCCAAACCTACTACTGCACGTAGGCTTTGTCTACTGCGAGTACACAAATACTCTGCATAGGAAAGAGGCGTCTAAAACCCGGAGTGTCAGAAGACCTCTAGGCGGTTTCAAGCATCAGCAGCGTCGAGATACTCTGTGGACGGTAGCGATCAACACAAAGACAACTGCCAACGATACAATTCCACCCCCCCCCCCTTCTCTCTCTCTCTCCCTGATCCCGTTCCCACAGCAAGCTCTTTACCTCAATCTCATCCACCCTCATTCTTCCTTCACCACCCTCCTGCACCCCCCGCTCTCTCCCCCTGTCCTAACCCTCCACAAACTTCCCCCACCCCTCTCCTATTCGTCCCAGCAAATAATCCCCTATACCTTCTGAGATCGGAGCCAAACTATTTACTGGGTTATTATTTAGGAAGGGGTCTCAACCTCGCTGTGTTGCTTTCACTCTAAATTCATTCTCTCGCTGTCTCTCCCTCCCTCTGTTATCCCTCTATCTTCTTATGTTTGTTTGTAGATTATAGTCACACGACACTTTCGCATATAGGTGACTACTGGACCGATTTATACTGACACCAGCGGGCCAGTTGTTGGTAAAGGGGAAAATAATATGATCACACGTTGACCAATCCGGGATTCGAACCAGCGACCTTTCGGTTACTAGCAAGACGCTCTTACCAACTGAGCTACCCGGCCCCTCTATCTTCTTATCTCACATGTTCTCCTTTTTATATCCTTATGTCCCACGCCATCTTGAGTTATTATGTCCCTTTCATCTCCCTCTCACTCTCTCTTTCTCTCTCTCACTCTATTTCTTATCTTTCTCTATCTTCTTTGAGTGCACATAAATCAACACTCTCTTAGACACTGAGGACGAGCACACTTGTCGGACCCCAGAAGCCTTTTACCTTCTCAGATAAAATTAATAATAATAATAATAATAATAATAATAATAATAATAATAATAATAATAATAATAATAATAATAATAATAATAATAATAATAATAATAATAATAATAATAATAATAAGAATAATGTTCGTCATTTGTAAGGCGCCTTAGCCTAAGGATCAAGGCGCTGGCCCATACAGGATCTAACTCAAACCGCCCGAGACGCCCACCCGCAGCCTTCGGGCGCATGGTCTGACGCCCGGACAACTGAGCACAATCCTGGGCAGCCAGGGATGGGGGAGAAGGACCAAGTGCATGCTGGGTGTGTTCTTGTTACCGGCACTCACCGGTCTAGGACATGAGCGTCAGGATCTTTAAAGTCCGTTATGATGGAATGCATGCGACACAGACTAGACCTCGGTTTATACTCTCATCCGAAGGAGTAGGAAAACAGGAGTAAAGTGTCTTTCCCAGGGACACAACACAATGGCCCGGCCAGGGCTTGAACCCGGGACCTTCAGATCCGCAAGCCGAAGCACTTCCATTAGACCACAGTGCCTGAATGTTGTCCGTTGATCTCTTTCTGAGCTCAAATTAATGATACCACCTCGTCTCTTGTTCCTGTTTTACTATTAAGGTACATGGCACCTATTTTTACATTTCAAACACTCGAAAGCTAAAACAAACAAACCGACCATCAACCAACCAACCAACCAACCAAATAATCAGATACACCAAACACGCGCGAGGGAGATAAAAACAACAAACATCTGTTTTAAGATACAAGACACAAGATGCAATACGCAAAATATAAGACACAAGATACAAGACACAAGACATAAGACACAAGATTATTTATTGTCCTTATTTAAAGAAGGAAATGTGACAAATTAACATAGGCTAGTTATTGACATATCATATAGTTAGTATGTGGGTGTTTTTTGTTTTTTGTTTTTTTTTTTCTTTGACTTGCCACAGTTGTATGTGTTTCCTATTACAAAGAAGAAGAAAAAAAAGAAGAAGAAGAAAAAGAAAAAAACAGAAAGAACCAATGATGAAGCTTTTTTAAAAATCAACTCTTGCCAGTTTGTAACACACAGTGATAGACACAATCTCCTTTTAAAAATACAAGTTTATTTATATAATGGTTCTAAAAACAATACACGCTGAATAATAATCTTTTATCAAAACAAATATATAGATTCAGCACACCATTGTTTGCAGATCATTTAGTGAGGACGAGGTACAGTTGCGTTGGCCGGAGAGCACTATGTTGAAACAGCATAATGAAATATCAGGTAATTATATTTGATACAAGGGAAAAAACCAAGGACAATAATATACAAGCATAAAGCCGTTTTCCAATATTTTATTAAACTGATCCAAGATTATCAACATCAGGTAAACCCTTTGATATTGTAACAACCCTTCAAAATAATAGGCCTACTATTATTGTTAAGTTAACGTTTCGAGAGAATAGAATAATTTACCTCTGACAAATGTATACTGTTTGAATGGTTGCATAAAAGAAAACAGACATGATAGCTTTTCTTGATACATGAAACAACACAAAACATACATAAAAGTACAAAGTATGACAAAATGCTGTCGGAATTATGGGTGTTGAAAGATATGTATTATGGTCCACTGAGGAAAACCTCTATTGTGTTCTCTATTTTCTTGTAATAAAGTTCAATTGTGTTGAAAAACTGGCACGAGTGGTGAAACATGAACATTATGTCAACCAAAAAAAGGCTGAGGTTCTATTTAAAAAAAACAACAACACACAAAACAAACAAACATAGGCTAGTTATGAAACATGACACAATAATCGTCAATAAAAGCATCACATAATATGTGATGCTTTTATTGACGATTATTGTTTCATGTTTCATTATGACATCACAATTCACGCCATAAACATTCTTGGACACAATCAAACATTATTAACAAATTAACATTATTAACAATCTACAGTTAAATACTATCCTATCCTATCCGGTCCTATCCCGTAACTCGGAGGTCGTAGGGGCACCACAGATGATCGTTTAACCAGCGTACTCCATCTTTCTCTGTCCTCAGCAACCTTGATTGTTTCGCTCAGTGTCAAATCAGTCCAATCTCGAATGTTGTCCTCCCATCTCTTTTTCGGTCTCCCTCTTCTTCTACCTCCTTGCACTGTGCCTTGCAGGATGGTCTTTGCAAGCAAGACCCGATGATCTGGTGACATGGCCATACCATCGGAGTTTCCGTTTTTTCACCATTGTGAAATATATGAAAAATAAATTAAAATTTTGGATTAATTAAAATCTGAAGTAAAAGCAGGGACTGATACAAAAACAAAAACTTTGCTCAATACGGTGGTTTTAAATTTCGTTTTGGTAATAACACGAATTTCGTGAGTGATCAATAAAGTCTCCATTACAAAAAGAGAAGATTGTCAC
>CM072512.1:5771178-5849327 GCA_036898135.1 Oncomelania hupensis
TCTCAATATGCACCGACGGGGAAACAAACATTAGGCCAAGCTTTTGAAGTAAAGGCGTACAAGGCTATTACTGCACGCTTTGTGCCTAAAACAAAACATTCCTAATAATCGTGCGCGTCTCAACACAAGACAACTGTGAAATCAGTGTTATGAGGTCTTCATCTGTTACCATAGCGCCTGGAACAGCTCTATGAATTGGTAAGCGCATTAGATAACAACAAGAATTTTTTTTAAAAATAAAAACAAAATTGTGCCGTCGAGTATAACTGGATATGTAAAGAGACTCTGAGAGGATCTGACCAATTGAAAAGACAGCACCATCTGGCATCATAATTTATTCCAAGGTAAGGCTGCTACTACAATTTCAACTAAGGCATGCAGTTCTGTGGGCAACCATGAGAGTGTACAACATCAGCCCTCAAATTATTGAAGTCATCAAAAGCCTGTATGACAAGGCTACCAGAGCAGTCCTCCACAACAGCGCCATCGGAAACTGGTTCAGAACAACAATCGGTGTGCGTCAGGGATGCCTACTCTCTCCAACACTCTTCAACATCTTCCTAGAGCGCATCATGTCAGATGCCCTTGCAGACCATGAAGGCACAGTCAGCATAGGGGAAGAGCAATCTCCAACCTCCGTTTTGCGGATGACATTGATGGATTGGCTGGAGAGGAACAAGAACTTGAACAGCTGGTACAGAGGCTTGACACCACCTCCAGAGCATATGGAATGGAAATAAGTGCAGAGAAGACCAAAATGATGACCAACAATACCAATGGCATCAACACGGACATCAAAGTCCAAGGCCAATCCCTCAACACAGTGCTTAGCTTAAAATATTTAGGAGCCATTTGACCAGACAATGGGTCTCGACAGGAAGTCCTCTCCAGGATCGCACAAACAACTGCTGCCCTGGCGAGGTTTAAGCCAATTTGGAAAGACAGGACCATCAGTCTACATTCCAAGGTAAGGCTGCTGCGCTCCCTTGTCATCTCCATCTTCCTATATGCTTGCGAAACATGGACACTCACAGCAGATCTCCAACGAAGAATACAAAGCATGGAGATGAGGTGCTACAGGAGACTTCTGGGCATTTCCTATACCCAGCACATCACCAAGTCCTAAGGACTAAGTCCGACAGACCATCACACAAGCCATTGGACAACACGATGACCTGCTCACAGTGGTGAAAAAACGTAAACTCCGATGGTATGGCCACATCACCAGATCATCAGGTCTTGCAAAGACCATTCTGCAAAACATGGTGCAAGGGAGAAGAAGAAGAGAGAGACAGAAAAAGGGGTGGGAGGACAACATTGGAGAATGGACTTGCTTGACACTGAGCGAAACGACGAGGGTTGCTGAGAAAAGAGAAAGATGGAGTACGCTGGTTAAACGATCATCTGTGGCGCCCCAACGACCTTCGAGTTAGGGATAGGATAGGATAGGTGAGGATAGGACTGTGTTGAGGGATTGGCCTTGGACTTTGATGTCCACGTTGATGCCATTTGTGTTGTTGGTCATCATGTTGGTCTTCTCTGCACATTTCCATTCCATAGGGTTAAACGATCATCTGTGGTGCCCCAACGACCTTCGAGTTACGGGATAGGATATGATAGGATAGGATAGAATAGGATAATATAGGTTCTGGAGGTTGTATCAAGTCTCTGTACCAGCTGTTCAAGTTCTTGTTTCTATCCAGCCCATCAATGTCATCCGAAAAACGGAGGTTGAAGATCGCTCTACTCCCAATGCTGGCTGTGCCTACGTCATATGCAAGGGCATCTGACATGATGCGCTCTAGGAAGATGTTGGAGAGTGTTGGAGAGAGTAGGCATCCTTGACGCACACCGATTGTTGTCCCTGAGAATCAGCTCATGGCGACTAATGAGTGCTGAACAGCCATGAAGATAGGCCTACAATTTATTTAGTTTATCCTTCTTATTTACTGCTAGTTACATCGAGACTGGCTATTAATACTAAAGTCTTGACTACCTGCGCTCTGTCTCTCTGTGGAAAGCACGCCTTTAACTTAACTAACACTGTAGCTGGTAACTTGAGATCTAACCTCTTTACACTAACTCTGTCTGTCTGTCTGTCTGTCTGTCTCTCTCTCTCTTCTTTCCTTCATTCCTTTTTTCTTACTTTCTTTCTTCTCTTCTCTTTTTTTTTCTTCTTCTTTCTGTCTTGCGTTTTTTAATCTTCTACGCCTGCCTGCCTGCCTTCCTTCCTTCCTTCCTGCCATCCCTCCCACACCCTCTACCCCTTCCTCTCCCGTCTCTCTCTCTCTGTCTCTGTCTCTCTCTCGTTCCTGTAAATAATCTCCTCTTGTCAGCCTCGATTTATCCGTATCGCTAAAAACGCTAGGCAGTAGATTTACTCTTTAATATTCTCTTCTTACCTGTCGCAATACGCATACCTATCCCCCCCCCTACTCTCGCCCACCCCCATCAGCTCCCCAACCTACCTGTCCCGTTTAGCGCCGACTTTATGACGCAGGCTGTGACCCTAGAACTGGCCGAATATTGGAGGGTGTAGGAGTTGGCGCGTTGTTTTGCTTCAGTCACACAGAGTGTAAGTTGTGGTCGCTGCGGGAAGTGTGATACAGACCAAACAATTAGTGCACAGAGTGTAAGAGTAGTCAGTTGTGCTCCTCCTGTATGGTAGCGATATAAAAATATAAAAATAATAAATACTAGCACTGACTGTTAGCCAATGCAACGTACCCTTGCGGGATTGTCCCAGAACGATAACCTACCCCAATCAAACTAAGCCTCACTTACACTTGCGTTGTTGCCAAAATAGTTTTTCTTCTAATCATCACACAGGTTGATGATAGTCATAACCTTGGCAGAACCTCTCAACAATTATATGACACTCTCGGCGTGTGTCAAGGCGCAAAATAATACCTACTATAAACATTGGCTCTGCTTACAACAGCGAGGGAGAGATGAGATGGATACATTCCTCTTGAAGCGGGTCCACAGAAAAGGGAGATATGTATTCTCTCTCTCTTTGTCTCTCTCTCTCTCTCTCTCTCTCTCTCTCTCTCTCTCTCTCTCTCTCTCTCTCTCTCTCTCTCTCTCTCTCTCTCTCTCTCACGACTGAAGGATTTACGGGAACCTGTACAATTTCACTGATACTGACAGTGACAGGCAACATAGGGATATAATTATATGGATCACCGTCTTCAGAGTCATTACAGAAATGCAACTCTACTGTGAGAGCAACCTCTCGTCACTTACTGAAATATCCTGTGAGAAAACAAACATCTTCTGTAACTTATTTTGAAATATTAAGTGAGAAAAACTTGTGTCCTTATTGTAACCATTGAACTGCGAGAAAAAATCTGTATCTTATTGAATATGGATTTAAAATGAAACAGGAATCACACAGGGACAATCAATTGTATTCATGTTTGACCCTGTATTTTGCAACAGACGGTAGATAGGGGGCAGGTAAATCTGTATTTGACAAAACGCACTATTCCGACAACCATAAATCCACCCGTTATTATTATTAGTAGTATTATTGGTTAATTTTAATGGATTTGGGACTTGTTCCAACAAGATCAGCCACAGTGGACCTTTCATCCAAACAAGAGCAAGCGCTAAAGGATCGTGAAGTGCGATACAAGTTTAATTGACTGCAAGCTGGAGAGGACAACGCTATGCAGACGACACCTTTCTCTTGCCTCAACATGCACAATGAGCTCCCTTATCAATTTGCCTTCAACAAGATTTCTGACCCGCTGGGACCAAAATAATCAAAAGTAGTTCCTCCCTGACGGTTATCGCCCATAATGACAGGCATAATCTCCCTTTGCCTTCTCTCCCTCGCCCGCTTTGATCAGGAGGACGTAAGATCGGGTTTTGTCATTCGTAATACGCATTGTGTATTTTGGTAAAAAAACAAACAAACAAAACAAACTTCAAATGAAAGCAGACAAACAGAAAGAAAGACGGGCGTTTTGTACATAAATGTAAAAAAACCACACACAAAAACAGACCGACCGACAGAACCAGTGAAAGAGAGACAGAGATATTATTAAGATGGCCACACACGATGGACAAAGTAACGGCGCATTATTAAAGGCAGCGTGATACTGAACAGTAAAACATAACCGACAGTAGGCTTGCGTTTTTGGCTTGGCAGTAAAAACATGTAATACTGAAGTAAGAACTAGTTTTTTAACGTTATTGTCATCATTGTTGTCATTAATACTTTTTTGTTTTCTTTCTTTCTTCTTTCCTCCCTTCCTTGCTATCTTTCCGTGTTTCTTCCTTTCTATCTTTCCGTGTTTCTTCCTTTCTATCTTTCCGTCTTTCTTCCTTTCTATCTTTCCGTCTTTCTTCCTTTCAATCTTTCCGTTCTTCCTTTCTATCTTTCCGTCTTTCTTCCTTTCAATCTTTCCGTCTTTCTTCCTTTCTATCTTTCCGTCTTTTTTCCTTTCAATCTTTCCGTCTTTCTTCCTTTGTATCTTTCCGTCTTTCTTTCTTTCTAACTTTCCGTCTTTCTTCCTTTCTAACTTTCCGTCTTTCTTCCTTTCTAACTTTCCGTCTTTCTTCCTTTCTATCTTTCCGTCTTTCTTCCTTTCTATCTTTCCGTCTTTCTTCCTTTCTATTCTTCCTTTCTATCTTTCCGTCTTTCTTCCTTTCTAACTTTCCGTCTTTCTTCCTTTCTAACTTTCCGTCTTTCTTCCTTTCTATCTTTCCGTCTTTCTTCCTTTCTATTCTTCCTTTCTATCTTTCCGTCTTTCTTCCTTTCTATCTTTCCGTCTTTCTTCCTTTCTATCTTTCCGTCTTTCTTCCTTTCTATCTTTCCGTCTTTCTTCCTTTCAATCTTTCCGTCTTTCTTCCTTTCTATCTTTCCGTCTTTTTTCCTTTCAATCTTTCCGTCTTTCTTCCTTTGTATCTTTCCGTCTTTCTTTCTTTCTAACTTTCCGTCTTTCTTCCTTTCTAACTTTCCGTCTTTCTTCCTTTCTAACTTTCCGCCTTGCTTCCTTTCTATCTTTGTCTTTTTAAGACGATTGTTGTGAGACGTAAATGGAGTATTATTCATTTGTCTTTTTTTAACGTGTCTTTCTTGTCTTTTTTTCTTTTTTTTTTGGAGGGGGGGGGGGAGAGGGAGGAGGGAACATTCTTATTTAATTTTTTTTAATTTGACTGTCGGGCAGTTACATGTGAATCTTGCAGTTAATTAATGGAGCAACAGACACCCAACTGCATAATTATGAAAAACAGACTTATTGCCGTAAACAAAGATACATAATTGTGTATGTGTGTGTGTTAGCGCGCGTGCGTGTGTGTGTGTGCATGCGTACGCGTGTCTGTCCGAGGAGCACGACGCTAGATTCTGTACTGTACGCGTTTAGTTTTTGTCGTACTGTACTGTACAATACAATACAATACAATACAATACAATACAACACAACAGAATACAAGTAATATTTATTGCCTATATATTTTCTTAAATAAAAAAAATAATTTTTATATGGCGCATTTTTAGCTCAAGATCCGCTCAAGGCGCTGGCCGATACAGGCTCTAATTTAAGCCGCCAGAGGCGCCCATTTGCAGATTCTGGGCGCATAGTCTGACGGCCAGACAACTGAGCACAATCCTGGGCGACCGGGTGTGGGGAGAATGGACCTAGTGCGTGCTGGGTGTATTAGAGTAGCCGGCACTCACCCGTCTAGGACATGAGCGTCAGGATCTTTAAATTCCATGCGATGGAATGCGTCTTAGACCTCGGTTTATACTCTCATCCGAAGAAATCTTTACCCGGTGTGACATCCTCACAGTTCCTAGTATCTTAGCTGGGCTGGGAGCAAATGGGAGCATTCTGATTGGTCGACGCGTTACAAAATTCGACGCATGCGCACAGTGCTATCATAGTCTTCGTAAGGATTAGGGTTAGGGTTTGGGTTAGAGTTAAGAGTTTAGGGTTAGGGTTAGGGTTTGGGTTAGGGTTAGGGTTATGACGCCTAAGAACTTCGTGAAAAAGCCGGCCCGACATGACCTAGTGCATGCGCAAATGCGCTCGGATAAACTAGGAGACCCGGAACTTGAAGGATGTGACACCGGAAACTTCACATATATTCAGACCAAAGGCTTTCTTTATATTATAAGCAAGAGTTGTACGTAATAGCAATCTCTTCAGATCGCCGCGCTTTGAGTTCAATGGAGGAAGGAGGAGGGGGGGGGGGGGTGAAGGAGGGAAAGCGCGTAAAAGCATCCTGTATTATTATTATTATTATTATTATTATTAGTCTTATTATTATTATTATTATTATTATTATTAGTAGTAGTAGTAGTAGTAGTAGAAGTAGTAGTAGTAGTAGTGGTAGTAGTAGTAGTAGTAGTAGTAGTAGTAGTAGTAGTAGTAGTAGTAGTAGTAGTAGTAGTAGTAGTAGTAGTAGTGCATTTTCCTCAACTGAGAGACGCGTTGTGATCTTATCTCCCTTTAGTGGCATCCAGTCACAGATGGTAAAATAACGCAATGAAGAAATGTGACTGACTCAGGGATAATAAATGATGTACAACCTTCTTCACACAACTTCATCAACCTTCTTCATACAACGTCATCAACCTTCTTCACTTCTTCATACAACGTCATCAACCTTCTTCACTTCTTCATACAACGTCATCAACCTTCTTCATACAACTTCACTTTCTGCTGAGTAGAGCCTGGCTGATGGGCTGGAGGTAACAGATTCTTGTTTCTTCATTCTTCAATACAGTCGCGCTTTTCCAGCTGACGAGCTGCTCAAGGCGCTGGTCGATATCGGCCTAACTCAAGCCTCCCTAGGCGCCAACTTGCTGTCACAGGCGCCTCGTCTGACGCTTTCACAACTGAGCACACGTTGTGGGTGACGGGGGACAGGGGAAAGGGACCCAGTGCTTGGTGTGTGTATTTGTGTAGCCGGCACCCGTTCACCCGTCTAGGACATGAGCGTCAGGATCTTTAACGTCCCTGCGATGGGATGCGTGTGTGCACAGACTACACCTCGGTTTATACTCTCATTTGTTATTATTACAGCCGTGTGATGGATTGATCAAACATTGTTCAAACATTGTGTCCATTTTCCTTATATATGCAGTCAATCGCGCCTATGGTAAAAAGCAAGAAACGTTTTGAAGGCACTGTACCTACATTAGTTAGTACGAGACCATCTGAGTTTGCGCTACAATTTATAATCCGACTAGGCAGCACTTTACTACATACATACATACATACATACATACATACATACATACATACATACATACATACATACATACATACATACATACATACATACATACATTCATACATACATACATACATACATACATAAAAAGAGATTACTCTTATATAGCGCACTTACAAGCTCAGAGAGCTTCTCAAAGCGCTGGCCACTACTATCCAGCAATCACAAAATAGTTTGCTGAAGTCAGGATTCGCACATACACAGTTGTTGTTTTAGGTCCATGATTATATACAGACAGAAAAACAACAACAACAGAAAACATAAAACGGACAGACTAGGCAGAAGGAAATAATGACAGAAAATAGCATTAACAAAAGGTAAAACCAAACAAACATTAAGAAACCAAAACAGACAGACAGATAATCAGACCAACATATATACAGACTGACAGAATGTTACCACAGACCAACCCCCCAAAAAATCCAGAAAACATACAGACAGGAGCTCCCACAAATCTTCCACATGTCCCCCCCTCCATACACACACACACACAGAATACTTGGGTTTCTCATATACTCAGGCTGGTAGCTAAGAAAGGTGACCCGAGCAGTCAAACTGGGGGACTTTCTGGGTGCATTCAAGCGCAACAGTGGTAAACCTTATCCATATGATTAACATAGGCGGGCGTAACATTAGCAAGCAACAACTGCACAGTTCCACACCTTAGATTGAATAACACACTTGGCTCCTACCATGAGTCTGTCACCGTTTGCCAATGAGCACAATACTGCCCATAAAAAAGATTGTGATACACTCGCTTGCACCGCTATAAGCTAGTTATTGATATACTTGTTCGACAAGAAATATTTCAGACAATAAAAAGAACTTGAATGTGGAAGTCACAGGCTATAAAAAGAGTGTCATATACTCGCTTGCACCGCCCTAGTGTCCATACTGCTAAACACCAATGGCTCGGACTTTGTTGCTTCGACAACAAAAAAATGAATGGGTTGATTTATACAGTGGGGTTTGTATGAACTTGACAATAATAATAATAATATCAATACTAACAAGGACAGTTATTCAGTCTCTTGCGAGGTCATAATGTAGAGCTATATATTGATAAACTTGTCAGACAAGAAATATTGTAGATCTTACTTCGAAGATCAAAATACAAAAGAAAAAGCAGGACAAAAACAAGAAGAAGAAGAAGAAGAAGAAGAAGAAGAAGAAGAAGAAGAAGAAGAAGAAATATAGCTTTTGCTGTTATTGTTGTTGTTATTGTTATTGTTGCTGATGTTGTTATTGTTGTTGTTGCTGATGCTGGTGGTGAAGAGGAAGAAGAAGGGAAAAGAACAAGAAGAAGACGGAAGATAAATGTAACTGCTGCAGTTGTTGTTGTTGATGATGTTGCTGCTGTTGTTGCTGCTGCTGCTGAACTACAATGGTATCATACAAGATAATAAATTATTGTCCCAAGGTTTAAGTCAGTAAAAAGGAAAAAAACCTTAAGGGCACGTGGAATGTATATAATGCATAAACCGGTACACTGACTCGTTTGACTAACATAAATAACAAGATGAACATTACTGCACGTATTTCCTGCTCCACATTTGAAATTGGGCCATTGATACATAATATATTATCTCTCTCCCTCATCACTCGCCTCACCCGCCTTTCCTCTCTCTTGCTTCACCCCCCTTACCTTCACTCCCACCCCACCACAGCTCACATTACTACACTCCACCCCTCCAGACACACAGGCAAGCCACGGGACTGGAAAACGAAACCCAAGGAGTTATAGGGGAGGTAATTTACTATCATACCAAGGTGGCTAATTGTGTAGACATTTATTGTCGGGGAAAGCGGCTCTCATATTGCTGTGTTAACTTCACTTTTGGCATTATCATAAGCCCGTGTAGTAACTAGTAAAACGTGCACAAAATTGCACCTAATGTATGACTGTTGAAACCAAATGGACTGATACACTGAAACTTGTGAGATCATTACATAATGATATGTCCGGTCGACCTATAATATTAAATAATAATAATGAATTCTATAGACGCGCTTTTCCCCAAATCACTAATCAGGCTCAAAGCGCGGCGATCTGTACCCACATACACACTCCCATGTTTCACCCAATCTCACAAACACCACAAACACACATCTATCACTCAAACATGTGGTGTAAAGCAAGAAGATCTCTTTTAGGAGTCGGAAGGAAAATCAAATTTTAATTTTTGAAATTTTAAAAAATTGCATTCAATACTATTAGTGAAGAGATGGAGGAAACCGGAGTGCCCGGAGAAAACCCTCGGTGACCTCAATAATCCCCTAAGTCACATACGTTCGCCCCTTGGTGGAATCGAACCCGCGATCTTCGGCATAGGAAACCGGCGACTAATCCACTGCGCCGTCAAAGTAGCTGAGTGGTAAGAGTGCCCACCGGCCGAACATAAGCAACCTGGGTTCGAATCTCAATAGGGTAACGGCAGATTTATCTCATGGGGTCAACTTTTTGCCATGCGGTGATGCTTTCCTTTCTCCTCGTGTCGGCGCAGCGGCACGCCAAAGAACTCGGTCATTTGCGTCAAACATAAAGACGATAGGCTAAAAACAAAGATCTATGTCGCTCTGAGATCGACCTCCAACCGCCCAAAATGTGAACTGTTAGCGTCAAGCGCGCGCTGTCAGATGTCCCGGACAACTCTCAGAGCGAGATAATAAAGTTATCTTGTATCTTGTATCTGGATGTTGGCCAGGCCTTGAGCAGCTCTGTGTACAAATTGGGGTCCTCTACGCCATCACCCAACTTGGAAGAAAGAAGTGTCGGCGTCTACAGCTGGGTTGCTAAATCGGTCCATGTAGAAAGGCCGCTGGCAGTGGACCTTTGATTCATTCATGGATTTGCATAATGCAAAGTCATCACATCCTTTCTCACTGCCCACTTCCTCCCCCTCCCCCCTTAAACACATTCATGCACTGAGCAGTTCTTCCAACTGGCCAAGCGCACTCTGGAAGAATTTGAGCAAACCGCTTCAGTCAGCACGCGCGCTCGCACTCATAACAGTGACGAAAACCGCACTAAGCATGCTTTAAGCTGCATGGGTATACTAGCGGTGTATGACTTTATCATCATGAACGGACTGTCAGTCGCAAGGAAGCTAAAAGTGCGTAACTTGAAACCACAGACGTTGAATGCCACTTGGTCGCCTTGTAAATCAAATTTAGGCTACATGATTATGGAGTACATAGAACTGAAATCAATATACCGCGCAGTCCGAAGTATATAATAATAATAATGTTCGTCATTTGTAAGGCGCCTTAGCCTAAGGATCAAGGCGCTGGCCGATACAGGATCTAACTCAAACCGCCCAAGACGCCCACCCGCAGCCTTTGGGCGCATGGTCTGATGCCCGGACAACTGAGCACAATCCTGGGCAGCCCAGGGATGGGGGAGAAGGACCAAGTGCATGCAGGGTGTGTTCTTGTTACCGGCACTCATCCGTCTAGGACATGAGCGTCAGGATCTTTAAAGTCCGTTATGATGGAATGTATGCGACACACAGACTAGACCTCGGTTTATACTTTGATCCGAAGGAGTAGGAAAACAGGAGTAAAGTGTCTTTCCCAGGGACACAACACAATGGAACGGCCAGGGCTCGAACCCGGGACCTTCAGATCCGCAAGCCGAAGCACTACCATTAGACCACCGTGCCTCCTGTATGTATATATAAAAGAGCATAACAGAACACAGCACAACATATCATTGTACTGTCCCCCCATAAAATTACAAAGTAATGTGTTGGAAATGTCGTTAGTGAAACAGCAATTTCAAGCAATCGTAAGCTGGTACGGGTTGCGTGCTAAGAACATACTTCACATGATGTTGTCCATCATTACCAGATTATGCAAAACTAGCGTTGACGTCATTGCCATAAAAAAATATTCATTCGCTCGTCTCTTCCTTTGATTAAATATTAATTAATTAAACAATTCATTTAGGAACCCTCTCACTCCATTCATTCAATCAGTCATTGTTTGATAAAAATGACATTTTCTGAAATAGATGCTGTATCTTTCATGCATCCAGCGTTGCGGTTTGAGCTAACTCCACTTCCGTAAAAACATCAATGAAAAATGTGACCCTCATTACATAGCTTTAGTAAGACCAGTTATGTATACACATGTGTGTGCATTTATAGTGTGTGCGTGTGTGTGTGTGTGTGTGTGTGTGTGTGTGTGTGTGTGGCTAGGTGCATCTGCCCTCAACCTTAGCAACGAGAGATAACGGCTTCAAGCTTCTTCATTGTCGGGATATCGGACTCCCGAGGGTTCCAAACAAGAGGCAGGGCGCCGCAAACACTACTAAAAACATGACTATGAGCGGCAGTCCCGTACAATTTACAAAACAAATCATCTAATGGGAGGGGTTGAGATGGAGATGTTGGCGTCTTTGGGACACGTTGTAGGTTAAGCCTGAAAGAAGAACGCTGTATACAAATATTTTTAGCACGGTACTCAATTAAAAGACAAACCGCCTGTCAGGTGGAAGTGTGTAAGGGAAGTGAACCATCGATGAAAGAGTCATAACAGAAAAATCGACCAATCGATGTGGAAAAAAAAGCCCGGTCACCATTATGAGAATCGAACCCAGGTTCTGCTCCTGCAAAGGTAGACCAGCTTTGTACTGACGATACAGAATGTATCCAGCCAAATGACAACGTACAGTGCATATGGAAATTGCCATGATGTTGTTAGACAGTTAACACACACGTCAACACCCCACACCACACCTTTTAAGACTTTAATTAAGAGACTTGGCAGACATGCACCGTTGCATCAGGGCAACCTCAAGATACACCTGAACGAGGGGTTACTAATGTAATTTGCTTATAAAACAAGTAAAAATGCTTTGATTGATTTGAAATTTTGTATGGTAATAGATAAATTGCTATACTTTTAGACAATATGCAGTTTTAAGTCAAGAGTTGCATATTTGTTATGAAAACAAATCAGAAGTTAAATGTAATTTCAATTCGCAAACGCCACAGTATGCTTACTTTGGAAATAATATTTTGACACACAGTCAATTATTAGGCCACCTAAAAGTCTCTGAAATATGAAGTTTAGACCTATATCTGGCTGATGAACCTCAGAAATGTTTGTTTAAGTTTGTTTTGATATTATTATTACGTGTGGATTGTGACACGTTAATTTTAATTAATTTTTTTAACCTATCACAAAAAATAGATCAAATGCAAAAAATGCACTTTTTAAAGGTTTACAAGCTAGCCCTGTTTGTGATGAATCTCCACAGAAAATTTCAAGTCAAAATCTTAATAAACAAAAAAGTTATGGTTTCCAAAGTGACGGATAATGGCATTTTTCGGAGAAAATCTTGACGTGAAAAAAGTAGGTATTGATGACGTTTTTTTTTACTTTTAAACACCCCCCCCCCCCAATACATATGAGAATAACAAAAATATGATAAAACCAATTAAAAAAAATAATAACTTACTAGGTGTGAAAATACAGGTATCTTACTACCCAAAACAAGTGTTAAAAATATTTTTTTTTCCAAAAAATCGATTTTTTTTCTAGGTTTATCTGAACACACCGAATATATTATAACCTATCAAAAATGGACTTGTGTATTATACACTACATCTCAGATAAACTATAATCACGAAATGCTAATGTACTCACAAATACGCAGCTTGCACGCCCGCGAACAACACACAAGCACACACACACACACACACACACACACACACACGCACACACACAAACACATAAAGTAAGCCTAAATCGATACAAGGTTTTTTGTTTTTTTTAAGTTACATTAAAATATACCATTAAAAAAATCAATAAACTTGAAAAATTATGAATAAAAGATCCACTGATGCATTCTGCAGCCACCGAGATGTACATAGTTCTCGTCTCTCTAATACTTTGTGGGGAATTCCGCAGGGCTAACGGCGTGCAGTTGTACACTGCGACATTAGACGTTGGGGTTGACAGTAGCCACATGATAAATAGTCTCCCCGAGCCCTATGTAAACCTCAAAGTCAGTCACGTGGCTAAAGCGCTTCACTTATTAATGAAATACAAGTCTTTACAATAACAATAACAATAACAAGTCATAACAATGACGCCCTCAACATCGTCAAAGCAGTTTAGGATTGGGGCCCTGTCAAAGTTGCTCGGATGGTTATAAATAGGTTTCCACGATTTTATCCTTTTCATTGAAGTATTGTAGTGAATACACTAAACGGTGAATTTGTACATAATGTTGCGTTGACACAATCAGAATCAGAGTTTGTTTTTGAGGTTTCCCAGAATGTTGTGACTCGATGGGACCACACTCACTGTGAATTGGAAAAAAGGATCTGTGGCGGTGAAGTGCGTGACCCTGGGCCCCGTTAACAGTGAAGTGCAGACAGGAAGTGAACATGAATGTGTGCATAAGGTAACTTTCAAATACAAATGTCTATTTATCTCCCTTGCACTGAAAACCCAGTTTGACAGCCTCTTTAAACCCAGGCGAAGAAAGCGCAGGACAGGCAGGAAGTGAACAGAAGTTGTCTGTCCCTACCACTGTGGCTTATATCCCTTAGTTTACCCCTCTACACGTCACTATCTACAGCGTAGCATGTTGCTTAAGGTTGCCAACCACCCAAACACAGTCAGGACCTTAAGAAAAAAAAAAAGAACAAAACCTTGACGGGACTAGCGCTGCCATTAGGCCGTTTCAATGAAACACACCCAACAAATGGCCTAGATATTTGGTAAGGTAACAGGGCTTTTACTGTTCAGTTATTTCTGTACGTGTGTGGCTGGGACATAGGGGGAAGGTGGATGGAGTGGAGAGAGTGAGGGAGTGAGAGTGAGCCAGAGAAAGAGGGAGAAAAGGAATGAGAGAGTAATTAGTGAGAGTGGAGAGAGAGAGAAAGAGAGAGGATGAGTGAAGGAGAGAGAGAGAGAGCGAGAGAGAGAGAGAGAGCGAGAGAGAGAGAGAGAAGGGGTTGTGAGTAAATGAGAAAGATAGGTGGGTGGGGGTGAAGGAAAAGAGAGTGTGAGTGATGACTGTGTGTTCATATGTCTGTGTTGGTATGTTATTTGAGTGATGACTGTGTGTTCATGTGTCTGTGTTGGTATGTTATCTGAGTGATGACTGTGTGTTCATATGTCTGTGTTGGTATGTTATCTGAGTGATGACTGTGTGTTCATATGTCTGTGTTGGTATGTTATCTGAGTGATGACTGTGTGTCCATATGTCTGTGTTGGTATGTTATCTGCGTGATGACTGTGTGTCCATATGTCTGTGTTGGTATGTTATCTGAGTGATGACTGTGTGTTCATGTGTCTGTGTTGGTATGTTATCTGCGTGATGACTGTGTGTTCATGTGTATGTGTTGGTATGTTATCTGCGCGATGACTGTGTGTTCATGTTTCTGTGTTGGTATGTTATCCGTGTGATGACTGTGTGTTCATGTGTCTGTTTTGGTATGTTATCCGCGTGATGACTGTGTGTTCATGTGCCTGTGTTGGTATGTTATCCGAGTGATGATTGTGTGTTCATGTGTCTGTGTTGGTATGTTATCTGAGTGATGACTGTGTGTTCATGAGTCTGTGTTGGTATGTTATCTGCGTGAGGACTGTGTGTTCATGTGTCTGTGTTCGTATGTTATCTGCGTGAGGACTGTGTGTTCATGTGCCTGTGTTGGTATGTTATCTGCGTGATGAGGAGTGTAGGTATGGAGTGTGTTTGTATGTGTGTGCGCGCGCTTATGTCTGTTGCTAGACAGTAAGTAAAACTAAACATGATCTACAGTTATACAAAAAGGTGGGGTGGGGAGGGGGGGGGGTTAGGAAGGAGAGAGGATAGGGGTAGGGAGCGGGACAGAGAGAGAGAGAGAGAGGAGATAGAGAGAGAGAGAGAGAGAGAGAGAGAGAGAGAGAGAGAGAGAGAGAGAGAGAGAGAGAGAGAGGTGTTGGTGGTTTAGGCTATTTTTGTGTTGTCTTTTGTAAAGGTAAGAAATTATGTGGTTGAACTGGCTAAAACAGGAAATCATTGTATCAGTCATATCAATTGGATTGACTCCCCTTATCTGATTTTCCTTTTTCTTCTCTCCCCTATCGCCTCTGCTTTTCTCTCTCTGTCTCTGTCTCTCTCTCTCTCTTCCTCCCCTCCCGCATTCTTACTCCTTGTACCGTCAGAGAAAGCCTATCAACAATATCATTGACAACGATATTATTTTACGTTCATCGGCGACGCGTCAAGCTTCAACAAAGAAGAGCACATATTTATTAAGCTATATCAAAAACTTATTTAACTTCCCAAGACCTGTGGATAGACTTTTCAGTGAAAATTGCTGGGTGATACCGTATTTCAAACAGAGCGTACAGTAATTGTAGTATAATTTATGTGAAAAGACGTCAATAAACCAAGCAACTCACCGGGGTACTGGTTTGCCTAACTTGTTTTTCCCGTTAAACGCTTGTACAATAAGAATCCTCTGATCTTTGTACCTGTATTATTTCCACCTGCTCAGAACCACCATAAAATCTACTTTAATCTGTTTTAAGCTTGTAGGAATAAAGTTTTCTAATATTAATCTCACCTGCGTTATCTTTGGAACATGTTTAACCTGTACGATGGTTACCTGTCTAATCTACTGTAATCAGTTTTACAGCTTCTATTGAAGACAGTTTTACATCTCACCTTCGTTACCTGTACCTGTGTAACATTTTTACCTGCAAGAGGGTTGCTTGTCTAACACCTGCATCTTAAACTGCATTATCTGATCTACACCTCATGCGACGCGTGGAGAGGAAAGTTAAAATTTATGTTTGGGGCCTCTTGACCTTCGCTTGTCGCAAGGACCTGGGTATCACACGCAGAGTATTCGAGTCCAAAAGAATTCACTTTTCTGGGTTAAGCAACACAGACTATCAGAAGCTGTCGGTGGTGACCTGACTGGCGAGAATCAAAATGAGTTTATTGAGAGGTCAAACACACCGGACAGTCCACGTCACCGAGGGATTATCCGGGTACTCAGATTTCCTCCCTCTCTTTTAAAATGGTATTGGATGCACACCATTAATAATTTTAAAATTTTAAAATTCGATTTTATTTATGTCTTATAATAGCGACACCTCCCTCGTTTAAATAACACGTTTGAGCTAGAAGAGTGCATTTGAGTGAGAGTTATACATGTTGGTTACAGATCGCCGTGCTTTGAGCCTAATAGGTGATTTAGGGAAAATACGGTATTAAAAGCTAATAGAATTAAATGATCATATCCACTGCACAGCAATTTACGAAATATATTCTTTAATTAAGGAATGTCATGTCAACTTCCACAGTCACCTACAGAAGAAACACTTTTAAGACTAATCTATTATAAGATTTAAACTGTCGCGAAATGTCAGGGTCACACTCGTGACGACTGCAGCCCGGAAATACTTTAATTAAGGTGTAAGGTTTTAAAACATTTTAAACATCAACTGGAGCAGAAACGTGACCGCTAAACCGTATCTAATCTATTTTTTAGAAGAAAAAAAAACTATATACAAAATAGCAAATTATAAATGTTTTAATAAATGCACGGTAGGTAGAATACTCATAAAGCTTTCCCTTTTAAACTATGAGAACTTTTAAAGGTAACAGCTCGGTAGCTGAGATCCGACAGTCCTTCTCACATTGTCTAGGTGCCTACTCTCGGAAACCCTGAATGTCTTCGCAAAGTAATGCTTTAAAACGTGCCCATTGCAACCTGCTTACTGTACTGTGTTGTTGTTTTTGTCTGTAATAAAATGTAGGGATTTGAAGCAATGGTACCAACAGCAGCAGAAGCCACGGAGCCTTAACTCAGCTTTATTTTATTGGTTAAAAAAATGTAACTGTCACTGAATGTCAGGGTCAAAATCGTGATGGCTATGGCTAAGGTAATATAGTTAAGCGATCAGATAGAGAAATTGGACTACATGACATGTTCAGCCTCGCTCATTTGCTTACGTTTTTCAGAAAACCGATCGCTCGAATTGTGTAAATTGATCACGGAAGTTGGGTGTTGAAGCGTGCATGTGTGTGAGGAAAAGGTTGGTATGATTTGTGTGTGGTACGAGGGGGGTAGGAGGTAGTACGATATATATATATATATATTTATATATAGATAGAGAAGTAGAGAGAGAGAGAAGCAGAGAGAGAGAGAGAAAGAAGCAGAGAGAGAGAGAAGCAGAGAGAGAAGCAGAGAGAGAGAGAAGCAGAGAGAGAGAGAAGCAGAGAGAGAGAGAAGCAGAGAGAGAGAGAGAAGCAGAGAGAGAGAGAAGCAGAGAGAGAGAAGCAGAGAGAGAGAGAGAGAGAAGCAGAGAGAAGCAGAAAGAGAGAGAAGCAGAGAGAGAGAGAGAAGCAGAGAGAGAAGCAGAGAAGCAGAGAGAGAGAGAAGCAGAGAGAGAAAGAGAGAAGCAGAGAGAGAAAGAGAGAAGCAGAGAGAGAAAGAGAGAAGCAGAGAGAGAGATAAGCAGAGAGAGAGAGAGAGAGAAGCAGAGAGAGAGAGAAGCACAGAGAGAGAGAGAGAGAGAGAGAGAGAGAGAGAGAGAGAGAGAGAGAGAGAGAGAGAGAGAGGGAGAGAGAGATGTAGTTGTTTTGTGTATGAGTGTTTAACTGTTAGTGAAAAGGATCAGCCTATCTATACAAAGCGTATTGGAGCGTGTGAGCGCAGAGCGACACCATCTCATGGGTTTGTACAATAATGTACACCTGTCCAATGTACACCTGTCCAATGTACACCTGTCTAATGTACACCTGTCCAATGTACACCGACCTCCCTTCCGCAACCACTGACACACGCATCCTCAGCACACACGCATCCTCAGCACACACGCATCCTCAGCACACACGCATCCTCAGCACACACGCATCCTCAGCACTTTTACTATTTTTTTAGGGCGTGACGATCAAACAAGACGGAAATGATTATGAAGAGGGGGAGTGGGTGGGGTGGGTGGGGGTAGGGAAGAAGACGAAGAAGGAAGAGAAGAAGAAGCGACGAGGAGGAGGAGAAGAAGAAGAAAAAAGCTAAAAAGAAAAAAAAAGAAAGAAAGAAAGATCGAGAGAAGAACAAAGAGATACAGGAGAGGGAGAAGGAAAAAGCTTTAAAAAACAATTAAAAACAGTTTAATGACTGTTGTGCGGGGGAGGTGAGGGTTTCGTTAGGGGA
This sequence comes from Oncomelania hupensis, assembly GCA_036898135.1. Classification (NCBI taxonomy): domain Eukaryota; kingdom Metazoa; phylum Mollusca; class Gastropoda; order Littorinimorpha; family Pomatiopsidae; genus Oncomelania; species Oncomelania hupensis. Next base: position 5,789,601 of record CM072512.1, read on the forward strand.
GGGGTGGGGTGGGGTAGGGGTGTATGTAGCCTACGTCAAAACGACGTGTATGAGGTGATGAGGTAGACGTGCAAGAGAAGAGGAAGAATGTTGTGGACGTCACGCTTGGAGCCAAGGTCGTAAGGCCGAGCCTAAGTGGGGCAGATCGGATAAAAAAACCACACACACACAAAAAAAATCAAGAGGGCAAGCCATTCAGATGTACTTCCAAACACGCGCACACGAAGCATTTTCAAAGTGTACATTTTCGTGGGCCTCGGTTGTTTTTTTAAACTTAAGTGGAATGATTTTTTCTCTGGACTATCTGCAAGCTAAATAAATAATAAATTAAAAAAAAACCAATTTTGACATACAGCGTAAACGTGTTGAGCAAAATGATGACTCTGGACTATTGAAAAAAGAGAAAAATAAACTGATGTAATACTAGCTGCACAATAACTCAAAATCGGTCAAGATCTGAGATCAACACAATTTTGACAAAAAGTGAAATTCTCGGCCACACAGCGACCGATTGGCAGACAAACTAACTACCACTGAATGACTGATCATAATTGGATATATATCTGAATACCAAATATTATTAAAATCGCTTGAAGACATATTGAGCAAAACGTGTTTAGCAAAGAATTGAACTCAAAAGTCAAAATCGGTCATGTGAAGATGGCAAGCAAAATTTCATATGTTTCCAAAAAAGTGGTTTTTTCGTGTGACAGGCTAACAGATTGACCGACACACCGGCATTTGACTCGTTCTAATTTCCGACGATTGATTTCAAAGTATTTCCAGAAAATATCAGAACATCTGAACACAATCGCTGAGACAGATGGGTAGCAAAACGTGTAGAAGGATAGAAGAATCAGTGTTCCCGATTACGCACAGTAGTGCGTCAATTACGCACAAAATATGAAAAATGACGCAGAAAAATTTGCATATGTGCGTCCTGTGGACGCACACTTTTTTTTTCGAAAAGCTGAAGTCAAAAATACGACCAACGAGTGGCGATCTAATTCACGGCATAATCAGAATCCAACTGAGACTGCCATTGGCATTGCAGACGATTAAAGATTGTGTCGGGAGTTGTCGTTCTTAAAAATCGCATGCGCGCGCATTGTAAACTTCCTCCAAGCAATCCATTCACCGAACAGAAGAAATCTTCGTGAATCCATTCTTTGATTCTATCATACACGATCATGTCACTTCTGACTTGGTTGACTGGGCCCAAAACCCGTTCATCCACAGCAACACCAAGTACAGATCCAGAAGCTGTTGTGCAGGGTGCTCTGAAGGAGTTTGCAGCAACCAAGCGTCTCAGGCTTAAATAAACATTTAATACATGTTTTAATTTTTTGGTTTTATATGATTATGATAACTAATGTGACGCTTTAACAGAGTTTTAAAAAAATAAAAAAATAATGAGGCTTGGACTTGTTTTTACATTTCTTTTTCCGATTTGGGGACTCTCAAAATTTGCACAAGGAACAAAGAAGAAGAAGAAGAAGAAGAAGAAGAAGAGAAAGAAGAAGAAGAAGAAGAAGAAGAAGAAGAAGAAGAAGAAGGACAAAAAGAACAAGGACAAGAAGAACAAGGACAACAAGAAGAAAGAAAAGGAAGAAAGGAAGAGAGAGAGACGTGAAGACAAAGAAGAAGAAGAAGAAGAAGAAGAAGAAGAAGAAGAAGAAGAAGAAGAAGAAGAAGAAGAAGAAGAAGAAGAAGAAAAAGAAGAAGATAAAAACGCTGTGTAATAAATGTAATAAATAAAAGGCGGAGAATGAGGAAAAAAAGATGTTTAAAACAAAAAAAGGCAGATGTCTACCTGCATCAAGACAAATTCACAGACGGAGAATCGCATGAATGAACATTGAGGTTTAACGTCTACTCCCACCATTGGCGATATGGCAGACGGGGATAACCATCCCAGGGAAAGAGGGGTAAGGACCTGAATCAACACTGAACCACCAAGCAATCACACTGCTAAAATGGACAGTGAAAAATGGCCACATTTTATATCGCCCACCACGGGATTCGAACCTGGATCATCGGTGTGCCAGTGGAACGCTGTACTACTGAGCTGAGGGGTTGGGACTAAGCAGAATCGTATACAGACCAACAATAGTGGTCAAATCGTGCTTTACGTACTAAGACAGGTCTCGTGGCTAAGGCCTGTATAGGACGATACAAACCAAACAGATGCTAAGCACCATCACGTCCATACGGGCTGCGCGCCATGCCTGTCCAATACTCTGGTACAAACTACTCATCTGTGACCCACCGTGAGCAGCCATCCATGACAGAACATGGTGACAAGCACGCGTCCTACTGACAAACTCTGCGTTTTCATCCTCGTCATCCTTCTAATCATCATCCTAATCCTCCTCCTCCTCCTCCTCCTCATCATCATCATCATCATCGTCGTCGTCGTCGTCGTCATCATCATCTTCATAATCATCATCTATACCGTTTGCATAATAACTAGTAATAAAATTACCGTGCCAAACTGTCAAGTGTACCTCTTATTTACAACATTAGCCTCATCTTCTTCTTTCTCTTCCTCATCCTTCTCACACTCCTCCTCCTCCTCCTCCTCATCATCATCATCGCCTACATCGTTGTCGTCCTTGTCATCATCATTATTCATCATCACCTCTAATGCCATCATTACGTTTTTTTGCAGCCTCCTTAATAATACTTTCCCATGGTCTGATATAGAAAATCGATTTTATTTCGCCAAGTGATATATTCTATCCCTATCCTATCCTGTCCCGTAACCCGGAGGTCGTAGGGGCACCACAGATGATCGTTTAACCAGCATACTCCATCATTCTCTGTCCTCAGCAGCCCTGATGGCTTCGCTCAGTGTCAAACCAGTCCATTCTCCAATGTTGTCCTCCCACCTCTTTTTCGGTCTCCCTCTTCTTCTACCTCCTTGCACTGTGCCTTGCAGAATAGTCTTTGCAAGGCCTGATGATCTGGTGACGTGGCCATACCATCGGAGTTTCCGTTTACTCACCACTGTGAGCAGGTCATCGTGTTGTCCAATGGCTTGTGTGATGGTCTGTCGGACTTCGTAAGTGATATATTACATACATATAAAACACCTGCAACATATTATCCTTGATGCTGGCCAAAAATATCATTTCATCTAATTTCATTTAATCTCTCTTTATCTCATCTTCGCTGGTCATTATTTGATTCATACTATTGTTTATCGCAGAGCTATAAAGATGGAGTCAAGGGTCTGCGATAATGAAATGAGACAATGGATTCGCCGTTCCACATACTCAAGGCGCTGGGAGGAAATCCAGAAAGCAAAAAAACCGATTTGGTAAAGTCAAGGATCAAACCCACGTTGTCCAATACGCACAGACTGCAAACTATTTCTCCTAATCCTCCTCCTCCTCCTCCTCCTCCTCATCATCATCATCATCATCTCATCATCATCATCATCATCATCATCATCATCATCATCATCACCATCATCATCATCATCATCATCATCATCATCATCAATCAGCATCTAATTAAATCTAATCTAATCATCATTATCTTCAGAAAGAAAGAAAGCAATAAAAAAAGAACTTCTGCAGGTTCTAGCCACTGATCGAGCATGAACAACATAGTTTGCTACAGTCAAGATTCGAACTCACGTCGCCCAGAATACACGTACATGATGCTTGCCCCGTTCATCACTGAGCATCCCTTGCCATTATATCAATACAGAATGACCTCCCCTGCCTCAACATGAATACAGACTGACGTGGCTTGACACTATATGAATTTAGATATACCTCCCTGGCCACTATAAGATTACTACACTGCCCTCTCTGGCCACTATAAGACTACTACAGACTGCCCTCCCTGGTCACTGTAAGACTACTACAGACTGCCTTCTCTGGCCACTATAAGACTACTACAGACTGCCCTCCCTGGTCACTATAATACTACTACACTGCCCTCTCTGGCCACTATAAGACTACTACAGACTGCCCTCCCTGGCCACTATAATACTACTACAAACTGCCCTCTCTGGCCACTATAAGACTACTACAAACTGCCCTCCCTGGCCACTATAAGACTACTACAGACTGCCCTCCCTGGCCACTATAAGACTACTACAACTGCCCTCCCTGGCCACTATAAGACTACTACAGACTGCCCTCTCTGGCCACTATAAGACTACTACAGACTGCCCTCTCTGGCCACTATAAGACTACTACAGACTGCCCTCTCTGGCCACTATAAGACTACTACAGACTGCCCTCCCTGGCCACTATAAGACTACTACAGACTGCCCTCTCTGGCCACTATAAGACTACTACAGACTGCCCTCCCTGGCCACTATAAGACTACTACAAACTGCCCTCTCTGGCCACAACTAAACCACAAACTGCCAAGGCTAACAAGAAAGACGTCCGTGCAAAATGGCGCCTAAAACACTTCACCAAAACCTGCCTTGCTTTATTTATCATCATAAAACAGGTGTAAAGCATTTAGCACTTTGAGGTCAGGAGCCACAGCTATACAGACACTAGTCCTCATACAACTGTACTTTAGATGCTTTTTTTCACCACCACCCCATCACCTTAATACACCCCTCTACACACAAAACCACACGTACAAACACAAGCAAGCGCGCCATCTAGTCACTATAATGAAATAAAAAAACAATGTCTCAAAAGCCATCAACTCTTTCTCCATCCTGCCACCTAAAACAATAATATGTACATCAGTGTGTCCCGATGCTAGTCCCCCGATCCCTCCCCCCACTCATTCGTACTCGCCCCTCACACCCCTCCACACACGTCCTTTCTCACTTGCATTACATTGTCACTACACTTGTAATCGATGATTGTGCAACACTGGGCTTTGATAAAATAGTTATGTTTATCTCCCAATTCCATCTAGTCTCCCTATGCCTCTCCCCCTCGCTACTCCTAACCCCTCACTTCCTGACAATCTCCCTGCGATGAAAATGTATGTCTCTCACACTCCGCGTGTCCCACTTTTGCTTTCATTAATAATAATTATTCCTCTTAATATATAGACGGGCCTCTAATACCACAGGTTAGATTGGAGTCTTGTTGCTGACTTATCATTTGTCTCTCTCCCTCCCTCTCTCTCTCACACACATACACAAGCATCTACAAACACATACGCGCATAAACACACAAACGTACACACACACAAACACCTCCTACAAACATATACAATATACACACCATAATCATCTTCTCTTTTTCATACACAGTCCGCATACTCCTCACACAGACATACAAGCACGTTCCCTCCATCCTCTCTTTTTTTCTTACTACAACACCCCCCCCCCTTCACCTTACCACCCGCCCACTCAACCCTTATCCCTTTAAATTTCCCTTTCAACTGTCATCACTCCTGGCCGACCGTTGGAGACGGCAACAAACAGTGCGTGACCGTTACAAGCGGAGACCAAACACATTCCCTGCAGTTTCTTGACCCATCAAAAAAAAAAACTATAAAAAAAACCCACTGCATGGAGCATAATTTAGACATTTTTATCGTGGCCACACAGACAGGCCAGGCCGGCAGAGGAAAAAGAGCAGATATTCACTTATAAAAAGACTTCAACGCCAACATGGCACACACGCACACACACACACACACACACATAGATGTAAATCACACACACACAGACACACACACAAATAGATTTACACCACAGGCACTCTCAATTGCACACAAAGATTTGCTTTCACGTATAAATTATTTTACCCTCTTGTCCACGGATTAATTAATCTACGTTTAAAATATTATGTTCCCTTAAGCTTCCTTCACAGTACATACAATACAGCAACTTCACGCTAATGCACTGGTGTTTTCATGTATGTTTTGCCTGTTTTCAAAACCTCGTGTTTCATTTATACCATCATTATAAAATGCGGTGAATAGCTCATACTGTCTAAGCAGCGTTTAACGGCGTGTGGCGTTGGCACGAGTTCCCTCGATGTGCATCAAGCACGCAAAAATCAGTGTTTGATTTCTAGCTCAGTTTAACAAGACTTCGTTCGATTCGTTTGATAGGAGTGATATTAGCGCGAAGGTCGCCTGCATTGCAATGTACAGATTAAGTGAGCTCCTCTGGAAGCTGGAGTTAGATTCTGTATCGGCCAGCGCCTTGAGCAGCTCTTCAGCTGGAAAAGCGCTATATAAGTACGATAAAACAAATAAATAAATAAATACATAAAGACAACAGGAGTTTGGGGGTATTCCTTTAGGGGGGCAACACCATTAATACTAGATGCGATACGCGCTTTTTTCCTAAACCAGAGTAAAAACCAGAGCAAAGACCATCCTCCAAGGCACATTGCAAGGAGGTAGAAGAAGAGGGAGACCGAAAAAGAGGCGGGAGGACAACATTCGAGAATGGACTGGTTTGACACTGAGCGAAACAATCAGGGTTGCTGAGGACAGGGAAAGATGGAGTACGCTGGCTAAACGATCATCTGTGGTGCCCCTACGACCTCCGAGTTATGGGATAGGATAGGATAGAATAGGATAGAATAGAATAGAGTCAAAACGCGGCGATTTGTAACCAACATACACGCTCACACCTTATACACAGTCCTACAAACGCAACACACATTCATCACTCAAACATGTGGTTTTATAAGCAAGAGAGATTGAACCATCCCTGTAAGTTACATACAACACGTTTTAAACTGGGACAACTGCCCTTGTCTAAGACAACTTGTTTACTATCACTCCATGTATCGCTTTCGTACATCAGAACGGAAGACGAGTGTCCGTTTCTTCGTTGACTGTTACACATGAAAACGAAACCTCGGTATAAAAACCTACAAGTCGCCCCAGTGTTGTTGATCATGCATGCATCATGATCATCATCAGGGACTAATGCGCCGCGTGTTAAGTGTGACATAAACTGTCCTCTCTTCACTTCACCGAACACACACACACACACACACACACACACACACACACACACAACCAAATGAAATGCCCTAAAAGGACCCAATTTGACCACGCGTCCTCGACAGATCTGTTTAACGTTCACAATGAATGTTGCACCTCTGGAAAAAATTAGATTGCAACAACAACAAACCCAACTCTTTCAAAAGAATAGAGAATTTTAAAATCATTTCATTCCGTAGTTTTTGTGCCACTGCTAGCTACCTTTGCTACCGCCAAAAATATCTTCTATTAGATCTTAGAGCGTATTGGTGTACCGTGAAACAGGGGAAACCACTCCCTGTCCGAGAACAGAAATGGAAAATTCAAACGTTTGCGGTGGGTTTGGGCAAGGAAAGCCCACTGTACCATGATTTCATGTGATAACAAAGCCCACTGTACCATGATTTCAATGTGATAACAAAGCCCACTGTACCATGATTTCAATGTGATAACAAAGCCCACTGTACCATGATTTCATGTGATAACAAAGCCCACTGTACCATGATTTCATGTGATAACAAAGCCCACTGTACCATGATTTCATGTGATAACAAAGCCCACTGTACCATGATTTCATGTGATAACAAAGCCCACTGTACCATGATTTCATGTGATAACAAAGCCCACTGTACCATGATTTCATGGGATAACAAAGCCCACTGTACCATGATTTCATGTGATAACAAAGCCCACTGTACCATGATTTCATGTGATAACAAAGCCCACTGTACCATGATTTCATGTGATAACAAAGCCCACTGTACCATGATTTCATGTGATAACAAAGCCCACTGTACCATGATTTCATGTGATAACAAAGCCCACTGTACCATGATTTCATGTGATAACAAAGCCCACTGTACCATGATTTCATGTAATAACAAAGCCCACTGTACCCACTGTACCATGATTTCATGTGATAACAAAGCCCACTGTACCATGATTTCATGTGATAACAAAGCCCACTGTACCATGATTCATGATACAAGCCCACTGTACCATGATTTCATGTGATAACAAAGCCCACTGTACCATGATTTCATGTGATAACAAAGCCCACTGTATCATGATTTCATGTGATAACAAAGCCCACTGTACCATGATTTCATGTGATAACAAAGCCCACTGTACCATGATTTCATGTGATAACAAAGCCCACTGTACCATGATTTCATGTGATAACAAAGCCCACTGTACCATGATTTCATGGGATAACAAAGCCCACTGTACCATGATTTCATGGGATAACAAAGCCCACTGTACCATGATTTCATGTGATAACAAAGCCCACTGTACCATGATTTCATGTGATAACAAAGCCCACTGTACCATGATTTCATGTGATAACAAAGCCCACTGTACCATGATTTCATGTGATAATAAAGCCCACTGTACCATGATTTCATGTGATAACAAAGCCCACTGTACCATGATTTCAATGTGATAACAAAGCCCACTGTACGATGATTTCATGTGATAACAAAGCCCACTGTACCATGATTTCATGGGATAACAATGCGGATTTTAGGGTAAACTCATTTTCGTCAAAAGTAAACGACGCCTTCGAATGAAGGCCCTTTGATGTCACCAACGGAGGCGAAGCCGTGACAGTCTGAATGAATGAATAGTGACGTGTAACGTCCACACCCGCCATTGATTGGATGTATGCAGACAGTGAGAACCATCCCAGGAAAGAAGGGGCAGGGACCTATATCCTACTGCTAAGGTATATCCTACTGCTAAGGTGTATATCCTACTGCTAAGGCATATCCTACTGCTAAGGTATTTCCTACTGCTAAGGTATATCCTACTGCTAAGGTATATACTACTGCTAAGGTATATCCTACTGCTAAGATATATCCTACTGCTAAGGTATATCCTACTGCTAAGGTATAACCCTACTGCTAAGGAGGAGTTAAAATGGCAGTTTTATTTTGCACACTGATCTACCTACGGCAGTAAGTCAAAGGCAACAACTCTGACGTCCGTTGTCTTTCACACGCAAATCATCACCTCCATAGTCCTTTACGAGTAGATATCGGCTGCTAACGACACTTTTGTTTACAGAAATAAAATATAAAGTTGTAGCAATTGTTTACTGAAATTAACAGCTCTCTCTCTCTCTCTCTCTCTCTCTCTCTCTCTCTCTCTCTCTCTCTCTCTCTCTCTGGGAGAGACTTTGTTTCAATAATAGTCGGAATGACACACTTTCACAGTAAGAAACGTTTGGATACGACATAAACAAAGGCAGTCGACATAGATTCAGCATGCTACCCGTTCGTGCTGCAACAAACACACGAACACGAGACTTTAATTGTTGGGATTAGCTAGATAACCTTATTTGCCCTGTGAATTGAGGTCCAGCCATTTTTTTCGTTTAAAAGTGTCTTCTACACCATTTTTATTCTTCTCAATTGGAAATAAATCTAGGATACGTTTTACCGGCTATTTGGAAATAAAACTCAACTTTCAATCTTAGATTGCAATGTCTTCGTCTGCTGCACACACATTCACAAGACTCACCTCACAATCACCACAGGCAAACTGGCCTACGTACTTTCAGGAGCAAAAACATGCCAAAGACTTGGCAATATTTTATTCGTTTTCATCCTTACACATTTAGCAACTGACATCAGGGTCAGATTCCCCGATCACATTCCCCGATCAGGGATATCTAGTCTTGGGTGATAATATTATTACAGCGCATCTTGAACTGCTCACGGACTGCGCTGGACCAAGTTAGGTTCAACTCCATGCCACTCAAGAAGCACTTTTGCTGCAAGTATGGACCGGGCACTGAAAGTACAGTGGAGAAAAGTTGGTCGCGGGGTGGAAAGAGAGAGAGAGAGAAAGAGAGAGAGAGATAAGATAAGATAACAATTTTATTTTACAAGGGTAAAAGAGTAAGCGCTGAGAGAGAGAGAAAGAGAGAGAGAGAGAGAGAGAGAGAGAGAGAGAGAGAGAGAGAGAGAGAGAGAGAGAGAAGATAATATAAGATAATTTTATTTTGCAAGGGTAAAAGAGTAAGCGCTGAGAGAAAGAAGATAAGATAACATAAGATAACAATTTTATTTTGCAAAGGTAAAAGAGTAAGAGCTGAGAGAGAGAGGAGATAAGACAAGATAAGATCACAATTTTATTTTGCAAGGGTAAAAGAGTAAGCGCTGAGAGAGAGAGAGAGAGAGAGAGAGAGAGAGAGAGAGAAGATAAGACAAGATAAGATAACAATGCTATTTTGCAAGAAGTGTAAAAGGGTAAGCGCTGAGAGAGAGAGAAGATAAGATAAGATAAGATAAGATAAGGTGCGATAACAATTTTATTTTGCAAGGGTAAAAGAGTAAGCGCTGAGAGAGAGAGAGAGAGAGAGAGAGAGAGAAAGAGAGAGAGAGAGAGAGAGAGAGAGAGAGAGAGAGAGGAGAATGATGGAAAACAGATAGACAGGGAGACATATAAAGACAGAGACAGACAGAGAAGGAGACAAAGAGAGAAGGATAGGGGAGAGACAGAGAGAAAAGGACAAAAGGCAGACAGATTGAGATGGCTGGTACTGGAGAGAGCGACAAAGCGAGAGGCACAGAGTGAAAAGGTCTGAGTCAATTGGGGGATAATGGCACTAGGCAAGCGTGTGGTCGCTGCTACTACCCCTAATCAATAGAACTAGCATGCCTCGCGCCTCCTGCAACCGTCCCGTGCCAGTCCGCCTACGACTGCGCAACGCCTCTCAGTACCCGCACAAACGATGCATTCAGCTTAGGTTGTCAGAACTCAAAACAAACCGCCTTATCACACAAAAAGCGACATTTGAACGGTAGATAATCCCTGTCAAAATTGATCCATAATGAAGGTGTAGAGTTTAAACAAAGGTCAAGGGACTATAGCTGTAGTAAGCTAAGGTCGACCAAATATATATATCCAGCGCCATGTGCACTGCGAGAGGATTCTAAGTCATTATAAGAAACTGAGAAGATAAACAAAAATAGTCACTACACTACAAACAAGAAGTCAGTTTTTTTAAGTCAATATTTCGGTATTAAAACTTTCCTCAAGACAAATTCAATATATCTTTTTTTTAACATCAATTACATTTTAAAACTATTTAGTCTGCCTGGCGCAGAGTGAATCAAATCAGGAGATGCGAAGCAAGAGAGAGAGACAGACGAGGGACTACAACAAGTGGTAAAAGGTAAAGGTAAAGGTAGTCCCATAGCCTTGTGGCCGTAGGGGAGCGTGATGTTGGAGATCACACTTATCTTGGGCCAGCGTAATGAGGGTGATGCCCATCTCTCTCCCTCGCTGCTTTACCTTCCCCACCCTTAAGAGAGTAGGTATTCAGTCACAGTTGAGTCAACTGGGGGCGTTGTTATTTGTTGCTTCACGTTTTGCGGTCACCCATCCAAGTGCTAACCGCACTGGACGGTGCTTAACTTGCGACACAGTAGCGAGTGCTCCAACCACTGCGCTATCCGACACCCCTTTACAACAAGTGAGAAGGGATGAACAAAGTGCCCCACAAAGTGGAAGAGAGAGAGAGAGACGAACAACAGAAGAGATGGTGAGAGAAAGGGGAAAGTGGGATGAGATATGGGGAAAAGAATGGGGAAAGAATGGGGAAGGACAAAAGTGGAAGGGAAAAACCAGCGAAACAGTCTGCCCTGCCATGCCTGGATGTCCTCCAAATCAACCATGATGAATGCATCCGGGACAACACCAGCTGACCCCAAGGTCAAGGTCTCTCCGTTACCGACGTGAGGCCGCCGCCCGCCATTTGTCAGCAGTAGTACCCCAGATACTAACTGCCCCCCCCCCACCCACCCACCCACAACGGGAGGTGCGATAGTATCCTTAAGACTGGCTGCACAGTGGCCTGGCATCCGTAATCGTCTGTATCGATGGGGTCTAGGTGCTAAGTTATTCACGGTATTTACTCCGATCCCGGCAACGACTGTCCCCTCATCACTACATTGGTTTCTGTCTTTGCACGCTTCTCTGTCTCCACTGTCGTCCGCAAAGAGCGACTTTTGGGACGGCAGATAATCCTATAGAAAGTTTCACACTTACGTAGCCAGCGCCACGGACTGGGATGTAAACAAGACCAAAGGGAGATAACCGCAGCTAAAGCGACCCACACTGCGGGGCATTTGGAAGGGAGATCATCCTGTCAATGTTTCGTCCTTCTGTCGCCAGAGCCATGCACCTTAGTAAGGGATAACATCATCGTCAGCAGCCGCAGCAACAGCTTGAGTCGGGAGTAGAAGCAAACGTGGGGCGCGCTTCTTGAGCGTGTGGAGCAGCACCGTAGCTGCTGTTATTTCCCTCAAAAGGCAACATCTTTTTTTTTGTTTTCTTATATTTTCCCTTTCCGTGCACCAACCGTTCCTTCGTGGGAATCGCGTCGCTGCTGCTGTTAATGCAAAGGTGGATACCTGTCAGTTGACGGACCATTAGAGGCTACTTACTATCGTCATTGCGAGTAACAGCAGCGAATAGCATGTACTGTAGGGATGACACTGCACGTCGTTTCATGCAGCAGCACTGCTTACAAAAGTTATAGGACATGTTCAATACGGAGCTATTTTTCAACCTATCCTATCCTATCCTGTCCCGTAACCCGGAGGTCGTAGGGGCACCACAGATGATCGTTTAACCAGCATACTCCATCTTTCTCTGTCCTCAGCAGCCCTTTTCAACCACCCTGTATTATAATTACTGGCAAATGAGCTAACATTTCCAAGTACTGTTTCCAAGTTAATAAATCTCCGCGACCACTCGTCACAAAAAGCAACCACTTTTCTTTATTAGTAATAAACAAATTCTTAAAAAAAAATAAAATAAATAAATTAGCAATAAAAATGTCATCTAGTTTTTAGTTTAGCAATTTGTCTATAGCACAACGCTATGAAATGGAGTTGACACATTCGACCAATGCACAATTAGCATAATAAAGAAATGACTCAATTACCACACTAGGGAGTGTATTGATTGGTTTAATAGAGCTATCGTTCACGTAGTCAGGGGTAATATTTCTTCGGTGTGTACAAACGCGTCTTCAGTCAAGTGCTCACCTACTTCAAATTTGATTTATTGCAGGTTGCAGATAACTGCGCTTGGCAAACTGATGTTGTAAGGGTTGCCTAGTAATTTACAAGAACGGTTAAAGTGGATAAAATCAGGCGCGCTCTGCACGTTTCTAGTTTGACTAGATGTAAGACTACTGTCGCCATTCTTCACCTTATTATGACATCGTACTGTTTCGTTTTCTGCTAAAAGACAGAGAGTGTGTGAGAGAGAGAGCGAGAGAGAGAGAGAGAGAGAGAGAGGGAGGGAGGGAGGGAGGGAGAGAGGGAGGGAGAGAGGGAGACAGAGAGAGACGAGAGTGCGACACAGACAGTGAAAGTGAAAGAGAGAAGAGAGAGGAGAGACAGGGAGACTAAAAGTGAGAGTAAAAGAGACAGAGATATAGACAGACTGTGAAAGTGAGAGAGAGAAGGAGAGAGAATTGTATTGTAAGAGACAGAGAGAGATAATTGTATTGTGTGTGTGTGTGTGTAAGAAAGAGAGAGAGAGAGGAAGAGAGAGGAAGGAAAGAGAGAATTTTACTATCAAGCCAAGAGAAAGATTAAGTGATAGACAGACAGACAAGGAGGCAGACAAGCAAACGGAAGGACGGACAGACAGACAGATCAATAGATAGATAGATAGAGAAAGAGATATAGATAGACAGTTAGACTGACAGACAGATAGATAGATAGATAGATAGATAGATAGATAGATAGATAGATAGATAGATAGATAGATAGATAGATAGATAGATAGATAGATAGATAGATAGATAGATAGATAGATTGGTGGATATGTGGGTAGGTAACAACAATGAGCCATCAAGAATGGTACAGTTATGGGGGAGGGGGAAGAGAGGGCGGTAAAAATGGACCCAGTGTAGTAGATACGTCAGTGTAATAGATACATCAATGTAGTAGATACGTCAGTGCAGTAGATACGTCAATGTAGTAGATACGTCAGTGCAGTAGATACGTCAATGTAGTAGATACGTCAGTGCAGTAGATACGTCAATGTAGTAGATACGTCAGTGTAATAGATACGTCAATGTTGTAGATACGTCAATGTAGTAGATACGTCAATGTAGTAGATACGTCAGTGTAATAGATACGTCACTGTAGTAGATACGTCGGTGCAGTAGATACGTCAATGTAGTAGATACGTCAATGTAGTAGATACGTCAGTGTAGTAGATACGTCAATGTAGTAGATACTTCAATGTAGAAGATACGTTTTGCGTGTTTGAAAATTGGGGAAAGGGGTTGAAACACGGGTTGCATCGTCAGCGAAAGTCCGGTAGCCACAGCGCTAGGTCAGCGAAAGTCCGGTAGCCACAGCGCTAGGCCAGCGAAAATCCGATAGCCACAGCTCTAGGCCAGCGAAAGTCCGGTAGCCACAGCGCTAGGCCAGCGAAAGTCCGGTAGCCACAGCGCTTGGCCAGCGAAAGTCCGGTAGCCACAGCTCTAGGCCAAACGAGGATAGCATCCACCAACCCGAAATCTCACCACATTACAACCATTTGTTGATCATTTTAATATGTTTATACACTTGGTGTCTTTAAAATTACAAAGGTAAATAAAGCTTAAATGAAATAAAACGAAATAAAATAAATAAATAAATAAATAAATAAATAAATAAATAAATAAATAAATAAATAAAGTCAAATAAATAAATAAACAGCTCGGGAATTACTAAACAGCAGCACCAAGATCTAACCAACCCCCAGCAGCTGTGACCTGTTGCAGTAACCTTTGATTTAATTCTGCCAGCTTGGCACTTTATGTGTTGTTACTTACAGTTTACTGACGAGTGGCAGTCACTGAGCTAATTAACCCATGTAATAATGCCCACACACACGAGTGGCAGTCACTGAGCTAGTTAACCCATGTAACAATGGCCACACACACGAGTGGCAGTCACTGAGCTAGTTAACCCATGTAACAATGGCCACACACACGAGTGGCAGTCACTGAGCTAGTTAACCCATGTAACAATGGCCACACACACGAGTGGCAGTCACTGAGCTAGTTAACCCATGTAATAATGCCCACGCACACGAGTGGCAGTCACTGAGCTAGTTAACCCATGTAACAATGGCCACACACACGAGTGGCAGTCACTGAGCTAGTTAACCCATGTAATAATGCCCACACACACTAGTGGCAGTCACTGAGCTAGTTAACCCATGTAATAATGCCCACACACACTAGTGGCAGTCACTGAGCTAGTTAACCCATGTAATAATGCCCACCCACACTAGTGGCAGTCACTGAGCTAGTTAACCCATGTAATAATGCCCACACACACTAGTGGCAGTCACTGAGCTAGTTAACCCATGTAATAATGCCCACCCACACGAGTGGCAGTCACTGAGCTAGTTAACCCATGTAATAATGGCCACACACACGAGTGGCAGCCACTGAGCTAGTTAACCCATGTAATAATGGCCACACACACGAGTGGCAGTCACTGAGCTAGTTAACCCATGTGATAATGGCCACACACACGAGCTGGGAGGTAGTGGGGGAATTGGGAGTGGAGGATACATAATTCATTCAGCCTGTGTGCTTCTTCTCGCTAGTTTATGAATGAATGAATGAGAGAGAACTAAGTTACTTACACAACGCATAAAAACTTTCACACCCTTAG
Source organism: Oncomelania hupensis (assembly GCA_036898135.1). NCBI lineage: Eukaryota > Metazoa > Mollusca > Gastropoda > Littorinimorpha > Pomatiopsidae > Oncomelania > Oncomelania hupensis. The sequence goes on from CM072512.1 coordinate 5,805,248, forward strand.
GATGCGGACGGCCATCGATGAATGCTGTTTGTCCTTTCCTAGTTGTATCTTGGGTGTATCTATAGGTCTCTTTTTATATGTGATCTCATATGAAGAATGACGTAATAATAGGAGTCTAGGACCTCACAACCGCCATCAGACGATCAGTGACCGACCATTTGTGCTCCATTTTAATCAAATAAATCACCAGTACCCAGCATTCGACGTTCATTGATAATTTGCTCAGGTCTGTGACAGTGTTCACATGTTGTTGATCCAGCAAGGTACACAGTTGAAACGCTGAGCAGTCTCAGACTCAAGACCGCAGCGAGTGGAAATGTTGGGGCTGCCGAAGTTAGGTCGACCCTCATGGCAGATAGCACCTTGAGCAGCTCTCTGAACTGGCGTTGGCGCCATCTTATGGTGATGATGGTCTTAAATACTGCTGCTTGCAGTAGTGATGATGTGCAAGCTGTTGACTACGACAGCGCTGAAGAGTTTTTGGTCACAGATTTATTTAACACGTGCGAAACCAATCCTCAGAAACTGGCGAATGGGTGACGACGAGACGGCGACATTAGACGAGACAAGCGAGACGAGAGAGAGACAGAGAGGGAGAAAGAGGAAGAGAGAGAGAGAGAGAGAGAGAGAGAGGGGGGGAGAGAAAGAGAGAGTGACAGAGAAAGAGAGAGCGAGACAGACAGAGATGGAGAGAGAGGGAGGGAGAGAGAGAAAGAAAGAGAGAGAGAGAGAGAGAGAGAGAGAGAGAGAGAGAGAGAGAGAGAGAGAGAGAGAGAGAGAGAGAGAGAGAGAGACCAGACATGTTATTGACAACAAGGATACAGAGTTTAGGAGGGAACCTAGTCTTATAATCAATCGTTCCTCACATCATTCATTTCTTTTAGGTAATTTTTTTTAAATGGGTGTGGGGAAAGGGTGTGGAGGTTAGGGGCCTGGAGGCCCAACTTCAGCTTTCTGTAAGACGCAAAATGACATTTATAAGTACTTCGTTCTTCACAGGTGAAGTTGAAAGGTTCCACTTTTTATTTTTATTTTATTTTATTTTGGTATTTTATTTTATTTATTTTTATTTATTTTATTTATTTATATATATTTTTTAAATTTATTTATTTTTATTTTATTTTTCTTTTTTACAATTTATTTATTTATTTATTTATTTTAAATTTGTTTTTTAATGTGAACTAATTGTTATAAGGGAATATAATGTAGGTTGTTAAAAGTGTATGTGTATGTCAGTAATATGATGATTTTTATGGTTTGATAATTTGGAAAATATCTATGATGTGCGCACGGTAGATTTCGTAAATTGTTAATTCTACATCACTACAACTTGTGTTAATCTGATGAATAAAAATTGATACAACAACAACAACAACACAACATATCATTCACACTCACATTTTTTTGATTTTCAGTCGTATATACCAACAAAGACAAGACAACTAACTATAAGAACTATTATGCAGCGTACAAAAAAAGATATACGACAATCAATATTGCTGTTTCAATTACACAGTACATAACACTGATTACGTCATATTAAGGTAATGTTGCCTTAATGTACGTTTGAATGATGGAAGAGTGGTACACGCTCGAACGTTTAAAGGAAGAAAGTTCCAGATTAGAGATCCTGAGAATGCCAAACTATACTTAGACAGCTCAATTCGTGTTCGAGGCAGTAGGTATTTGTTGGACCCGTAACAATCTGTGGCAGCAATTAATAGAGAGCTGAAATAAGGTTGTGGCCGGCCATCAAAGAGTTTCACGATTTTGAATGAAAACTGATGGCATAAAGACATTAGGTTTGCAGTTTTAAATTTTCCCGATGATGAAAGACTGGTATCCTCAATGATAATCTCCCCTGCTGTACGGTGCAAGGAGTTTAGTTTACTGATATGCACTCCTCCTGCACCATTATTATTATTTATCATTCTTATATAGCGCTTTTTCAGCTCAATAGCTGCTCAAGGCGCTGGTCGATATAGGATCTAACTCAAGCCGCCCGAAGAGCCCACGTGCTGCCTTGGGCGCACAGTCTGACGTTCAGACGACTGAGCACAATCCTAGGCGACCGGGGAAGGGGGAGAATAGAAAACTATACATTGAAACAACCATCAGACTAATAGCAATAGTAAGATGGCCAATGCTTACAGTCAAAGTTTATGTCCGGGACACCGGCAGTCGAACCATACCATACTGATGACGCATAATTGAAATGTCAATGGCAGTGGGACATGAAAACACTTCTTCTCGCATCAGGACGGACAAAAAAAATTAATTTACTTAAGAGGTACAGATTATTGGAGACAAGTTTGGAATCTACACGTTACATGTTTATGCCAGTTAAGTTTATGACCAATAATAACTCCGAGCACGCGATGAATTTCAATTTCTTCAACAACCTTGGTCCCACCAACCACGAGGCAAAGCAGCGTTCTCTGATGTTTGTGTTCTTATATTATGACCATGCTCTTAGTCTTTTCTTAGAGAGAGAGAGAGAGAGAGAGAGAGAGAGAGGGGGAGAGAGAGAGAGAGAGAGCCAACCAACCAAACAAGGAGAATCTAAGTTTACGAAATACAAGACAAAATGTAGAAAATTCAAAATTAAATATTCACAAGAAAATTACTGATGCATTTACTGTGATTGAAAAAAAAAAGATGCACTCGATAGATAGATAGATAGACAGACAGACACGGACAGACAGACAGACAGATAGATAGATAGATAGATAGATAGATAGATAGATAGATAGATAGATAGATAGATAGATAGATAGATAGATAGATAGATAGATAGATAGATAGATAGATAGATAGATAGATAGATAGATAGATAGATAGATAGATAGATAGATAGATAGATATCCCATAACTCGAAAGTCGCTGGAGCACTACAGATGATCGTGTAACCAGCGTACTTCATCTTTTTCTGTCCACAGCAACCCTCATGGTTTCGCTCAGTGTCAAACCAGTCCATTCTCCAATGTTGTCCTCCCACTTCTTTTTCTGTCGCCCTCTTCTTCTGGCTCCTTGCACCGTGCCTTGCAGTATGGTCTTTGCAAGGCCTGATGCTCTGGTGACGTTGCCATCGATAGATAGATAGATAGATAGATAGATAGATAGATAGATAGATAGATAGATAGATAGATAGATAGATAGATAGATAGATAGATAGATAGATACTTCTTAACCACATTTGCATGTCCTTCCATAGAATAAATCAGAAACGAGAGGAACCAGAAAACACCCAGACTTACCTAAGTTGTATAATCGTCGCCCAGCAGATCCCGCCACCATGAAACAGAACAACATAAATAACCATGAGTATATGACATTTTCAGTGTGTGTACGCGCGCGCGTTTGTTTGTGTGTTTTTGCATGTGTGTACATGTGTGCGTGTGCATGTGTGTGTGTTTCCTAAAATGAAGTGCAAATTTTCAATAAATATTTATAATAACGATGAATCCACATGCAACAACAAGCAGACACTGAGCTAGAAGGACGCGGAGTTGTATCCAATTGCGCGCACTCCGAGCATCATATCATTATGTGCGCACACACAGACAGACACAAGTAAACATTCACAAACTTTCACAAACTATAGTTATTTTCGCCATTATCAAAGATTTTCAAGTCAGTTTTCTCCAAACTTCCACAGACTTTCACAAACCGCACGAACCCTACAATACATACACACACGCACGCAAAGAGAGAGAGAGAGACACACACACACACACACACACAAACATAGAGACAGAGACAGAGAGAGATACACACAGACAGAGACAGAGAGACACAGACACAAACATAGAGACAGAGACACAGAGTCAGAGAGACACACAGAGACACAGAGTCAGAGAGACACACAGACAGAGGCAGAGATAGAGAGAGACACACACAGACAGAGACACAGAGTCAGAGAGAGACACACACAGACAGAGACAGAGAGACACAGACACAAACATAGAGACAGAGACACAGAGTCAGAGAGAGACACACAGAGACACAGACAGACAGACATAGAGACCGAGAGACACAGAAGAAGAGAGAGAGAGTGATTCACACACACACGCGCACACACAAACACATAGAAACGACGTTGTGATGACTGTCGTGAAACTCTACATACGTTATTTTGACACACTTACCATCATTTTGACATTATTTTGACATTTTGCCATTTTTTGAAGCTATCCCTAACCTTAACCCTAACCCAAACCCTAACCCTTAATGTAACCCTAAGCCTAACACAGCCCTAACCCTGACGTCAAAATAACGGGTCCGTCAATAGAAAGTACGTAGAGTTTCAAGTGTATTTCAGAGTAACGTCGTTTCTACCTGCCCACGCAAACTAAACACACACACAAACACAGCTATTTGTTATTGTTTTATAAATGGTGCTGTGCTGCTGCACTTTGCACTACAGTTGCTCTGCCCAAAACCTAGTATTACAAGATGGGATCTATATAGTGGGACATTTCAAAACATAATTTGTTCTCTCTCTTCACGGTAAGAAAAAAAAAAGGACAGCTATTATTATCAGCGTCTACGTCGCCTCTTTTTCTTCAACGCAACCTCGTTACAAGGGAAGATTTATTAATAAGAGGAGGGGCGACAGTTGAATCAATAGGCAGCCTGTGTGGACTGCGAGTGATCCAATGTAGCGGCAGTTTGGCTCTGTCATCAACACCGATCACACCACTCTGTTTTACCAGCCGCCCATCAAATCGCCTGCATCATTTACTTCATGCCATGTTTGATTTTCAATTCATAGCTCAATTCTAAAAATAAAATCACAGTCAGTCCACTTTAGACCAGTCAACTCCTCCCTTCCTCTCACAGCTGTATTCGCTCACACTTCAAAATCCGCACATCGAATCTTCTGCTGCATCATTTAGTTGGATGCATTGTTTGGTTATCAATTCATAACTAGGCCGCTTGATTGCAGATTGGGTGTTGTCCGGCTTGACTTAGATTCTCATGAGGTTCTTTGAGATGGTAGCTGCATTCTATAAAAACAATTAATTGTACCCACCACTTTCACTTGTATTCATGGCAAATTTGGACGAAATGTAGTCATCAAAAAAAAAAAAGGTAAAGGTAAAGGTAGTCCCATAGCCTTGTGGCCGTAGGGGAGCGTGATGTTGGAGATCACACTTATCTTGGGCCAGCGTAATGAGGGTGATGCCCAACTCTCTCCCTCGCTGCTTTACCTTCCCCACCCTCAAGAGAGTAGGTACTCAATCACAGTTGAGTCAACTGGGGGCGTTGTTGTTTGTCGCTTCACACCTTAGCGGTCACCCATCCAAGTGCTAACCGCACTGGACGGTGCTTCACTTTCGACACAGTAGCGAGTGCTCCAACCACTGCACTATCCGACACTCCCTAGTCATCAAAAAGCGTTGTTTTATTTGTTTTTTTACGGAAAGAGAGCCAAATTTATGTTAAAATGTCAGAATTAGATTTTAAACATTGCTTTTATCGTCAAAAGGTTGACTTATGTCGTCTCCTAACGCTAACCCTAACCTTTTAACTTCCAGTTTGTCCAGAACACAGCCCATCCCAGATAGAGCACTCCCATGTATTTAAAACAGTTCCATGCACTACAAGACAACTCCCATGTACTAAAAGAGCACTCCCATGTACTAAAAAACGCACTCCCATGAACTTTGAAAAAAGTGAGGCGCTGAAATAAAGAGGGGCGCGAGCGAAATGCCCCATTTTGTGAATAAAAAGGCAAGTTTAGCACCCCATATGTCCATGAATACACACACACACACACACACACACACACACACACACACACACACACACACACACACACACACACAAGCACAAAGTCGCTGTCAAAGCTGCGATTTATGACAATCAGCCAATGAAGTTTACTGCATCATTTTCTTTCCCTCATTTTAATGATTCACCCGTTGCCATTGACAGGGGAGGAGTAGGAGGAGGAGGAGGAGGAGGAGGAAGAAGAAGAAGACGAAGAAGAAGAAGAAGAAGAAGAAGACAATGATGACGATGATGAAGACAAAAACGACAACCAAATCTTCTTCTTCTTCTGCTGCTGCTACTGCTCCTGCTGACGCTGATGACGGCGTCAAGGATGACGAAAGAGACAATGACAACAGTATGCAAAGAGATACCAAGTGAATAACAGAGTGGCCTTCTCCACTTTTATTAAACGTATATGTTTATTATCTTTTACAAACCTAAATTGTTGTTGTGTGTGTAATATTATATATATGTATATTGAGGGTTTGGGGCGCGGATTTTGGTGGCAGACTGCAACTGCGGTCTGGTAGCGTGTACCCAGGTGATAGTTTTTAATTGCCTGGCAGTTTGCTTACGAATGGTGTACTGTGGTGGGTCTTTGGAGATAAAAGTGTCCGTGATTTTAATATTCATGAAAACGTTATTTTATTGCTATGTGATAATGTGTTATAAGCAGAATTTTATGTTATATAGTTTGTTTTTTTTCTGTATCAGTGTCCCGGAATCGTTACATCTTACACTACATTTGATGGTAGTTTATGGGGAAAGTACATTATAATATCTTCAATCTTGAACAGACTTGACAATTGTCAACCGAAATCTAGAAACTGATCCATGATCAAGTACAGTCGCAGTTTTTTGTTGCGTCGGATTCATTTCAATGTGCGCATTCCTTTAATCTTGACAATTGGCACAGCTCAATGAATTTAATCGCTCAGATTGAATTTTCCTGTAGGCGTCCTTGTTTTCTTTAGACAGAGAGAGGGAGAGACAGAAAGAGAGACAGAAAGAGAGACAGAGAGAGAGAAAGAGAGAGAGAGGAAGAGAGAGAGAGGGAGTGAGAGAGGGATGGGAAGGACAGAGGGAGAGGTAGCGAGAGACAAGGGAATCGGGGGAGAGAGACAGAGAGAGAGAGAATAAGAAGAAGGGAGGGAGGGGAGAGAGAGAAGGGGGAGGGAGAGATAAAGAGAAAGAGAAAGAGAGAGGGAGGGAGGGAGAAAAAGTGAGAAAGATAAAGACAGACAGAGAGACAGACAGTGAGACAGACAAGCACAAAGAGAAAAACATTTTTTTGAAACTTTTTTGAAACTTTTTTTTTTAAAATTAGGGATAAAGATTTTAGACTAATGATACAGTCTAATCTTCCAATCTGTCTCTTAACAAATTAACATAGTAAAGAACCATTAACTTGGAAATCATAAAACTCACACACACACCCACACACGCACACACACACACATGCACACACGATCGCACCAACATCTTTATCATTATCTTTAAACAATTCGGAGTTCTTTAAATTTCTCATTAGTTGTAACATCTGTATTTATGTTATAAGATTTACAAAGTATCTTGAATGCTCTTTTATGAAGACTATTTAGATGTCTAATATGAGCGTCACTGGCATTACACCAAATAATCGATGCATAATTAAAATGAGACATACAATGGGCACAGAAACAAGATTTTAATGCATCAGCCGTAACAAAATGTCTATTTATTTAGGGGGGAGAGAGAGAGAGAGAGAGAGAGAGAGAGAGAGAGAGAGAGAGAGAGAGAGAGAGAGAGAACGTACACGAGTGTGTCAATACATTCATAAAGAGCGAGAGAGACAGAGAGAGACAGAGAGAGAGACAGAGACAGCATCACACAGGACGGAGTGGGAGAAGTGGAGATTTAGTGGAGGTAGGGGAGAGCAGGCGGAGGGTGGGGGGGGGAGCGGGGTTAGAAGCGAGAGAGGGAAAAGGCAAAGGTCAAATAATTGCGGTGTGTATGTCGCAATGTGGTCGTCAGTTCTCTCACAAACCGCTTCAAGGTTGCCTCACACCACACCGCCCCACAACACGTATTTCATCTATGTGATTGCAACAGCGATAAAACCGAGTACAGTCTTAATAATATATAACAAAGATTATATCCACACAAAAACAGAGCACCCGATTACTCAAATCCAATCCTGCTTAGTTAAAAAAACAAAAACAAAACTAAAGCCACAAAAAAAAAGAATACCATTGGCGTGATTACAATCCAATCCAATCTAATGCAACTTTATTACCCGATAAAAAAAACAAAAACAAAATTTTGCCTTTTCAATGTCAATAAAACTTGTCATTACGTTGAAAGTGTGATTGTGAGGTCAATTTTTGTTTCAAAACTTTCCACGCTAACTAGTATGATCGTAGAAGAGTTCTATCCATCCGCTATTAGTGAGGTGAAAACTCTCCGATGAATGTGTAAGCACTTGAAATGCTCTAATGTAAGCAAAATCCTTCCAGGCAGGCACAAAACACTTTTTTATTGTCGTTACACAGCGCGTCTAAAACAAGACGTCAAAAAGCACGGCTCAAAGAGCTTGCTTGCAAGCATGCATGAAGAGAGCCAATTATTTTAATATACCTCGCTTTCCAGCTTTATATTTATTTCTTTTTTTAAATGCTCAAGACATTTGATATAAACCTATCCTATCCCGTAACTCGAAGGTCGTTGGGGCACCACAGAAGATCGTTTAACCAGCGTACTCATCTTTCTCTGTCCTCAGCAACCCTCATGGCTTCGCTCAGTGTCCAGCCAGTCCATTCTCGAATGTTGTCCTCCCACCTCTTTTTCTGTCTCCCTCTTCTTCTGCCTCCTTGAACCGGGTCTTGCAGGATGGTCTTTGCAAGACCTGATGATCTGGTGAAGTGGTCATACCATCGGAGTTTCCTTTTTTTTTCCACAAATGTGAGCATGTCATCGTGTTGTCCAATGGCTTGTGTGAGGGTCTGTCGGACTTCGTCGTCAGTGATGTGCTTGGTATAAACATCACGCACAAAACTAGGCCATAATCAAGACTCGAACCTGAGTTGCGTTGTAGTGCACTTTAGTGCAAAGGTGTCGCGCTTTGTATTACCCCCTTCCTCCCTCCTCTCTCCCTCCCTTCCCCTCGCCCTCCACACTCTTCCCCTTCACCGGCCTGCTAGTTGAAAAGCTAATCGATGTTCATCATTTTCGTGATTGGCCAAAACTGATCGATTTTGCTGGCGTCGATATTCATTATCGTTGTTCAAGCTTTGACCGTAGCGGTCCCAGGTAGGACACACAACCCACATATATTGGTAACACACAACATGAAGGTTTCAAAAGAGCGTGCGGACCAGAATGGCTGGCAGTATGTCCGCGGACCTCACTCTTCAGTGCCAGGCGACGAACCATTTTAGGCTGCTCTCGTCCAAGTAAGATGAAATCAGATACTAATACTTACATTGTACCACGATAAGGATCGTAATACATGTTGTTTCCTGCAAATGCGGCGGCCATTTACAAACGATGTTCACTAGGGAGTTACTTTTCAACCAAACCAACTTCCTTCCTTCCTTACCGTCATTCTCCTTTTCTCCTATCTCCCAACCTCTTTACCCCGGGACTCGAACGCGGAACCATACAAATTGAAGTCTGACGCACCCATCAACTGAACTACCATCTCTAACCCCAATCCCCTTACCCTCCCCTCCCACCCCTCGTCCCCATCCTTCCCCAGCGCCCTTTCTCCACCCTCACAACCCTAACCCCACATACATGGATCTGCCTGTGACGAGTATGGATTACGTTTAACGATAGAAATGTCTGTAGGTTGGAACCAACCTGCTGTGGACTGGTGTTTTCAAAACAAAAAAGATAGATTAAAAGAATTTTTTTTTCTTTGCGGTTACAGTTCTTCTTATGTAGGTGACTCAACTAAAAACACAACAACAAAAACAACAACTACGACAACGACAACGACAACGACGACGACGACGCTCGGGGAAAGCTGTAGCGTTTCAACACAAAACCTCAGATTCAATTAACGAAAAGTGCTGACCAGCTTCTCAACCTCGTTTGAGCAAACAGCAGCATTTCCATAGCAACAGCTGCAAACATAGCAACAATGGCAAAGGAAAATCAACGTTGTCGCAACCTTGGAAAAACACTAAACATGCCTCGCCAACGACCACAGCCAACACTTCATGCAAATGCGAGGTGGAATGTCTTTATAATCAATTATTTATCACACACAACGCAGCAGCCACTATCGCTTTGCTAACACAACCCTTGTCTCAAACATTCTCCTCATCCAATAATTTGCAAATCAAAGCTGAACTTGCCAAATGATTGTTAATGTTTTTCATTGCGTAATATATATATATATATTTTTTAAAATCAGAACTGAAGTTTTTCCATTGACATCTTTAGGATGACGGTACAAACCGAGGTCTAGTCTGAGCACGCATGCATTCCATTGCACGGACTTTTGAAGATCCTGACCCTCATGTCTTGTACATAAATACACCCAGTAAGCACTAGGTTCCTTCTCCTACCTCCCCAATCGCCCAAGTTTGTGCTCAGTTGCCTGGGGATCCAGCCAGCCGCCTAAGGCAGCAAGTGCGCGTCTCGGACGGCTTGAGTTGAATTCAGTATCGGCCAGCGCCTTGAGCGGCTCTTCAGCTGGAGAAGCGCTACAGAAGAACGATATATTATGTTGAAATGTTTGCGCTGTCACCCGTATTTTGGTTGCAGACTGACCGGATTCCGTAATGTGCCGCTATAGCGACATGAGGTAAAGCAAAAACACAATTATAGAAAGTTGACTCTCGTGAGCAAAAAAAATATCCCGCCACCTTCATCAATGGATCCTAGAAGAACCCTTCCTTGCACGTTATGGCCAGCGCTCTACCAACTGCGCCATTTTCTCAGCCCCAAATCAAACTCGCTCACCGAATGTTTTTCAGTTAATACACAGGTCCCCTGATCGATTGTTTCAAATCAATAATTGAGGATTGCTTCTCCCGCTTGACAAAGGTTTGAACCGTGATACACCTGTGCCTGTGCACAGGTATCGATTTAGTGGCTGCAGTGTGGGACTACATTTTGCTTCCTCAACGTGCATCCTACAATCTGCACACCTCATTCTCTCACCGCTTAAAGCCGCAATACCGCTCACAGTACGCATGCACCTATTATAGATTTACGCTATCGGTCGTCTTTTATAGCGCCATTCTAACTTAAGAGTTGCTCAAGGCGTTGGCTAATACAGGATCTAACTCAAGAGGCTCAAAACGCCTACTTGCTGCCTTTGGAGCCTCCGTCTCACTCCCCATACCGCTGATCACAATCCTGGTTGACCGGGGATAGAGGAGAACGGACCTAGTGCTTACTGGTGTTTTGGCATACTTGGCACTACTCTCCCGTCTAGAACATGAGGTCAGGATCCTTTAGGTCCGTGCAATCCAATGTATGCATGTACAGGCTGGTCCAAAAGAGCAGACACACTTGGACCCCTCCCCCAACTTTTTTTGTTTAAAGTCCTACATCAAATTCCATCGGTCAAACGCGTAATCTATCGAAACAGAATTGTGAAACCTTCAGTTATCAACATAATTTACTTTTGTAAACATACATGACAAAGTGGTAAGATTTTTTTTTCTTTGTAGATCCATACATATCCTGTTACGATTAAAACGTAGTTCCAAACATTTGGTTTAGCGAAGCGTGCAATTATTGCATGTATTTACCTTTGTTTTGATTCTGCGCTGTTGCTAGACAAAGCTTTGTATAAAGTTGATTATTTTCGTCGGTCGATAATGTTCAAGTAGCGTTGAGAATATTCTGGAATAATTTGTTTATTATGGATTGAATGTTGCAAGTCTTTTAGGCGATTGCTAGTCGAATCCTGTAAACTTGTAAACATTCTGTGACGTTTGACAGTGCGTAGTTCCAGTGATGAGTTATACTTAGGTGTTTGGCGTCATTGTGAAATGTTCTCAGCTTTACTGGATTGCAGAGAGACTATATAAATAATGCACTGTCTGCTTGGAAAAGTTAATGTCCCCCATACGCCCAGGGTTAGGGGACGGAAATTTTACCCAATCTTGGAAAAGTCATTTTCTGAAAGCGATCTTCTAAGCAGCTGTTAGTGTTTACTGAATAAAGTTGAGAAACTTCATTCGGCGACTCCTGCCTTTTTGCAGAGTGAACAGGCTGCGTGGATAAACAAATTCGAGTTACACATTTCAAGATTCAAGCATCGGGGTTGTATCGACTATTGATAATCGTGTAACACACCTCTATTGTAAAGTACCTACAAATGTCTGGACATCAGCACTAACAAGTACTTCATAGTTCTTTGACTTTACAAGAGTTAGAATAAAGAGTTAAGAAGCTTTATTCCAGAAAATTAGAACCCTAGAGACACATAAAAAGACAGATAATAAAACAAAATTTAAAAGAAGCACTCGTGAAAACTCAGATGGTTATCAGGTCATCAAAATTGAACATAATAGTCATACAACACTATTCCAGCTCAGGTGACTTCAAAACAGTACAATCTCTATTTAATTACTACCAGACCTTGTACTTGGAGCGCTATTACCATGCGCCCATAGGTGCAAGTTGGCCATTAGAGCGGCTTGAGTTAGATCCTGTATCGGCCAGCGCCTTGAGTCGCCAAGTACGGCGAGTTATGTGCGCAATAAAAATCCTGGATAATAATAACTAAGCGGGCAGTGTAGTGGTCAGAGCACGCGCTAGCAATGTTTCACGTTAAGCAATGTCAGGGCAGGTTTGTACTTAGGTGGGGTGACAATAGAGGAAAGACAACCACCAAACGACAAAAAAGCAAAAAAAAAAAAAAAGGACTGAAGCAATCGCACGACAAATCCCAGTCCACCCAGCTGTGAGAAACATCCCAGTACAGTCTACCCAGCTGTGAGAAACATCCCAGTCTCCCCAGCTGTGAGAAACATCCCAGTACAGTCTACCCAGCTGTGAGAAAAATCCCAGTCTACCCAGCTGTGAGAAACATCCCAGTACAGTCCACCCAGCTGTAAGAAACATCCCAGTACAATCCACCCAGCTGTGAGAAACATCCCAGTACAGTCCACCCAGCTGTGAGAAACATACCAGTCTATCCAGCTGTGGGAATCATCCAAGTACAGTCTACCCAGCTGTGAGAAACATTCCAGTACAGTCCACCCAGCTTTGAGAAACATTCCAGAACAGTCCACCCAGCTGTGGGAAACATCCCAGTCCACCAGCTGTGAGAAACATCCCAGTACAGTCCACACAGCTGTGAGAAACATCCCAGTACAGTCCACACAGCTGTGAGAAACATCCCAGTACACCCAGCTGTGAGAAATATCCCAGTACAGTCCACAACGCTGTGAGAAACATCCCAGTTCAGTCCACCCAGCTGTGAGAAACATCCCAGTACAGTCCACCCAGCTTTGAGAAACATCCCAGTACAGTCCATCTAGCCGTGAGAAACATCTCAGTACAGTCCACCCAGCTTTGAGAAACATCCCAGTACAGTCCATCCAGCCGTGAGAAACATCTCAGTACAGTCCACCCAGCTTTGAGAAACATTCCAGTACAGTCTACCCAGCTGTGGGAAACATCCCAGTCCACCAGCTGTGAGAAACATCCCAGTACAGTCCACACAGCTGTGAGAAACATCCCAGTACAGTCCACACAGCTGTGAGAAACATCCCAGTACACCCAGCTGTGAGAAATATCCCAGTACATTCCACAACGCTGTGAGAAACATCCCAGTTCAGTCCACCCAGCTGTGAGAAACATCCCAGTACAGTCCACCCAGCTTTGAGAAACATCCCAGTACAGTCCATCTAGCCGTGAGAAACATCTCAGTACAGTCCACCCAGCTTTGAGAAACATCCCAGTACAGTCCATCCAGCCGTGAGAAACATCTCAGTACAGTCCACCCAGCTTTGAGAAACATTCCAGTACAGTCTACCCAGCTGTGGGAAACATCCCAGTCCACCAGCTGTGAGAAACATCCCAGTACAGTCCACACAGCTGTGAGAAACATCCCAGTACAGTCCACACAGCTGTGAGAAACATCCCAGTACACCCAGCTGTGAGAAACATCCCAGTACAGTCCACCCAGCTGTGAGAAACATCCCAGTTCAGTCCATCCAGCTGTGAGAAACATCCCAGTACAGTCCACCCAGCTGTGAGAAACATCCCCCAGTACAGTGCACCCAGCTGTGAGAAACATCCCAGTACAGTCCACCCAGCTGTGAATGGGAACCAAGATCTGGTTACAACCGGGGAAGGTAAAGCAGCGAGGGAGAGGAGATAGAAACCGCCTTCATAAAGCTGGCCTAGAGAAAAATGAGGTCTCAAACGCTTCCCTCCCCCACAGGTCAAAAGCTTACAGGACCACCTGTGCACTAAGAGTAATTTCACCACACAGCTGAGTTCCATAAGGGAGTTTAGCGCATTCCAAAATATAGTGCAACCAAACTACTTTCAAAGCACTGTCATAACACAAAATGTGCAATTTGTATAGTGCAGTTTGGCGCACACACGTTTGAATAACGCGGAGTCGATTTCGTGTGCAGAAAATTATTTGTGGTTTATTTATTTATTGATTGATTTTTGCGGTCGTCTAAAGCGCTTTCCCGACTCAAGAGCTCCCTCGGGCACTGGTCGATACAGGGTTAATGGATGTCCCATTGCCTTGAGCAACTCCTTAAACTTGTAAACTTCGCGAACGGTAAGGAAAAGGTAATAATGTACGAGCCAGATGCCATTTCAAAGTTGCGTCCCCTGATTTGTCAGACCTGTCGCCATCTAGCGGCTTGCCTCTTGTAAGGGGAGATCACTGACTGCCAGCCCTGAACAGGGCGAGAATAAGACAGTACGCATTAAAACTTTGGACAACTTTTGTCGCACACCCAAATACTAACCGGAGAAAATGCTTTCCTTGGGTTGACGGGAAGGCAGGAAAAAGCGAGTTTTTTTCAATGAACGTTGAAGTTTACACGTCTGCGTCAACCATTGGCGATATGGCGGATAAGGATAATCATCCCAGGGTAGAAGAAGGGGAAGGGACATAAACCACCACTGAACCACCAGAGCAATCTTACGGCTCTACTGCTCTGCTCTCCCACCCCACCTCTCCCCTTCTTACGGGATTGGAACCTGGACCAACGGTGTGACACTATGCGAGAGGTGTTGTGCATGTACACTGACTGTGGGAGTCATTTTAGAAGTAGAAGGAGATCATGATGATGATGATGATCATTGATGATGATGATCATTGATGATGATGAGGATGATGATGATGATGATGATGATGATGATGATGAATGAATACATGGGTGATGATGACGACGTTGACGCCAGTCAGCTAAGGTTTAGCAGAAGCATGAGATGTGAAAGAGGTGAACAATTTTAAAGGAAGGGTTGGAGGGAGGAGGGGGGGGGGGCGAGAACTTATTTTATTATTCTTATATAGCGCGCGTTTTCAGCTCAAAAGCTGCCCAAGGCGCTGGACGATACCGAATCTAACTCCAGCTGCCCCAGCCGCCAACTTGCTGCCATGGGCGCACAGTCTAACGCTCAGACGACCCAGCACCATCCTAAGCGACCGAAGTTGGGGGAGACAGGAAAAATATACACTGAAACAATCATCAGACTAATAGCAACAATAAGATGGCCAGTGCTCACAGCCAATGTTTATGTCCGGGCCATAGGGAATCGAACCCGCAACCTTTGTAACACGAGCATCTGAGCTATCCCGAGAACTAACAGCACTGTACTGACAAGGGAACTGACGGGAAAGCGACAGAGGGGGGAGGGTGGGGGGGGGAGGTAGATATTGGCTATTTTTCTATTTCCCTTACCTCGCACTCGTCCCACCGCCGTAGCTCAAGTGGTAGATCGTTAGCCTGGCACACCGATGACCCAGGTTCGAATCCCGTGGTGGGCGAAATATAATAAGGCCATTTTCACTGTCCATTTTAGCAGTGTGATTGCTCTGGTGGTTCATTGATGAATCAGGTCCCTACCCCTTGTTCCCTGGGATGTTTATCCCCGTCTGCCATATAGCCAATGGTGGGTGTAGACGTTAAACCTCAATGTTCATTCGTTCACTCCTCCCATTTATCTGCCCCCACTCCACACTCCCTACTCCCACCCCTTCTCTCTTCGTCTCTCCCAACCAACTTCTTTTCCCAAACCCCTCTTTTTCTCTCCACACCACGCTATCATCGTTTCTAGTGAAACGGACTCTAAAGATCCTGACACTCATGTCCTAAAAGTGCCGGCTATACAAATGAACCCAGCAAGCACTAGGTCCCCTCCCATATCCCCCACCCCCAGTCGCCCAGGATTGTGCGCAGTCGTCTTGGCGCCAGAAGATGCGCCCAAAGGTTGCAAACGGGCGCCTCGAGCCGCTTGAGTTAGATCCTGTAGTGGCCAGCGCCTTGAGCAGATCTCTCGAGCTGGAAAAGCGCTGTATAAGAATTATAATTACAAAAAATAATAAAATAAAATGATTGTACAAATGTAATAATAACAAAGGTAAGACCAAAGTTTTCAAATTAATATCCATACTTATGTTCCTACAGTTGCCAAATGGGCATATCTCAAATAGCTAAAAACTACCCGTTGTCCTATAAAAAAAGGTAAAGGTAAAGTAAAGGTAGTCCCAAAGCCTTGTGGCCGTAGGGAAGCGTGATGCTGGAGATCACACTTATCTTGGGCCAGCGTAATGAGGGTGATGCCCATCTCTTTCCCTCGCTGCTTTACCTTCCCCACCCTTAAGAGAGTAGGTACTCAGTCACAGTTGAGTCAACTGGGGGCGTTGTTATTTGTCGCTTCACGTTTTGCGGTCACCCATCCAAGTGCTAACCGCACTGGACGGTGCTTAACTTGCGACACAGTAGCGAGTGCTCCAACCACTGCGCTATCCGACACACCGTTGTCCTATGCTTTTAGTAATGCTTTCTTCTCCGAATCGCCTCCAATAGAAGAAAAGGGGTTAAAAAAAAAAGACTTGGAGGAGAGCCTTAGGAAGAAGGAGGGAAGATGGGGTGGGGGGTGGAGGGTTGGGAAGAAAGCAGCGAGAAGAGTGATGAGAGAAAAGGAGACAGACAGACAGACATGCATACAGACAGAAAAAGAGAGAACGGGAGACGAAAGGAGGCGGGTTGGCTTGGGGTTCTGACGATGGTAAACATTCAATCATTACTATTGCCAAACCTATTGATTATTAGAAATCTGATCACTTGGTTGCGGACATATAATGGAGGGCTATTGAACTATCCCCCTTCCTTCCTTCCTCTCTCTCAATCCCTCGCCTCCTTTCAACCTTCTTTTTCTTTCTATCTTTTTCTGTCTCTCTCTTCCTCTCTTTGTCTTTCTGTCTGTCTCTCCCTCTCTTTGTCTTTGTGTGTCTCTCTCCCTCTCTTTGTCTTTCTGTGTCTCTCTCCTTCTCTTTGTTTTTCTGTCTGTGTCTCTCTCCCTCTATTTGCCTTTCTATCTGTTTCTCTTCCTTTCCAACCCTCTCTCTCTCTCTCTCTCTCTCTCTCTCTCTCTCTCTCTCTCTCTTTCTCTCTCTCTCTCTCTTACTCTCGCTCTTTCAAACCTGTGATTCTCACCAACCTTCAGTGAGTAAAGTCAGTCAGTAAAGAAGTTAACACATCACCTTTTCGTTAAACAAGGGCAAAAACGAACGTGTCCACGATTATTATTCCAGCCATTGAAAAAAACAACTAATTCTTTGACAATCCTGATAACAGTATTGCATCAAGTATTCCAGCAATTCAGAGATTTAATATCTGAGAACTAGTTGCCAACCATATCAACACAGTATTTACTCTGTAGGTAGCCCGGGATGTTCAGACTACGCCTGGGGGAGCTGAATGAGAAGGACACGAGCTACCAAATGTCAAAGGTTTTGTGATACAGCCGACAGCAGAGTCTGACCCACCAATGGTAGAGTATTGGAGATTGATTGAACACCCACAATTCCAAGGCTTTGTTTACTTTTGGCAAAAGCGGGTTTACCCTAAAATCCGCATTGTTATCGCATTAACCAAGAATGAAGTGCGCTGTCGTTGCTCAGACCAAACCGCTAAAGTTGGAATTTCCAGGGAGTGATTTCCCCTGTTTCTTAACGGTACATCAATAGCATAGCTGAATGTGACCTTTGACCCTATTTCTGAAAGAACCACGAGGCTTGAAGATTGCGCCTTTGGTGTGTGGGGTAAGGCAGGGTCTAATTCATCAACCCTAAACGAAAAAACCTTACGAGCGATTGTTTTTCTCAGGTTTGTACCTCTTACCGGCTCCGGTAGCTGCTACTTTTTAGCATAAAAAATCCGAACAACTAAATACAACGTCAGTTCACGGTTGTTGTTTTTAAATCATCAAAGAGTGTGAAAATAAAGATGTAAGGTTGTTTTTTAAACATGGACAATTGGCAGTGGTGTGTCCGCTGTTTGTTTTTATTGAAATCTCCAGAGTGAATAATAAAACCCGCGCGCGTTCTCGGATGGCCTGGAGTGTTCGGTTGTGCAGGCAAACCGAGACTGGCAGACTGCGCAAGCCGACACTATCATTGATTACCGCTTCCGCTTTCTGCAGCAACTTGTGGTTGTCGCCCTTGTGTAGACTGAGCGACCAGGGACAAGGGGGGGGGGAGAGGAGATGTGGAATGGAGGGTAAGAAGGAGAGAGAGAGAGCTAGAGAGAGGGGTGGTAGAGAGAGGGGGAGAGAGACAGAGAATTATTCATTAGCCTCGTTGGCAGCGGAGTCAGAGGCGATGTTATTGATATGATCAGAGAGAGAGAGAGAGAGAGAGAGAGAGAGAGAGAGAGGGAGAGAGAGAGAGAGAGAGAACACGGTTATTGCTTTAGGTCCAGCGGACTCTTTCGAGCCAAATCAGGACCGGACAACCCCTGAAGAGTAAATGAGAAAGACAGCGACAGTGGGAATTTAAAGCACTAAATTTCCAGAAAGTGGGGATACTATTTATACTGAAACCCCCGGCACCCCAACGGGGGAAGATAAGATAAGATAAGATAAGATAAGATAAGATAAGATAAGATAAGATAAGATAAGATAAGATAAGATAACAACTTTATTTTGCAAGGGTGACAAAGTAAGCGCTGTGTGCACTTGTTTACATGTTGCCCTTGGGGCTTGTAATAATAGCTATTAACTACAACAAATTAATAATAATAATAATAATAATGTTCGTCATTTATAAGGCGCCTTAGCCTAAGGATCAAGGCGCTGGCCGATACAGGTTCTAACTCAAACCGCCCGAGACGCCCACCCGCAGCCTTTGGCGCATGGTTTGACGCCCGGACAACTGAGCACAATCCTGGGCAGCCAGGGATGGGGGAGAAGGACCAAGTGCATGCTGGGTGTGTTCTTGTTACCGGCACTCACCCGTCTAGGACATGAGCGTCAGGATCTTTAAAGTCCGTTATGATGGAATGTATGCGACACACAGACTAGACCTCGGTTTATACTCTCATCCGAAGGAGTAGGAAAACAGGAGTAAAGTGTCTTTCCCAGGGACACAACACAATGGCCCGGCCAGGGCTCGAACCCGGGACCTTCAGATCCTCAAGCCGAAGCACTACCATTAGACCACAGTGCCTCCCAATTAACGTTATAACAGTAACATCATGGAACAGTAACAAATAAACAAGGTCATCATTAGGAAAAATCGTTTTCTACAAAATTATCGTTGTTAATATCAGGGGCGGATCAGAGTAAATACCCGGAGGGGGGCACTGCCATTTTTTTAATTTTTTTTTATCCGGTATACAGATTCGTACTTGCACTCAAACACAGTAAAAGAAAGGTTGACATGAGTGTGGATTTTGTGTGTGTGTGTGTGTGTGTGTGAGAGAGAGAGAGAGAGAGATAGAGAGAAAGAGCGAGACAGAGAGAGAGAGAGAGAGAGAGAGAGAGAGAGAGAGAGAGAGAGAGAGAGAGAGAGAGAGAGAGATCAACACGTGCGTGTTTCGTGTGAAATTAGAAATTAGTTGTGAGAAAAAAAAAAAGGTTGACACCTTGGCCCACAGCTAGAATACTTACTTTCTCAGGCGTTCAGCATATTGCGAGGTTGAAGAGCTATGATGGTGCGGTATCTTCCCGCAAACCGTTCTACGACATCGTCAATGTCCGCTGTGATGTGTCGGTGAGCCCTCATTAGAGCGAGCCCGTTGAGCCTGGTCTCACCCATCGTTGATCTCAGATAGGATTTCAGCGTCCTGATGCCGCTGATAGTTCTTTCACATTCAGCTGTTGTGATCGGAAGAGTGCACAAAAGGGTCAGTAGCACGTGAATGTTCGGGAAAAAAATCCACATTGCATGCTCTGAGAGTCTTGGCCACAGTATCAGGAACGGCCCCTGCATCAGCGCTCTCCCACTTGTGCATCCATCGGATGTACTCGGTGTCCAGCTCATGAAAACTTGGCAGATCTGCTTGCCATAGACTGGCAAGTCGCTCGATACCCTCGGGTACCTTCCGAAAACCTGCCACTGGCCGGTTCCTGCCTTGCATGAGGGTACAAGACCAAGCCCGTCAACAGCAATTTCAGAGCCGGTGGTGAAGCGAGAGTCCAGCTGGGCAATGAGGTGATCCAAAAACGGGATACCTATGGACCTGCGGAAGTAATCTTCAGTTGTCTCTGCTGGCGGGTTACTCCGACATGTCTGTCGTTCTGCACCCCTTGGTCTGCGCAGATCAGAGTCGGCTGTTGCTGCCATCCGACTTGCTTCCTGAAACCAGCTGCTGAAGGTTGCAATGACGTCATCCCTGAATCCCTTAACTGTTGTCTTCACTGCGCTTATTTCTCCGTACGCAGCCACAACATCCTTTGCTTTTTGCTGAAGTTTCAAAGTCAGTGAACGGAGAACTTGCAGGCATTTTCTGGTGACGACAAAAGCAACCAGAAAGTCACCCGACTGGAAAGCGTGCAAAAACCCTTCAGCTTTGGTGAGCGTTTCACTGTCCCAATCTGTGTTCTCCTGCACCATCTGGTCAAGGCAGTCATAGACAACAGGGAAGAGTTCGGCGAAAGTTTCAAAGGCAGAGTGCCTCTCGACCCACCCTGTTTTAAACAGGTCGACCAGTTTTCTTCTCTTGCTTTCTGCTTGGGCTGACTCCACCACATGTTCAAACTTTCTCTGTCATTTTGGAGAAAGAGAGAAGAACAGGGACACTTCTTTCAGGACTCCAAACATGTTCTTCACTTCTAGAATTTTGCAGGCATGAACCTCACAAAGGTTCAAGCAATGAGATGCGCAGTGGAAGTACAGAACCTGCTTGTTAAGTTCTTGAATGCGTGCCCGAGGGCCAATGAGGACCTTGAGTAGGTGGATGGACTAGTGGGGAAGGGGGGCACGCTTTTTTTCTTTCCACCTTTTAAAATTTTTGTATTATTATTATTATTTTTGTGGGTGTGTATTTTTTTTCCTTTTTTTTTCTCATTTTTTCTTTTCTTTTCTTTTTTTCCCTTTTTTTTCTTCCCCCCCTTTTTTTTTTGGTCGCCTTAGGTGGGGGCACGTGCCCACTGTGTATCCCCCCTCGTCCGCCCCTGAATATCCATCAAAAACAATTAATTTTTTAATATTTGTAATGTTTGAAAAGAAATGTGTTCTAAATTATGTAGATTGAGATAGTGGAGTGGGTCCCAACAGGAAGTCATCTCTGAGATCGCGCGGACAACTGCGGCCCTGACAAGGTTGAGGCCCGTTTAGAAAGACACGACCGTCGGTCTGCATTCCAAGGTAAGGCTGCTGCGCTCCCTTGTCATCTCCATCTTCCTATGCGTTTGCGAGGCATGGACCCTCACAGCGGATCTCCAACGAGGGGTACAGGGAATGGAGATGAGGTAATGCAGGCGACTTCTGGGCATTTCTTGTGCCCGGCACATCGCCAGCGACAGGGTCCGACGGGCCATCACACAAGCCATTGGACAATGCGATGGCATGCTCACAGTAGTGAAGAACGGAAAGTCCGATGGTATGGCCATGTCACCACAGCATCAGCCATGCGAGAATGGACTGGCTGGACACTGAGCGAAGCCATGAAGGTTGCAGAGGACAGAGAAAGATGGAGTACGCTGGTTAAACGATCATCGAGTTACAGGATAGGATAGGATAATAGGATAGGTGCAGAGATCTTCAGGAAAGTTATTCCACAAAGTGGAACCGGAATAAGCTAGACTAGTTTCGAACAGATCAATAATTGGAATTGGAACATTTAATTTTGGCAGTTTGGCAACAGTTCTTTTAAAAAAAAAAAAAGAGAACAAAGTTGCATTGCCAGAAAGGACCTCGTGCATGAAAACCCGTATAATAAATTTTAGCCTGTCGGCAAGAGGTAGAATATTGATCCGTTTATAGTCATTCGGAGATGTTTTTTTGTTTAAGAATAACTTGTTTAAATGAAAGTTTGTGAAATCAAAGTAATTTTAAATTTTAATTCTAAAAAGGAAAGAGATGGAGATAGAGAGAGAGGGGAAGGGTTTGTGAGAGACAGAGAAGACCAACAGACAGACAGTGAAGGCTGCACAACAATCAAACACCATTGGGTCTGTGAACACGATGATTATGAGTAGAAATCAGGATGCCCAATACTGGCTAGTATGGTACCTCTGTGACAGCAGTCATACAACACTACTCCACACCGAGTTGAGCATCGCGCACAGCAGAGGTCCCTCACCAAGTGATTCTGTTAATATATATATTAAGATATGTTATGATCCTTTGAGATGTGTAATTCTCTCCTTCGAATCTCTTGACACTGATGAACATATAGCACTAGGCAGATTCTTTGAAAGTTGGTTTTTAAGTAAACTTGAATTCATTTTTGCACTCATGTGCTAAACAGGTTTTGCGCTGTATTTGAAATCTAGCTCAACCAATTTTAGTTTATTTTTGGCTAGTTAATAGCTGAAGGAGTGGTCAATTGTTTTCATTTCACTTCTGTATGAAAAAGGAACTCTGCAACAGAAAAGGACCACGAAAATTAACACTTTAAAAACGCTTACCCCCACCCCCTCCACCACCAGCTATATGTTGTTATACGTGGCTGGATATACATCACAATGGCTTGCCATCTTAAGATACAAAATGACTGATTGTCGGCATTTACAGAAGGAAATTTGACATCTTGTTTATTTAAAAGAAAACCTCAAAACAGAACAGTACCACCAAAATTAACGCTTTTAAACTGCTTTTGTTCCGTCTACGTGCGATAAGTGTCTGGATATTCGTTTGAAAGACTTGTTTTGGTTAATGCCACCTTGTTGATTTACGTTCTTTTTTTCTGCCCACTCAGCATTGTACATGTACGTAGTACTATATACGCTCTCAATAGTAGTAGTATTATATACACTCTCAATAGTAGTAGTACTAATAATACTTGCGGCTACTACTAATGTTAAGGCCACATTGATCAATAATCCAGCGAGGTGTGTGAGGAACACTTCAAGCTGTGACAGACTTCGTCTCACACCGCCTTAGTGACATCATCGCCATATCACAAACAATCCCCAGCGACGGGGAAGGGGAGTAGGGACTAGGTGCATTTATGTAGCTGGTAGTACCCCAACTATCATCAAAGCTGGCCTAGAAAAAAGGGAGATGTCTGACAGCCTCTTTACTCCCCTTCAGTCAAAAATAGGTATACACACATACACACACACACACACACACACCTTACCGTTACTTACAAAGCTGGCCAGGACAAAAGGAAAATGTTACAGCCGCTTTCTCAGCCTTTTCTTTGTTGGGAGAACATAAAGATAACATTACTACTCTGCTATTGAAATGGCAACAACAAGAAAGCATATATTTTGAGCAGTCTTTGTTGAAAGCTATTTTGAATTCTAGTTCCGAAGCCATTACCATTGATGTTTCTATTTGTGAAGGAAGAAAGTTGTCAAGAATAACCCCACCTACGTAGCTAATAATAGACTTGTGCTATAAAAATGGCGTCGCGCACCAAGGTTCAGCAATAAAGGGAAATAATCTGGTGGATCCAATAACATCAGCTCTCAAACGCCAAATACGCCTACACTAAACAATTTACAGCACAGAACGAATTTTGTGCGTGCTAATAATAACTAATAACTTGAGAATACCTGCAATTACCCAAATAGATAAGCAGACGACTTCTACGTGAACCCAATATGGTTGTGGTGCATTCACTTTGGGACGCAGAGTGCGTCGCTGAGACAAGAGGATGCCTTTTCACTCTCTCTCAAGCTGGCAGAAGGAGCATGCATCGTTAAGTCTCGCCACTGTGTACGCATGAGGCGCAATGTTATATTTGTTTGACACAAACAGTCTAAAAAGACCAATATTGTCTGTTTGTTTATCTATCTTATCTTATCTTATCTTATCTTATCTTATCTTATCTTATCTTATCTTATCTTATCTTATCTTATCTTATCTTATCTTATCTTATCTTATCTTATCTTATCTTATCTTATCTTATCTTATCTTATCTTACCTTACCTTACCTTACCTTACCTTACCTTACCTTACCTTACCTTACCTTACCTTACCTTACCTTACCTTACCTTACCTTACCTTACCTTCCTAACCTAACCTAACCTAACCTAACCTAACCACCTAACCTAACCTAACCTAACCTAACCTAACCTAACCTAACCTAACCTAACCTAATCTAATCTAATCTAATCTAATCTAATCTATCTATCTATCTATCTATCTATCTATCTATCTATCTATCTATCTATCTATCTATCTATCTATCTATCTATCTATCTATCTATCTATCTATCTATCTATCTATCTATCTATCTATCTATCTATCTATCTATCTATCTATCTATCTTATCTATCTAATCTATCTAATCTATCTATCTATCTAATCTATCTATCTATCTAATCTATCTAATCTATCTAATCTATCTATTTATAGAGAGAGAGAGAGAGAGGGAGAGAGAGAGATTCAGAAAGAGAGACAGATATATATATATTAAATATACAGATATATAGATATATATAGAAAGGTGGATCTAGAGAGAGAGAGAGACGAGAGAGAGAGAGAGAGAGAGAGAGAGAGAGAGAGAGAGAGAGAGAGGAGCAGCAAAATCTACTGGAACTTTTCTATCTCCTGCCAATGCTTATAGTCCAGGAGCATGTTCCAATTTGTAAAGAATGTATGGGGCATTAACATTCAATATTATTTCCTGCCTGTTAAAATCAGTTTTTAGTGATAATCAAATACAATCAAGCTATCGCTCCACAATCTTTCCAAAGGAATGCCTCATTGGTATTAAGCTATAATATGTTATAGACATTGTGTGTGGCTGTGCGACAACTTCGTACTACTGTGTGGGCATGTACGACTATTTGATAGTGTGTCAACGTATGCGTTACAGATTATGGCTGTATTGTTGTGCCTGGAGCCGATACACACTGTTCCACATTGTTCGCTTCAACAAGCAGTAGCGGATCTCACACAAGCTCATGCATGACTGAGAAATAGTTGACAAAAAAACAACACCTCTCTCTCTGCCCCCCCCCCCCTCACTCTCTCTCCACACACACCCTTCTCTCTCTCCACCCCTACCTCGCAATCCCCTGTCTCTCTATTTCTCCTCCCTCCCCTCTCTTCCCCCTTGGTGACCGGATATGGAGCAGGAGTGACCTAGTGCGTGCTGGGTGTATTTGTGTAGCCGGCACTCACCCGCCTAGAACATGAGCGTCAGGATCTTTAAAGTCCGTGCCTTGGAATGCGTGCGGGCACAGAATAGACCTCGGTTTATACGCTCATCCGAAGGACGATAAAGTTGTATTGCATTGTATTATATTGTAGATTGTATTGTATTGTAGTGCATTGTATATAGCAATTGAAAATCTTTCAGAAAAATACACTTCTCTGGATTGAACTATATACATCTAATTAATTCTAAGCGACCGCCCGACGCTTTACCATACCAGCTTTTGTCACAAGCCCCCGAGAAAGGAAAAAGTGGTTGACGCGGTTGTGTAAGGAAGGATGGTAGAGGGTTATAGCACGCACTAGGTCCCCCATCCCCGGTCGCCCAAGATTGTGCTCAGTCGTCTGGCCGGCAGACTATGCACCCAAAGGTTGCAGGTGAGCGCCTCGGGCGTCCTGATAGCTGGTATGTATCGACCATCGCCTTGAGAGCTCTTGAGCTGGAAGAGCACTAGACGACTCCAGCATGTCGACACTAGCACCAGCATAGATAAAAAGTAAAGGTCTCCCCGTAACCTTTCGATCGTTGAGAAGAGAAGCGTTTGAGACATCTCTTTCCTCAAGGCCAGCTTAATGAGGGCGGCGTCTATCTCCTCTCCCTCGCTGGCCTATCTTCCCCGGTACAAAACAGATCCAGCTACCCACCCACCCATTCAAAGTTGGTGGAAGACAAGACAAGACAAGACCCACCCATTCAAAGTTGGTGGAAGACAAGACAAGACAAGACCCACCCATTCAAAGTTGGTGGACTGGTATGACGGACAGAAAGGCAGGTCATTCACTCGATGCAAAGACGCCATACAAAGCATCGTGTCTTTTGCCCAAATAAGGTTAAAAAAAAGTATCGATACTTTCGGAAAGTATCCATACTTTCGCATCGAGCAGTTTCAACGAGCATTTTAACTTAGGCCGACGGAAAGGGTCATTCACTCGATGCAAAGATACGATGCAAAGTTACCCAAAATATGGTAAAAGTATCGTATCGATACTTTCCGAAAGGATCGTGCAGTTTCAACGAGTAGTTTGAACGCGCACTTCCGACTTTAGCCTACAACTGTGACTGGAAGTCGTACAAAAGTGGAATCGACATTTTCC
This sequence comes from Oncomelania hupensis, assembly GCA_036898135.1. Classification (NCBI taxonomy): domain Eukaryota; kingdom Metazoa; phylum Mollusca; class Gastropoda; order Littorinimorpha; family Pomatiopsidae; genus Oncomelania; species Oncomelania hupensis. The sequence goes on from CM072512.1 coordinate 5,831,881, forward strand.
AGAAGAAGGAGAATGGCTGAGCAGGCAATGATAATTATCGATGAGAGGAGGGAGTTGCAAGGCCTTGCTAAACGTAAATGTCAACAAATCTAATTTAAGGTTTTGTGTTCATGCATTTTCCCCCTGTACGTTTTGTGGTCATACATTTTTCCGATCCAAGTTTTGCCACCACCACTTCGGGATTGCTCGGGTGTGCGCGTTCAAACTGTCCGAACCTTATTTGGGCAAAAGCATCGTGTCTTTGTATCGAGTGAATGAACCTTTCCGTCCGCCACAGACTGGGGCGTGTCATGCGTTTGTTATCTTTTTTCGTCGTTTGTCCTTTGCCTTTCAAACATATTACCCATCCAAGCACTAACCCCACCCGCCGTTGTTTACCCTAAAATACTGCAAGCGTGTGCCCAAACATATTGCCCTATTGCGCTACCCAGTACTAGCATAATGACACCCAATAACAGCCTGCATGCCCTAGCCCACAAGCTAACCGCATCAGTGGGCGTCTAATCACTCAATCGGTGTAAACCTCTAAACTGAATAAATCCACGAAGGAAGACTGCCTTTTGGATAATACCTCTAAACATACTCCATATGATAATAGCACGCTCAGAGCGCGCAGCTTTTTGGGTTGAAAAGGTTATGTCGCCACAAAAGGCGGGTTTAGCACGGCCGTCCGACGAATACTAACAATTTAAACTTTATACACACACACACATGCGCACCCCTCCCCCCCCCACACACACAAACCCTAACCTGAAAAGCCCTTGAGGCAGTGTGGCAAGTGCATAAAAAAGCTAAAAACGAGGAACTAACAACAAGAAGACAAGTTTAGTGCTAATGGTAAGAATAATATTATCATTTCGTGTAAGAGTGTCGGGTTTCAATTACCATACAGAAGCGACGTTGCATGTCACTGCTGCTCTTAGTGATTGCACTCAAACCACTCACTACACTGAAGACGATGGGTAAAGGGGAGGAGGGGAGTGAGAGAGAGAGAGGGAGAGAGAGAGAGAGAGAGAGAGAGAGAGAGAGAGAGAGAGAGAAGGACCAAGAAGAAGAATCAAGAAAAGAACAGATAAGGAGATTAACTGATTTGAAAATGAAGTGTAAGAAGAAAGGAGAAGGAGTAGAAAGAAGAGGAAGTGATTGAAGAAAAATGAGAGAAATAGTCCTTCCCCCCCCCCCTCCCAACCCCCCTCCCTCCCGAAAAAATGTACACTAGAAAGGGAAGAACAAGGATGGGCACAGAGAGAGAGAGAGAGAGAGAGAGTGAGAGAGAGAGAGAGAGAGAGAGAGATAGAAAAGAAGAAGGATGGGGTAGGATAGTCGGAATCCTATCCTATCCCATCCTATCCCGTAACTCGAAGGTCGTTGGGACACCACAGATGATGGTTTAACCAGCGTACTCCATCTTTCTCTGTCCTCAGCAACCATCATGGCTTCGCTCAGTGTCAAACCAGTCCATTCTCCAATGTTGTCCTCCCACCTCTTTTTGTGTCTCCCTCTTCTTCTGCCTCCTTGCACCGTGCCTTGCAGGAGGGTCGTTGCAAGGCCTGATGCCGCTCTGGTGTCGTGGCTATACCATCGGAGTTTCCGTTTTTTCATCACTGTGAACAGGTCATCGTGTTGTCCAATGGCATGTGTGATGGTCTGTCGGACTTCGTTGTTGGTGATGTGCTGGGTACAGAAAATGCCCCAGAAGTCTTCTGAAGCACCTCATCTCCATGCTTTGTATTCTTTGTTGTAGATCTGCTCAAATAGCGTTATTTTAAAGTAACCGCATATAAATTATTATGAAACAGCTCACTTTTCCAGTGACTGCACGATGACATGCTCACAATGGTGAATACTAGTCAGAAACTGAAAGGTCGGGAGAATTTATGTGGGGTGGCGGGGGTGGGGGTGTGTGTGACTGGGGTGTGAACAGTGTGACGAGGGAAGGAGGGGGAGGTGGCAAGTGAAGAAAGAATAAAAGAAACGCATTGTGTATAAACTAAAGGCACAGCAACACAACTGCAGCGCAACACTGCACACAGACTATGTGGGTGCAGTCGGACTGCGCTGACTACATAATAGCAACTGTATAGCATGCGCAGTGTATTTAGCTGGAACATTATAGTAATTTGTATACCTTCACTAATTGACCGTAGATCTCCGCGCTTAACTGAGGAAAGCCTACACACAAGAACAAAGAGAAATGAGAAAGGCGAACATGACATACGGCGGCCCGAATTCCACTGAGGCTATTGTTCGAGTCTTGAGCAGGTTTGGGACTGGAAAAGTGAGCTGTTTCATAATAATTTCAATGCGGTTACTTTAAAATAAGGTTATTTCATATTAATTTCTTTACTGTTACTTTTTCTAATACCCCCGTTGGGGTTCCGGAGGTTTCAGTATAAATAGTATCCCCACTTTCTGGCAATTTAGTGCTTTAAATTCCCACTGTCGCTGTCTTTCTCATTCGCTCTTTCTCATTCCTGCTCTTTTCTATTAATCTGCTAGACCAGTCTCCTACCTTTTTTCTTGAAAACTCTTCCGGGACAAGACTCCTTGTTTGTGTATGAGGTCTGTTGGATCAACTTAGGAATATTGGACGCTTTCTGCCAGGTGGTCACTAGGGCTTCCTATGATGTTATTATTTAGCAACGTAGGTATTTTATATGTATGTGTTTTGCTGATAATTTATAATGATGTTTGTATTCTATTTTGTTTTTGTAAACGGGGGTTCGATAAGTTGGGGTGAAGCCTCAGCCGTCCCCTGCGTGGGATGTCTTTATTGTAAAGTGACTGGCTGGTGGAGAGCTTTCGGTTTTACCACTATGGTTGTTTCAGCAGATCTTTTATGTGGATCGGGGGTTGTCCGGTCCTGATTTGGCTCGGAATAGTCCGCTGGACCTAAAGCAATAACAATGTAATGTAAAAAAAAACTTTTTCTAATGTTGCATAAGTGAGTGAGTAACATTCGCACTGAACATGCTTTAGTAAAACAGTTGACATTAGCGGTGTGCTAAGAGGCCTGTATCACTTCCTCGTTTAATAATTCTTATACATGCAACAAGAAACTCTGAATGATTTGCACTTTGCGCACTCGTGCACTAGAAACTCTGTACCACATATGTACTCCCCTGAGGTGCGAGACTAACGAAAAATGTGAAAAGGACAAACAGCTGATTGTGTTCCACCGATATACAGCTAGCCAAAGAAAAAAGGTTTTCCAGCGTAAAGAAATCTTTACAAGTATTGGTCTCAATCTGGGTTTCAGACTTTCACAGTTTCTTTTCTTTCTCCAAAAGCCCATTTCACATAATTATATTGTGTTCGTTGTTTTTTTCAAATGCTCTCTCTCTCTCTCTCTCTCTCTCTCTCTCTCTCTCTCTCTCTCTCTCTCTCTCTCTCTCTCTCTCTCTCTCTCTCTCTCTCTCGCAGGTTGGTTTCGTTTCTTTCCAATGCTCTCTCTTTCACAGGTTGTGTTGATTTGTTTTAAAAGGATTTAGCGGAAGGCTAGTTCTTTCCACAGGTCTGCTGTGGCTGACTTTCAATACTGTAGCGTTCAGTTCCTCTCAAAGCGTTCCGTTATTTCTGTCAAAAGGTTTAAAAGGGCCACTTTGAAGGCTTGGATTCCTTTTGGCGACCCTAAGCGGACCCTAACATTGGCACTGTTGTTACACATAACAATGAGAAAGCGGCCTTTCCTAGCTCAAATACAAACCAACCCTTAAAGTTTACATTTTCCAGTTCTGTTCTGAAAGGGAGTGATCTCCCTTGTTTCACGGTACACCAATACGCTCTACGAGCTGCTAAATGATAGTTTTAGCGCTAGAAAGGCATAGCGAGCGGTTATTATTAATAGTCACAAAAAACTACGGAATTAATCCATTTAACAAATAAATATAATTTTTTGAAAGAGTTGGTCGTTGTTTCTTTGTTGCAAGCTAATTTTGTATTCAGCAGGACAACACTCACTGGGAAGGTTAAAAGGATCTGTCGAGTGGGGCGTGGTCAAAATGGGTCCCTTTAAGTAACAAGATGGCGCACAGAACTTCTTTAAGTAACAAGATGGCGCACAGAACTTCTTTAAGTAACAAGATGGCGCACAGAACTTCTTTAAGTAACAAGATGGCGCACAGAACTTCTTTAAGTAACAAGATGGCGCACAGAACTTCTTTAAGTAACAAGATGGCGCACAGAACTTCTTTAAGTAATAAGATAGCGCACAGAACTTCTTTAAGTAACGAGATAGCCCCACAGAACTTCTTTAAATGACAAGATGGCGCACAAAACTTATTTTAACTGGTACTGTCCGTAAGGGTCTTTCCGAACTCTTTAGTTTAGGTGTAACAGATTTGCACATTGACTGAATGAGTCAATGAACAGGGTGACTGAATAAAGGAGAAAGGGTGAATGAATGTGCTTTGAGATTGGGGGAGGCTTATAGACCCAAACAACAACAGGCCTTTTCACCACGGGTGGAAGAGGGGGAAATAACAAAGCCGTATCAGCCACTGCTTTCTTCATCGTAGCTGTCAAAAGAGCAACAAACTCCACGTCAGGAAAAGAATCACCAAACACTCCGCCGCGCAAACACACACTCATACATATTGTCTGAGGCGTTAGACGACGCCCCTCAGGCTGCAAGTTAGCACCTCGGGCACAATGAGTTAGTTAGATCCTGTGTCGACCAGCGCCTTGAGCAGCTCTTGAGCTAGGAAAAGCGCTATAAAAGAGCAGTTAAAATCCTCGCCCGCATGCACACAGACACCTGTATACATTCATCATGCATGCACGCACACACATCCAACTACATGCACAAACACACGCGTGCGCGCACTCATACCGTCAAACACAAACACACACACACACACACAAGCCCGCCTGCATGCTTGCACATGTACATACACACACACACATATACACACATAAATAAAAAGCGCGCGCCCACTCTCGCACGGTTCAACGTACCAAATGTGACGTTAATTAATGCACGGATGGTTATAAATAGAACATACTCTCTAAAACAAATGGCTCCATAATGACAACACAAAACAGGAGAGCACAGTGATGCAAATGAAGTGAGAAAGAGGTGAGTGTTGATCGCCTGTGTTTACCTTTGATTCGGCTCTATACTGTCATTGAAAAGCTTTGCCTAATGTTTGTTCGTTTCCGTAGGTCGATGTTGTTGTAGCTATATTGAGATCTTTCTGGTTTGTTTACCACCGACGGAAGGTTAGATAAACCTAGTAGAGGGGCGGTCGAGTGTTCGAAGTTCGTTGAACATTCTATGTTACGTAGTGCGCATTTCCGGTGACGAGTTTCATTTTGATTGGTTGTTGATTGCGTCATTCTGGAACCTTCTACGTTTTTCCACATTGTAGAGAGAATATACATGTAACGCTGTCTGCGAGTTTGGATGGAGTTTTTGGACAGAGTTTTGGGATGGAGTTTTGGGAGAGCTTTTGGAGAGAGTTTTTGAAATGCAGTCGTTGATGCCGTTTGCGTCCTTTGAGGAAACGAAGTTGGGAAACATCGTAACAACGACTCTTGCCTTGTTTTTGAGTGAACGGGCTGCGGGAAAACGAATGGAGTTATCACAGATTCAAACATCGGGGCTGACTCGACCTTTGAGAGAGAAAGAGAGAGAGAGAGAGAGAGAGAGAGAGAGAGAGAGAGAGAGAGAGAGAGAGAGAGAGAGAGAGAGAGAATGTAACATAACAATTTTATTTAAGAAGGGTAAAAGAGTAAGCACTGGGTGTGCTTTTTTACATTTTGCCTTTGGGGTTTGTAACAATAACAATTCGTATAACAAAATAACTTTATAACAATAACATCATAATGTAACAATATAATCAAGTTCTGCGCGCGCGCACACATAGACACAACTTATGTTAAAACAACCAAATCTAATGAAAGTTATGAATGTAGAACTCTTGCCAAGTAGGTAATGAACTAATGTTAATGTGCTGTAAAAGATGGTTTCTAAAGGATGTGTCATTTAGTGACTATACTGCGGAGAACTTCTGGAAAGTTATTCCATAAAGTGGAACCTGAATATGACAGATTGGATTTAAACAGATCTATTCTTGGAAATTGGATATTTAGTTTGGTAGAAAATCTGGCAGTTTTCCTAGAAAAAAGAGAAGAAAGACAGGAGGGGTGTATTACCAGAAAGGATCTTGTGCGTGAAAATTCCTTTATTAAATTTTAATCTGTTGATATGTTTGTAATCATTCGGAGAGTTTTGTTTTTAAGAATAACCATTTTAATTGCACGTTTATGATAAAGGTTTAATTGCATTGCTACTAGCTGAATCCCACATAGTTGAAAAATAATCAATAAATGGTTGAATATGTCCCAAATAGAATAGTTTACGAGAATGAAGATTTAAGTAATGTTTAATCCTTGATAATTGATATGTCCTTCTGGAAATACTTCTACTAATATTTAAAAACATGTTGCAACCAAGACAAATTATTGTCTAAAGTCACACCAAGAAGTTTATGACATTGTTCTTCTTCAAATGTGTTGTTGCAAAGCTTTAAGGGAGGAAGTTTCATAGAAGATCTTTGCCTTTTTTTGTCTAGATGTAATTAGCATGGACTTAGTTTTGTCTGGATTAAGTGTCATGTGATTAAATTCAGCCCATCCCTGTAGTTCATTTGCCCCTATTTGTAAAGAGGAGGCTAAATTGCTTACAGGGTCCAGAGCACTGCAAAGAGCCGAATCAGGACCACAAAATCAAGACCACAAATTGGCTGAAAGAGGCATCACCCTTGATCCGCATAAAAGATATGCCGAAACAACCCTAGTGGTAACACTGAAGGCGCTCCACCAGCCGGTCACTTTACATTAAAGGCATCCTCATAAAAACGCACTGCTCTCTGTCAGAATTGAAAGATTTTTAGAAGATCAAGTGATTTAAAGCTAATACCATATAATTGTAATTTACGTAATAGGAGGTCATGGTCAATTACATCAAAAGCTTTTGCGAAGTCAACGAATAATACACCGGAAAATGATTGCTCATTAATAATATTAAGCCTTTGTTCTATCATAGTTGTAAGAGCTGTATGGCAAGAATGCTTAGCCCTGAAGCCAGATTGATTTTCATTTAACAGGTTGTTTTTTGTGAAATAGTCTAGAATATGGTTGTTAATGTGTTTTTCAAGCGGCTTAGATATGATAGAAAGAATTCAAATGGGTCTATAATTTTATGGGTCAAAACTATCACCACATTTAAAAACCGGAATAACTTTAGCTTGTTTAAACATGACAGGAAAACATGATTTGTCATTGCATAAATTGTATCCTATCCTATCCCGTAACTCGGAGGTCGTAGGGGCACCACAGATGATCGTTTAACCAGCTTACTCCATCTTTCCTTGTCCTCGGCAACCCTGATTGTTTCGCTCAGTGTCAAACCAGTCCATTCTCGAATGTTGTCCTCCCACCTCTTTTTCAGTCTCCCTCTTCTTCTACCTCCTTGCACTGTGCCTTGCAGGATGGTCTTGCAAGACCTGATGATCTGTTGACGTGGCCATACCATCGGAGTTTCAGCTAAGTTGAAGGAGGTGGTCATGGTGTTGACATCTACTTCACCAGCTCCCAAAATGAGCAGTAGTGCAAATTTCCCTCCAATTGTGGCCTGAAATATTTCTGCCCCCTCCGTGCCACCTAAATTGTATATATCAGTTAAAAAGTTTCAGTAATAATAAATGGTGCAGTTTTAATATTTGACCATCTAATTCATCAACTCCTCTTGAATTTGTTTGCTTAATGTTCCTAAAATGTTTCATAGACAAATTCTGTTGATAAAAAAAGAATATGTTTTGTTTTTAATGCTTTTGGACTGAAAAAATAAATTCTTTCAATTTATGTAGATTATTTTCTTTTGATTTGTCAGCATTTGTAATTCTATCTGACGTTTTGACAGTGTATTAGTGGAAATATTTTTAATTACTGTAGATGAAGGTGATTTGTTTGTTAAATGATTAATTGCTTTCCAAGTCATTTCTAGAACTGTTTTTGGATATTAAATTTTTAATATGTTTTCTTTTTTTTCTTTTGAGTTAAGTTACTACATTTCTGTTTTTATATTCACTTTTAGTACCACGTTTCATAAATAGTCTCTAAGATTAGGATCTTGTAATTCACTGTCAAGCCAGTTTGGTTTAGAATAGTATTTAACTCGTTTTGTAAAAATAGGTGCATGTTTGTTATATAAATTTATAAATGTGTTATACCTATATGTTAAAGCTTCATCTGGGTTAGTAAAATTATATTCATTTGAGAGATTGTTATTATGAAGGTCTAATAGAAAATCATCTTTAAATTTAGAAAATGATCTACATGTTATAATTTTTTATGACCTGGTTTGGATATTTTAGCTCCCTTCTTTTCCATGTAAAATATACTGGGTAATGGTCACTGCAATCATATACTGGTACACACACTTCCGTTAAATGAGCTTTATTACTTGTGTAAATATGATCTAAGAGTGTACTAGTATCAGCGGCTGCTCTTGTAGGCATTGTTACTAATTGTTGAATGTGTGTGTTATGTTACAAAGTTGAATAACATTTGACCACTGTTCGTATGATTTATACAGATCAATATTAAGATTAATAGGCTAAAAGCTCTTTGGATTTTAATTCAATCATAGAATTGAAATGATTTAAACCAGTCTACATGTTCAGTTGGATATCGGTATAAAAATCCAACGATAATGGGAGCTGCATGTTTTACGTCAATTTGAATCCAAATAGATTCTACATTATCCTATCCTATCCTATCCTATGCTATCCCGTAACTCGAAGGTCGTAGGGGAACCACAGATGATCGTTTAACCAGCGTACTCCATCTTTCTCTGTCCTCAGCAACCCTCATGGCTTCGCTCAGTGTCAAGCCAGTTCATTCTCGAATGTTGTCATCCCACCTCTTTTTCTGTCACCTCCATTTTTTTGTCTACATTATACTGTTCAACAAGATAAAGACGCTCGTAATTCATTGTTTCGCTTTCCGCTGGACATATAGCAATAACCATGTAATGTCATGTAATTGTTTCGCTTATATAAACTAATAACCCTGTGTTGTTACCTTTTTCTCTGTGATGTTGTAATAAAAATTAACCAGGCACTGCTTATCTTAATCATATGACTTGTCACATAACCGTGATTTAGAGAAACCAAAAACATGAAATGGAGTGTTGTGATTATTAAGAATGGAGGATATTTCGTGCGTTTTGTTGATTGCACCACAGATATTCAGATGACACATGCGGAGTCCATCTTTAGATGGCCAGGTGGTACAAGACATTGTATACTCGTATACAACAACACAAATAATATTTTACGGAGATTGATTGATTGATTGATTGATTGATTGTTGCTTTAGGTCCAGCGGACTCTTTTGAGCCAAATCAGGACCGGACAACCCCCGATCCGCATAAAAGATCTGCTGAAACAACCCTAGTGGGAAAATTGAATACCTTCCACCGGCCAGTCACTTTACAATAAAGACATCCCACGCAGGGGACGGCTGAGGCTTTACCCCAACTACTCGAACCCCCGGTTACAAAAACAAAATAGAATACAAACCAAACATCATTATAAATTATCAACAAAACATATACATATAAAATGCCTATATTGCTAAATACTAACATCATAGGAAGCCCTAGTGACCACCCGGCAGAAAGCGTCCAACACTCCCAAGCTGATCCAACAGACCTCATACACAAACAAGGAGTCTTGTCCAGGAAGAGTTTTCAAGAAAAAAGGTAGGTCATTGATCTAGCGAAGAAGAAGATAGTATAGCAGAGTGATAGGACAGAGCAGGAATGGGAAAGAGTAAATGAGGAAGACAGCGACAGTGGGAATTTAAAGCACTAAATTTCCAGAAAGTGGGGATACTATTTATACTGAAACCCCCGGCACCCCAACGGGGTTTTTTACGGAGATAAAAAGAGGTGGTGCTTTGAATTAAATGTTAATAGACACACTTAGGCACTTTAAAAATAATGTGACATATAAAAGGTGTCCTATCACGGCAATAAAGTCATGGACACACACAAATAAGGCAAAAGCACAATAGTGAACGTTGAAATCTTCACAACTGTCTCTGTCTCACCAAGGAAAGTCAGAGGAAACTGAAACTGACTCGTCGAATGAAAGTTAACCCTAGCACACACCTAAATAAGAGTACAATTCAAATTAGAGCGGTTGACAAATAAATTAGAATAATAATTTTAAGAGAGAGAGAGAGAGAGAGAGAGAGAGAGAGAGAGAAAGAGAGAGAGAGAGAGAAGACGAATAAGATTTATTTTATTCCAGAAGTTCAGGGCATCGCCCCTTTACATCGCGTGTGTACAAGAACAGTCTCTTCGTTGTTAGAGGCTAACAGTAGAACGAGACGTGCTCTTCGAGGTATTCTGTATTATATTGGGTGCTATCAACTATTTCCGTAAGTTACTAAGGAATGGACAACACAGTACAGAATGTCATTCATTTTCTTCTGCTCATTTACACATAGAACAAAACTAAAAACAAAACAAACAAAAAAATGGGGGGGGGGAGAGAGAGATAGACAGAGAGAGACAGACATACAGACAGGCAGAGAGAGAGAAAGAGAGAGGAGAGAGAGAAGACTTTGTAACTGAGACTGGCCAAGGCTGAGGTGGGTCTCTATGCCAGGTGGGTCGGTCAAAGAGTTGGAAGGTAGATATAGAAGGGGGGTTGGGAGGAACGGAGATGAATGGCAGTAGAAGGTAAGGGAGGAGTAGGGAGGGGGAGGGGAGGGAGTGTGAGCGAGAAGGGGATAAACTAGTCGGCCAAAACAGGGCGTCAAAACTTCTACCTCCCGTAGCGAGGTGACTGCGAGCGACAAAAGAGGAGCTACAGTGATAACACCAAACGCTATCGCTTGCATGGAGCGTGCAGGAGGAGAGGGGTCTTAGCACAGTTGTAAGTAAAAGTAGAGAAATACCTCTAACATTATAACACCGCTGTATTATCTACACTGGCTTGTCGGTTATCTGCGCTATACAATCATTATTATTGTACAGCGCGGTCCGCTTGTTTGGGCTGGCACAAAAAGTTGTGGAGTTGCGGTGGGAGTATTCACAGAGTGAGTACCCCGAAGCCGCGAAAGCAGGAATTAAACAATAAAAGAGTATTAAAATAAATATGGAATTGGGGAGAGAAAAGAGTGGGGTGGCAGGTGGAAACACACACACACGCACGCACGCACGCAAGCACACACACCCACACCAGGTACTTACACGATAAAGCTAATACAGTAATATGTAATTGGACACATTAAAAAGCAGGGATGACTTCGCGTGCGCTTGCACTTTTGCAAGTGCGACAGAGCAAAAGATCGTGAGAGAGAGAGAGAGAGAGAGAGAGAGAGTGAGAGAGAGAGAGAGAGAGAGAGTGGGTGGGTGGGGTTATGTGTGGGGTGGTTTGTGAGTGCGCGTGTGTCGGGTCCCTATAATAATCCTTGTTATGAAAAGCAACAAAAGAATACATTACGCTAATAATAACGACAACACTACTTATTTACATGCTTAGTGCGGGTAACCCCCCCCCACCCCCTTCCTCCTCTAATACTCCCTCCCCATCTTCGCCCCATACAGAATGACCACCGACTTATATAATAAAACCTGTATGTCCACGATGCTATCATTAACTGCAGTTCCACTTCTGTAGGGCAGAGACACCTTACGTCCTGTGTTTCATACTAACCTCGGTATCTGTAGTAAATAAAGGTCATTTTGGATTGTGCAAACTATTATTGACAAAGAGATCATCATTGATACAGGCATTCAGACAGCGGCGCAGACTGTCAAAACAAGGATCAGTCAGAAACTCAAATAAATAAAATAATAACAGTAATTTACATAAATAAATAAATAAAAACACATATAACTCACAAGCCATCTATTTAAAAGCCATTTAATAATAATAATTTTTTTTAGATTTTAGATTTTTTAGATTTTAATGCTTTATTGTCCCTTTTTATCGGGAAATTCTGGGCCGCCTCCCCTGTGGAAGGCGTAGTCGCAGCCTGTGGCGCGCCCAAACCCAACCTACCTAACATTAGTTGTGATTTTTGAAATTTAGAAATTCTTTAAAGTTTTGAAATTTTTTGAAATTTTGCTGATTTTAATAATAATAATAATAATAATAATAATAATAATAATAATAATAATAATAATAATAATAATAATAATAATAATAATAATAATAATAATATTCCAGTCTATCCTATTCCGTAACTCGAAGGTCGTAAGTGCACTACAGATGATCGTTTAACCAGCGTACTCTATCTTTCTCTGTCCTTTGCAACCCTCATGGCTTCGCTCAGTGTCAAGCCAGTCCATTCTCGAATGTTGTCCTCCCACCTCTTTTTCTGTTTCCCTCTTCTTCTGCCTCCTTGCGCAGTGCCTTGAAGGATAGTCTTTGCAAGGCATAATAATAATAATAATAATAATAATAATAATAATAATAATAATAATAATAATAATAATAATAATAAACATTTATAGAGCGCATCGAAAACCGAAACGGAAACTCCGATGGTATGGCCACGTCACCAGATCATCAGGCCTTGCAAAGACTATTCTGCAAGGCACAGTGCAAGGAGGTAGAAAAAGAGGGAGACCGAAAAAGAGGTGGGAGGACAACATTCGAGAATGGACTGGTTTGACACTGAGCGAAGCCATCAGGGCTGCTGAAGACAGAGAAAGATGGAGTATGCTGGTTAAACGATCATCTGTGGTGCCCCTACGACCTCCGGGTTACGGGACAGGATAGGATAGGATTATAGAGCGCAAAACTCACAAAGAAATTTTACAAAAGGATAACATGTTTAGACTGAGCTATATCTAGATAACAGATAACAGATAACAAAACACAAATACTATTATTAAAAAAATTACACATCCAAAACTATCCTATCCTATTTTATCCTATCCTATCCCGTAACTCGAAGGTCGTTGGAACATTCACAGATGATCGTTTAACCAGCGTACTCCATCTTTCTCTGTCCTCAGCAACCCTCATGGCTTCGCTCATCTAAAACAGACTCCCTAAAAGAAGAAAGAGGAGACAATACAAGCGAGTTAATCAAAGTTAAACGACAAAGGTATGTTTTCAATTGTGCTTAAATTGAATGAATATCTTCCAGGTTCCTCAGACCGGCAGGAAGTGCGTTCCACAGATATGGTTCTTTAAACTCGAGATCTCGCCAATTGACATTAACTTCCGAAACTGCCATGGCCAAACAACAATACTAATGCTTTATATAAAAGAGGCGACCCTTTTACACTGCGTAATCCGCAGGTTCCATTTACATACATGTGCAAACAATAATATTACAAAACCCCACGACACACGTTCCCCTAGATCTGACTGAACACACGAGGCGGTCTTAAATGACAAATACAAACAATAAAACCCCTTAAGACAGAACCCAGTTTAGCCACCATATGATAACAAGCTTGAGTTACAAAGTACAAATAATAACAATAATCATACCCTAAAAGGAAAGCTTGATTTTAATTTTATGTTAAACACAATACAAGTACAAGCAAACACCAATACTCCCCCCCCCCCTAACCACTGCATGATAACATGAATAAGCTTAACTGTGATAGACAAATCATAATAATAGACCTACCTCCAAGCAAGTCCTTTAAACGATCCAAGATCACGCATTTCAACGCTAAGGCTCCTTTTCAAATGCACAGTGAGTGTGACCCAACCCGAAAAAAAGTCCTAAAAGAACTTTCTTGCAAAAGTAAAGTTTGGATATATATCTATCTATTTACCTTAATTCGTTTGTGTGCCTAGTAGGTCCAAAAGCATCGAGGTTGATTCTCAACGTCAGCGTCGCAGCGAAAGTGTAGGCACAATTGTTTGTTTACATAGCAAAGAAGAGAGGCCTCTAAACATGTAAATATCTGCTGTCGGTTTGAGCAAAGAGTGTTTATTAGGTCATCTTTGAACGTCACAATAATGCAATTTCCCAAAGTGAACTCACTGTCATAAACACACACACAAACTAACACACACACACACACACACACACACACACACACACACACACACACCCACACACACACACACAAATGAACCAAGCTTCCGAACATAAATTACATCTAGAAAGATGAACTCATAGAATCCTACGCTCAAAATGTAAACAGAGGAAAGTGGAGGGGGTCTATCAGTCAATGTTTATTTAAGGGTGGAAATTCAAGGAGAGAGCGATGGCACTACCAGAAGCTACTGCAGATATGAAGTGGCGCAATGTCATTAATCTTCGTACCGGCTCCTACTGTCAAAACCACCCTTCCCCTTCTCTCTCTCTTCCCCTCCCACACTCCATTGTTGACTACAAGCTTGATACTGCTCTAACCAATTACACACACACATACACAAAACCACACGCACGCACCCACACATACCTTGTAAATTGTTACGTCTCTGTGTCTGTCTCTGTGCGTCTCACTCTCTCTCTCTCTCTCTCTCTCTCTCTCTCTCTCTCTCTCTCTCTCCCTCTCTCTATCCCTCTCTTTACAACAGGTTGTTAAAGACTGTTATACCTAAAATCTTTGTCCTATTAACCAATTCAATTAAATCTAATGCAATTCAATTGTCTTACTCTCCCTATTTCTTTCTCCCCTCCCCCACCCCCCCGTGTCTTGCTTGCCTTTTTCTGTGGACCTAGAGCCCACACGCAGTCGCTGGTAGTAATTTTCTGTTTAGTTGAACAGGTGCATTGTTGTCTTGCTAGCCAACGGCTGTTGCTAGTAACAGACACAATAACTACAGAATTTATTCATAACAAAAAACAAAGCACTATATATTTTCCACAGATTTATTGTTTTGTTGTAAGCTGATTTTTTCTAGTCGGGCAATACTCACTGTGAATGTTAAAAGGATCCGTCGAGAAGGCGTAGTCAACTGTGGGCCTCCTTAAGCTTACATACAAAATGTAATAATAATAATAATAATAATGCTACTACTACTACTACTACTACTACTACTACTACTACTACTACTACTACTACTACTACTACTACTACTACTAAGATTTATATAGCACACATAGCTACCACAAAAAGAATGATTGAAGTTGCTAATTTCACTATGCCACCGAAAAAAAACAGGCAACAAAAATATAAATAGCTTACATTTTAAAGTTAATGGTCTGTTTCAAAACAATTTATGCGTTCCAGACAGCAGCAAAAAAAGAAAGAAAGAAAATAAAGAAAAACGATTAAAACATAAAAGCCTTTATGCTATGAAACGTTAGACGAAAAAAAATAACCCGCAGTCTCCTCCTAGCTGCTGCTGCTGCTGCTGCTGTTGTTGTTGTTGTTGTTGTTGTTGGTGGTGGTGTTGTTGGTGTTGTGGTTGGTGTTGTTGTCGGTGGTGGTGGTGGTGGTGTACTTGTTTCGCCGTTCTCTTCTTCTTCTTCTTCTTCTTCTTCCTCCTCCTCCTCCTCCTCCTCTTCTTCTTCTTCTTTTTCTCCTCCTCCTCCTTCGTCTTCTTCTTATTCCCCGACAAATGTCCGTGTTACCGTGTTAGGCTGCCCCCTACAGATGTTAGGGCTGCTGCTATTACAAAAAAGGGATTGACTGGGTGTGACTCAACACCACTATAGTTTTCAAAGGGTCGCCGGGTTCTTCTACTCCTCCTTCTGTCCTGGGTGGCGCCGTGTATTTAAAACAACCGTAACACAAACGAAGCAGTAAAAGAATCCAGGCATATGACCAACGGTGCACCCAATGTGACAATTATTTTCGGCAAGTCAGTTATTTTGATTAAAGCTATCATTTTGTCCTATTTTTTCCCAACAGAAGTAGGCTGTAGTGACAGCAGATATAATAAATGGATGGTCAAATCCATTGCTACAGCCTCGTTTTCAGTTATAAAGATGACGAAATACAACATCAAGGATCGCGTCAGCCTCCACGTGCCATTACAAATGAATAATTTCATAATGCTTCATGTTTCATTTTGTTGTTGTTGATCATGATGTTGATCATAATGTCTTTTGTTCCTGTTTTGCAGTTGGTGATCAACTTTGTAAAGAGTGAATATTTGTAATTACTTTTTCTTACACATTTATTGCAATTTGTTGTAGTAGTACTGTCAGCAAAGCATGCCTTAATTTCTCTGTTTGAGATAATAAAGTATTCTTGAATCTTGCTAATGCATGATGAGAGATACGGAAGATAATATGCTTGTTATAAATAATTGTAGCAGATGACGACGCTGTCAATGATGATGGCGATGGTGATTTGATGGCGACGACGACCGTTGAGAGGGAGAAAGCGAAGTGCATGACGAAGAGGGGAGCAGCCGACGATAGAGAGAGGGAGACCAGATATAGAGAACAGAGGGGAGCCATGCTAGGAGTGAGGGAGAAAGCACCATAGCTCAGATCGCGAGGCCCGAGAGAGGGAGATTGCTCGAGCGCCGCGGGGGCGAAAGATTAGCGAGCAGGAGGCGCCGCACGCTCGAGGGAGCCAGATCGCTAGACACGGGAGCCGCTGGCGAGCGCGCGGTAGCACCCGCTAGAGCTGTCGCACGCCGGCGCGCGCGCGGGCTCCTGTCTTCATTTCTCTCTCTGTTTCTTTCATTCTCACTCTCTCTCTTTCTCCCTCTCTCCTCTTTCTCCCCTCCCCACTCACTCTCTCTTTCTCCCTATTCTCTCTTTCTCCTCCGCTCACTCTCATCATCTTTCTCTCCTCTCCTCTCTCTTTCTCACTCTCACACTTTCTCGCCTCCCTCTCTCTTTCTCTCCCTCAACTCTCTCTTTATCCTTTCTCCCTCTCTATTTATACTTTTCTCTCTTTTCCCGCTTTCTTTCTCAACTTTTTCACTCTCTCTCTCATCTTTCCTTTCTCCCTCCCTTCTCGTCTTTCTTCTCCCTCACTTGCTCTCCTTTCTCTCTCGACTCTCCTCTCCTCTTTCTCACTCACTCTCTCACCTCTTTCTCCCCTTCGGCTCACTCTTTCTCTTTCTCCCTCTCTCTCTTTCTCCCTCACTCTCTCTCTCAATCTCTCTCTCATACTTAACGATATCATTTACGTATGTATTGCTAGCTAGATAAAACCAAAACCTTTTAGCGCAAAGTGTATTGTAGCATTCTCATCTATCTCTTTACAGCTCAGAGAGCTTCTCAAGGCTGTGGCTGATACAGGATCTCACTCCAGGCGCAGGCAAACATTTCCTGCCTGAGGCGCACTGTCGTCTGACTCCTCAGACCACTGAGCATAATCCTGGGATTTTTCAGGTATATCCTAAAATATTTAAGGTATATTCTGAAATATATCCTTAGGGATACAACATGTTGAAAAGCAGATCAGACAAGACATTATATATAGATCCTACAACTGCTACATAGGCTAGCACAGAGAAGTTACAAGATGCACAGGGGGCTGT
>CM072512.1:5849827-5864827 GCA_036898135.1 Oncomelania hupensis
CACCTGGAGTCAGTTAGAAAGAATGGCATAGGACAGAGGACTCTGGAGAGCTGTTGTTGGCGGCCCATACCCTGGCAGGGGTGACGGGCATTAAACTAAAAACACACAATATTATTCTGTATTCTTTTGTAAATTATTTAGAATTATGCCACAGTATGCCTTTGACTGCACTCATTCAGTGTCAGATTTAGTCACAGAGTGTGATATAACGTGCCTGTTCGTTTATTCCTGAAGAGTAATATGGAGAAGATCTGGACGATATCAATCTAGAAGAAATCATGATTGAATAAAAGGACAACATGTATCATCAGTACTCACCAAAATGTAGAAAAAATGACCAGAAGCAGCTGACATTTCCACGATGACCATAACAAAAACCGCGTAAGTGACGTCAACTCAACTTCTTAGCGCGTCATTTATTTGAATGAAACCTCGTAAGTTGAGTTACAAGGTTTTAGAAATTTATTCCAAATGATAAAAACCTCGTAAGTGAGATACGAGATTTTGATACAAATGGTTTGACCTGTTGGGACATACGAGGTTTTGATATTTTGTATTACTGATGCTTTCTAACTGAGCTATGAATTCCGAGCTTGTGATAAAAAAAGCGCAAAAATTCAAGGGACATAACCATGAAAAGATTGCAAAAACTACTTTTTCGGAGTTACGAGGTTTTGAATGGACACCGACGATATGTCGTACAAATTTTAACTGCATATTTTGTGTGAATAAAGATTCCTTAACTTGACTTGATTAACACAATCGCCATTGGAAGAACAATAATATTTTGTTTTCTAAGTAGCACAACCAGTCACTTAAATACTAAATTAATCATACAAAATTCTTCCTAGATTAACTATGTAGTGCACAGAACATACATTATTCAGTACAAATTACATAAGACATACAGAGAGAGCAGAATACATGTTTTAAAAATGCAGATCTTGGACAAATAGGGTGGGGATTATGTATGCTATACAGTACATATTTCATTCAGTGCAGTGTGGGAAACTGATTACATAGAGATTATTCAAATGAAATGCAGTACAGAAGATTATACATAATTATCATTACACTTTCTATAGAAATGTACGAAATGACAACATCAATAATTCTGTTACGCCTAACCTGATTCTGTTATGCCTAGCCTGATTCTGCTATGTCTAGCCTGATTCTGTTATGCCTAGCCTGATTCTGTTACGCCTAGCCTGATTCTGTTATGCCTAGCCTGATTCTGTTATGCCTAGCCTGATTCTGTTACGCCTAACCTGATTCTGTTATGCCTAGCCTGATTCTGTAAAGCCTAGCTTGATAGAAGGCTTGGCAGCGTATACACCCATTCAGCCTTTGCGACAGTCTCATGATCTTTGCAAGGCCTGATACTCTGGTGACGTGGCCATACCAACGGAGTTTCCGTTTCTTCACCACTGCGAGCAAGTCATCGTTTTGTCCAATGGCTTGAGTGATGGTCTGTCGGACTTCGTCGTTGGTGATGTGCTGGGGATATGAAATGCCCAGAAGTCTTCTGTAGCACCTCATCTACATGCTTTGTATTTTTCGTTGTAAATCTGTTGTGATGATCCATGTTTCGCAAGCGTATAGGAAGATGGAGATGATAAGGGGAACGCAGCAGTCTTACCTTGGAGTGTAGTCTGACGATCCCGTCTTTCCAAATGGGCTTCAACCTTGTTAGGGCAGCAGATGTTTGTGTGATCTTGGAGAGAACGTCCTGTCGATATCCATTGTTGGATACAATTGCTCCTAAATATTTGAAGCTGTGCACCGTTTTGAGGGATTGGCCTTGGACTTTGACGTTCGTGTTGATGTCATTGGTGTTGTTGGTCATCAATTTGGTGCTCTGGACGATACAGGATGTAACTCAAGCAGACCGAGGCGCCCGCTTGCTGCTGTAAGCACATGGCATGACACACTGACCACTGAGCACAATCTTGGGCGACCGGGAGTGGGGGAGAAAGACCCTAGTGTTTGCTGGCTATATTTATGTAGATGGCACTCACCCTTCCAGGACATGAGCGTCACGATCTTTAAAGTCCGTGAGAAGGAATGGGAATGCATGCGTGTACAGACTAAACCTCGGTTTATACTCAGCTGGAGGAGTAAAAAAAAAAATCTTCCAAGCAGACTTAGTCGAGCAACTCTACAAATGGATGATAAAGTTGTGTGCTTGTGTTTATTGACCCAATCGTGCGCCTGTGTTTATTGACTCTCTGTGTTAGTGACTCCATCGTGTGCCTGTGGTTAGTGACTCTTTCGTGTGCCTGTGGTTAAGGGCTCCATCTGTCAATCACAACACAGGTGTTGCGTGTCTGCATCTTGTTGCGGGTCTTCCGCGTGACCGGGCGCGAGTTGGCCAAGTACACGACCTTCACTCCTGGACAGTCCATGACGCAATGGCGGGCACGCAAGGTGGGGAAAGCGCTTCTACAATTCTTTCTAAGCAGACCTTGCCTGGTTGAAAGTGAGAGCGTCGCAACCACTGTCATCTACGCATTGGTCAAGCAACAATGTAACGGCGTCGGTTCAGCGATGTGACTCGCCGAGTACCTACAGTATCACAAGTAGAGAGACGCGAACCTTAGTCTCGGCCAGTGTCAGCTTCGCAATGTGGCGTTGTGCTTGACGTACTGCCGTAGCTCAATGATACAGCGATCGCCTGGCACACGGCGCACGGCGGCGCTGACCCTGACCGAGGTTAATGCTAGCTCCTCCTCAATCGCAGGTGTGAGAACAGCGATGACCCACGTTGGATTGATTGATTTATTTATTGTTGCTTTAGGTCCAGCGGACTCTTCCGAGCCAAATCAGGACCGGACAACCCCCGATCCGCATAAAAGATCTGCCGAAACAACCCTAGTGGGAAAATTGAATGCCCTCCACCGGCCAGTCACTTTACAATAAAGACATCCCACGCGGGGGACGGCTGAGGGTTGACCTCAACTACGCGAACACCCCGGTTACAAAAAAAAAATAGAATACAACCATCATTATAAATCATCAACAAAACACATACATATAAAATGCCTATAGTGCGAAATAATACAATCATAGGAAGCCCTAGTGACTACCTGGCAGAAAGCGTCCAACACTCCCAAGCTGATCCAACAGACCTCATACACAAACAAGGAGTCTTGTCCAGGAAGAGTTTTCAAGAAAAAAGGTAGGTCATTGATCTAGCGAAGAAGAAGAAAGTATAGCAGAGTGATAGGACAGATCAGGAATGGGAAAGAGCAAATGATGAAGACAGCGACAGTGGGAATTTAAAGCACTAAATTTCCAGAAAGTGGGGATACTATTTATACTGAAACCCCCGGCACTCCAACGGGGGGAACTGTTGCCGCAGTGAATTAGTCATGCCTACAAAGGCAAGACAGGTTTTCAACTGGGGCTTTCACTGTTCCCTTTATGGGTTAGAACAATCTACAGTGACAAGATTGCTCATGACCCCAAGGGGTACCCACGTTGGAAATATACATGTAGCATACATACACATAACAGTAACATGGCCACTTTAATGTTTCGGGCTGCTGGGCTCTGATCCCGCGACCTCTAGAACACAAGACCGGCGTGACATCGTCAATGTTCCCGGTGTCTTACTTTAGTCGGGCGCCTTTGCGCCTGCGCCAGGTCAAGTCGGGCCGGCTTTTTCACGATGTTCTTAGGCGTCGTAACCCTAACCCTAACTCTAACCCTAACCCTTACTAAGACTACGATAGCACTGTCCGCATGCGTCGAATTTTGTAATGCGTCGACCAATCAGAATGCTTCCAGCCAAAAATAAGATACTAGGAACTTTGACGATGTTACACCGGCTCTATCGCTTGAGGTATTCTACCATAATTATAATGTCTACGGCACTCGAGTGAGTGTCGTGTGCAGTAAGGGCGCCGGGAACAACTGAGCAACAATCAGACGTCTTCAGCAGCTGATTAGCCAGCGATACACAGGTGCGAACTACTTTGTACTGCGAGTGTAAAGCAATCGAGAACTAAGATAAGACGAAGTACGACTAAGCAAGGCGGTGATGCGATAATGAGAGTAATGTCTTACGTGATCCAATCAGTCGACTCTTTCTCTCTTTCGCCCGTGTAGCCAATGCTACAGCGCAGCGGACAGACGAAGTCTTCTCCATCTCCCAAGTGTCAACGAACGTTTGGTCTCAGCTACGCTCTCTCTCTCTCCCTTCCTCTCTCTCACGCACACAAACATTAACCACAAAGGATACAGCAATACTTGCTAAAAGACTATTCCTGTTAACATTTCTTGAAAAAAATAATAAGGTTGTCTTATCTGAAAACAATCTGTAAGTCATTCATGGGCATTCCGTACTTCAAAGGAAGGATCAACATACCAAGCGTAGCCGGGACAGTCACAGGGACTGTCAGCGTCTCGAGTCCAGAGAGAGGGTGTACAGCGTGAAGTTTACATAACCGTTGACCAATCGGTCTAGCCAACAAAGGATTATTGACAGTTTGGCTACCTTACCCGCCACCATTACATCAGAACTTACACGCGATTACTCCATGCTCCCTTCAGTCGGGCCTATAATAGCCGCCAATAGAGCCCCCTTCTTTCGTTGTCCCCAATAAGCCCAGGTTTTGGGGGACGTTAATACAACTCACGGCCCTTCTTCCTCCCCTATATGCTTATAGTGTCCGGGGACGTTAATCTACCTGCCCTTCTTCCTTTACGTACCCCCCCCCCCCACCCCCACCCTCAAGTAGCTATCACTAACCTCCTTCCTCCTCTCCGCACATACCTCGCGACTCCCGGGTTGAAAATAGCCGTCAAACCCACTTCTGTCCACAGTACGTTAAAATGTGTTAAAGAAGAGGGTGACAACATTACATTACATGATTATTGTTTTAGGTCCAGAGGACTCTTCCGAGCCAAATCAGGACCGGACAACTCCTGATCCGCATAAAAGACCTGCTGAAACAACCCTAGTGGTAAAATTGAAAGCTCTCCACCAGCCAATCACTTTACAATAAAGACATCCCACGCAGGGGACGCTGAGGCTGTACTCTAATTTATCGAACCCCCGTTTAAAAAAACAAAATAGAATACAAACATCATTATAAATTATCAACAAAACACATACATATAAAATGCCTACATTGCTAAATAATAACATCATAGGAAGCCCTAGTGACCACCTGGCAGAAAGCGTCCAATATTCCCAAGCTGATCCAACAGACCTCATACACAAATAAGGAGTCTTGTCCCGGAAGAGAAAAAAAGGTAGATGACTGGTCTAGCGAAGAAAAAGATAGTATAGCAGATTGATAGAACAGAGCAGGAATGAGAAAGAGCAAATGAGAAAGACAGCGACCGTGGGAATTTAAAGCACTAAATTTCCAGAAAGTGGGGATACTATTTATGCTGAAACCCCCAGCACCCCAACGGGGGTAGAGAGTGACTGACTGGTGCAAAGTATAAACAAGGGAGGCAAACAGTCTAAGGTGTAATTGTTTCGCCTACATCAGTGTGACAGGAAAACAATGCCGGCATTTTTTGTGGAATATAACCCTTATTATAGGTACTGGTAGCACAGGATGAGAGAAAGATCTTTTCTATAACATTTCATTAATCAAAGGAGGATAGTATAGAGTACACTAAAATGGATACACTACTCGTTACTAAAACTACGTAAACAACACAACGGGGATCGAGAGAGAGAGAGAGAGAGAGAGAGAGAGAGAGAGAGAGAGAGAGAGAGAGAGAGAGAGAGAGAGAGAGGGTGGGTCCTAGTTAACAATTGTCCAAGATAATGACAATAATTTATTACTTCAGTCCACAACGAGGTGTAAGCGGCGGGTTTGTCCCCCAGACTTTGTGTTGAGTTGTTGTTGTTGTTGTTGTTGTTTGTAGATTATAGTCACACGACACTTTCGCATATAGGTGACTACTGGACCGATTTATACTGACACCAGCGGGCCAGTTGTTGGTAAAGGGGAAAATAATATGATCACACGTTGACCAATCCGGGATTCGAACCAGCGACCTTTCGGTTACTAGCAAGACGCTCTTACCAACTGAGCTACCCGGCCCCTGGCGTTGAGTCAGGATGTCCATCGCATTAAATCCTCTGACGTGCTCTAAACACCAGCGTGATTTTAATCTCCGTCGCCAAAGATTACCAGTCAGCAAGTACACCTCTCATCCTGGTGCGCTCCCCTGGTCTCTAATTACTACTAGTCAGGTTATTGTAGCGTCCCAAGAACCACGCTATGACGCAATATTTGTTGTCATCGGCAGCCCCGTCACAATTGACGACAGAGGCGGCGATAAGGAATGTGGGTGTTTGGTCACCGAGTCAGCCAGCAGCAATGGCGTGACAGTAATGTCTGGTGATTCAAGCGTTTGTGACCCGACTGTGGCGATAACAATGGGAGCATAAAGTTACGCTAACAATATTTGTTATTGAACGACTTTACAGTTCAGAGTTAGTGGAACGGCCAAACATCTACTCGACCCGCCCTCTGAACAGAGCCGACAAGATCCTCTCTGACCCTTCCCACCCTGCCCACCCCCTGTTCAAACTTCTCCCCTCTGACCGCCGCTTTCGATCCTTCAGATCCAACACTTCCCGCTTTAAAGATTCCTTTTACCCTCAAACTGTAAGATCTCTAAACGCCGCATCCTCCTCCCACCGCTGATCCCCCTGCCGTGCGCACGCCCTGCTCCTCCCTACATGCTCGTACATCTATATCTAGATACTACAGAGACTATTATAATTTGGAATGTTTTTTGTGATCGCTTTTAGACTAGTCATTTGTGTTTTACTATATCTATCTGTTTATCTGTTGGGTATGCTTGTGCGAGTGTGTGTGGTTGTGCATGCATGTGTGTATTTGTGTATGTAGGTATGTGTGCGTGTGTGCGTGTGTGTAAGAGAGAGAGAAAGAGAGAGATGTTGTTAAATAAAAAAACATTCTGCCATTGTCCAACACCAAATAATATTCCGATTGTTGTATCTATTACAGGTCAATTGGCGAAATAAATTCCTGTTATCCTGTTATCCTGAACGGCAAACGTCATCAACATAATATTTCTTGGCCAACTCCGGACAGTGGACTCTCTGTATAAGATCGTTTCATTGCTATCCTATTCTATCCCGTAACTCGGAGGTCGTAGGGATGATCGTTTAACGAGCGTACTCCATCTTTCTCTGTCCTAAATTTCACACAGCTCAGGGACACAGATCCTTTACAAATGCACAGCGAGTGTTGCCCCACCAAAAATAAAAACCATGTGTGTACATTTGAAAATGATCTGTGTTTGAACTTTCGGGCTCTTTAGATCAAGCTAGCAATGAAACAATCTTATACAGTGAGTCCACTGTCCTGAGTTGGCCAAGAAATATTATGTTGATGGCGTTTGCTATTCCACGAAATCTAAACTATAAAGTGGTTCAACATCAAATATTGTAATCGTAACTTTGACCTTCTTCCTCTACAGCAGTTTCGGAATACATGGATAAATTCATTTGTTTGTGGACCTTACTAACAACAACAAGGCTGATTCTAAAAATAGCATCGCAGCGAAAGTGTGTATAGTAGGTGCAGTTGTTTGTTTTCATAGCAAGGAAGAGACGAGTAAGATTCCAAGATGAACGGTCGGGTTTGAGCCCCTTCTATCAAGTTAACAGGACAACAATAGTGTGTGTAATAGGATCGTGGGATGTTTAGTTTGAACTTGACCTTGAACTTGAACCACTTCCCACGCGGTGAATAAGGTCTTGTACTGGCCCAAGTTGTCATTTAGTTTGGTTAGTGAAACGTGTTAAAGTTAGGCCACGCAACCATGTGCAGTCACAATGTTAGTTTCATTTATGACGTCTTTTGAGTATAGGAACGTACGGTCTTGACCTTGTATATCACGCGCCGTGGATCGATTCTTCCTTTACTAGCTAACAGGCAATAACCTGCATTTATATTAGTTTTTGGACTGTCATTAATTAACCTAAGTCAGTGAACTGTATGTGCATTGTTAGGCATGATAGTCCAATATTTTTTAAGGGGTAAAAGAGTAATGTTTAGGGTGATAGTGCAATATATAGGGATGACTGTGCCATATTTAGGGATGCCTGAGTAATATTTAGGTGATAGTGCAGTAGTTAGGGATGATAGTGTCATATTTTAGATGACTCAGTAATGTTTAGGGTGAGTAAAATATTTAGGGATGGTAGTGTCATATTTAGGGATACTACTGTCAAATTTAGGGACGACAGTGTAATAATTAGGATGATAGAGTAATATTTAGGGATAACAGAGGGAGTAATTTTAGGGATGTTAGGGTAATTTTGTAGGGATAATATAGTATTTACGGGATGATATAATAAAATTTAAAGATGGTACTACTAGTAATTTTTGCAATGAAAGAAAAATGTTTAGGGGGGTTACAGAGTAATATTTATGAATAATATAGTAATTTTTAGGGAAACATTAATATTTAGGATTGATAGTGTAATATTGTTACAGCGCACTTTCCACATAAAAACTACGGCTATAGGTGGTGCATAGTTACGGAGATCCACTATTATGATTTTGACGATGTTGTTGTTGTTTTGTTGTTGTTGTTGTTGATGATGATGATGATGATGATGATGATGATGATGATGATGATGATGATGATGATGATGATGATGATGATGATGATGATGATGGTTGGTAGGACGAAGACCACGATGACGGAACTTATATAACTAGCCCTACATAATTCGATGTCTTATTGCGTCCAAGCAATGTGACAGTTTGTGGTACAGATGCGCTATCGAGAATCCTCCCATACCGCTGCGCCTCCGTGGAAGCAATAGTTATGCAAGCTACAAACTGTGACAGTGGATAAGGAATCAATAATAATATTATAACGCTAAATCTAGACCCTTCTCATACCGTATTTGCTACTGGATTTCACTCCATGGTATCGACTATAGAATTCTTTCGTTGTCTTTATGCCCTATGTCTTTATGTCTATCTCTCGTGTTTCTTGTTGTCTCTTCGGATGAGAGTATAAACCGAGGTCTAGCCTGTGTCGCATACATTCCATCATAACGGACTTTAAAGATCCTGACGCTCATGTCCTAGACGGGTGAGTGCCGGTGACAAGAACACACCCAGCATGCACCTTGGTCCTTCTCCCCCATCCCTGGCTGCCCAGGATTGTGCTCAGTTGTCTGGAGCGTTATTACGGTGCGCCCAAAGGCTGCAAGTTGGCGCCTCGGGCGGCTTGAGTTAGATCCTGTATCGGCCAGCGCCTTGAGCAGCTCTTGAGCTGAAAAAGCGCTATATAAGAACGATTAAATATAAATATATAAATATGTTGTATCAATTTTTATTCATCAGATTAACATAAGTTGTACTGATGTTACATAAACAATTTACGAAATCTACCATGCGCACATCACAGATATTTTCCACATTATCAAACCATACAAATCATCATACTTCTGACATACACATACACTTTTAACAACATACATTCCCTTATAACAATTAGTTCACATTAAGAAAGAAATTTTTAAAAAATAAATAAATAAAAAGCGGAATCTTTCAACTTCACCTGTGAAGAACGAAGTACTTATAAATGTCATTTTGCGTCTTACAGAAAGTTGAAGTTGGGCCTCCAGGCCCCTAACCTCCACACCCCATTAAACACAAATCATAATAATAATAAAATATTAAAAATAAATATAATAAAAGCTCAAAATTAAAACAAATTAATAAATAATTCACCCCATTCCCTCCCATCCCATCCCAAAATAAATAATTAAGAAATATTTATTCAAACTAATAATGCTTAATTAAATAAAATAGGTACAAAGAATATAAAAAAATTGCTGGACTAATTGTCAGAAGTTAAAACAACAAACAAACAAAAATTTAGAAGAAATTGAATAATTCATGACTTCTAATTAAATCTATGAGCATTAAGCTCAATGACCAATCAGAATGTTCTTCTGGATATACAATACTTCTCGTGTTTCTCTTGTCTCCCCGTCTCGTATATACTAATAATAATAATAATAATAATAATAATAATAATAATAATAATAATAATAATAATAATAATAATAAGAATAAGAAGAAGAAGAAGAAGAAGAAATACGCTATATACGCGCTTTTCCCCCAATCAACAATCATGCTCAAAGCGCGGCGATCTTTACCAACGTACACGCTCACATGTTTTCACCCACTCTTACACACAACAAACCCATGTCAATCAAACATGTGGTGTAAAGACAGAGAGTCCCTATTAGAAGACGGAAAGGAAATCAAATTTTTATTTTTGAAATTTTCATATCGACTGCATCCAATACTATTATTAAAGGGAGGGAGGAAACCGGAGTACCTGGAGAAAGCCCTCGGTGACCTCAATAGTCTCGTACCTAAGTCACATGCCTTCGCCCCTTGCGGGAATCGAACCCGGCAAAGGAGTCCGGCGACTAATCCACTGCGCCACGATCAACCAACAGCATAGAAGGTGCGCGATTGACCAACAGCCTCACTCCAAAGTCAAAACAAGCTTGACACAAGCAAGGCCAGGAAAGGCAAGACCAGATAAGACCACACCGAGCAGTCACACAAAACAGAGCCAGCGGATCACTGAAACGCCAGTGTAGAACGATGGCAGACAGTTCGGGGTAGGGTTACGGAACTTCCCCAACCCCCCCTCCCCCCGCCCACTTGCACACTCGTTAAGTTACGTCACCAATCTCCGTTCAGTCCACCACCATCCTCAAACGCTCGTCCACCCCTCCCCACATTACATTACATTACATGATTATTGCTTTAGGTCCAGCGGACTCTTCGGAGCCAAATCAGGACCGGACAACCCCTGATCCGCATAAAAGATCTGCTGAAACAACCCTATATAGTGGTAAAACTGAAAGCTCCCCCTCCCAACAAGTCGTTCAAATTATTACCAAAGATCAATGAGCGGATTTCATTACTCTTTGTGAAGAGAGTACCAACCGAGGTACAGTCTGTGCACGCACCCATTTCATCGCATGGACTTTAAAGATCCTGACGCTCATGTCCTAGTTGGGCGAGTGCCGGCTATACGAATACATCCAGCGAGCACTAGGTCCCTTCACCCCCAACCCCGCTCGCCCAGGATTGTGCTCAGTTGTCTGGGCGTCAGACTGTGCGCCCAAACGCTGCAAGTGGGCGCCTCTGGTGGCTTGAGTTAGAGCCTGTATCAACCAGCGCCTTGAGCAGCTCTTGAGCTGGAAAAGCACTACTATTACTACTACTACTACTACTACTACTACTAAATACATAAGTATGTGTATATGTGTGCGTATGTGCATGTGTAGGTGTGCATGTGTGTGTGTGCATGTGTGTGTATGTGTATGTATGTGTGTGTAAGTATATATGTGTGTCTATGTACATGTTTGTGTATGCATTATGTTTGTCATGTTTGTCAAACAAAGTCCCAAAGATATTATTATCAATGAAAAGACCTTACATTAAAACAGAATAACAACAATGAAAGTGAAGAAGATATGATTGTGTTAATAGAGAGAGTAGTAACATTTCAACTAATTGTTCTCAGATAGCGCACTTATCAGACCTACGAACCTGTTACACTCGTTCGATGTTAGTGTTTTTTATCAGTAGTAGATTCAGCCCCAATGCGTGAATTCTCCTGATGAGTGTAAGTTCGGATTCGATTATCCACGCAGCCTACTCACTCATCAACAAGTCAGGAGTCGTAGTATGAAGTTTTCCACTTTTATTCAGCACACATCAACAACTGCATACAATCGCTCAATCGCTTTTCCACTCTCAACCTTTACTTTCCAACTCACTATCAACAGCCCCCTTTTGAAACAGTGCGGCACTATATATATATACAGTCTCTCTAAACTCCAGAAAGAGCGAGAAACCCCCCCCCCCCCAACGTGACACACCTCAACCAATCAGAATTAATTTCATCATCACTGTTTTACGTCATACAGCCTTTCTTTCTGTCAAAAGAATGTTCTCAAATATCCCGAAACTTCGATCGATAGTAAACAAGCAGATCTAGAGAATTCTCCAATAATATCGACTAACGAAAATTATCAACGTTATACAAAGCTTCTTCTAACAACAATGCAAACTCAAATCAAAGGTAAATACACTCTATTATTGCATGCTTTGCAAAATAAAACGAACAGATCTATCGCGCGCGCTTCACACATAATATCGTGCACATTTCACACGCACCATCATGCGCGTTTCAACGTAACAGAACCACTAAAGATACAAAAATATCTTAACCCCTGTTGAAAGTGTAATCAGGCTAACCGCGGCTGTTATTTAGTGGCGTTAACTCGAGAACTGCACGCTAAGGGCATATTTCATCAAATTTCGTTTCACATCCGTTGACAACACTTTATATCTCGTGACCGTGACATCGTGTTTTCCAGTTGGCTAATGAACCAGTAAACAATGCTGTCATTGGTGGTGGCAGTAGCGATCTTATAATTAATTATACAGAGCGCGCTTTACCAGCTCAAGGCAGCATCTCCCTCCAGCCGCCCGAGGCGTCAGCCTACTGATTACTGCGCACCTTACTAACGCCCAAGTCAACTGAGCTCTCGGGCTGATCAAGACCAAACAGCGACACCAAGCAGAAAGGGCAGATAACTGGTTGAAGTGCAGTGTAGGGTTAGTTAGTTAATTATTCATTGCTTACAGGGTCCAGCGGACTGCAAAGAGCCGAATCAGGACCACAAAATCAAGTCCACAACTTCGCTGAAAGAGGACTCACCTCTGATCCGCCATAAAAGATCTGCCGAGACAACCCTAGTGGTAACAATGAAGGCACTCCACCAGCCGGTCATTGTACAATAAAAGCATCCCACGCAGGGGACGCTGAGGCTGTCCTCTAATTTATGGAACCCCCGTTTACTCCCCACTCTGCCAGATCTTGTTACAGATAATGGTGAGGGCATCAATTATCGCTTCTCCTCCTGCAGGAAGCAGTTCCGCGGGTATGTTGTCCACTCCCGCTGACTTCCCTTTCTTCAGCGATTGCACTGCTGCCTCAACTTCTTCTCGGAGAATTGGGAGGATTTCTTCTTCTACTCTGTTCTCGGGACATGCTAGAACTGATGGGTCTCCATTTGGTGTGTGGTTGTAAAGGTCAGAGCAGTACTCTGTCCATAGGTCCAAGACTTCTTGTTCTTCTGTAAGGCATATGTCAGACTTGCTTTGGATAGTGGAAACCTTGGGCTTTTTAACACTTGTCATCTGCTTCACAGTCTGGTAGGCCTTCTTGCTGTTGTTCTTGTTCAGACTGTTCTCTATTTCCTGGCATTGATCTTCTATCCAGTTCTCCTTTGCTGTGCGCATGCCTTTTCGGATGTCATTGTTGATTTTTTGGTAGGCATCAGCTCACTGTGAGGTGTTCTTTTTCTTTTTCATCTCTCTTCGTTTATCACACAGGTCCAAAAGTTCAGGTGTGATCCACAGCTTCTTCTTTGGCCGGTGCTTTCCAAGGATCTCCGTGGCGGCATCTGTCACAGCTAAGTTGAAGGTGGTGGTCATGGTGTTGACATCTGCTTCACCAGCTCCCAAAATGAGCAGTGGTGCAAATTTCCCCCCCAATTGTGGTCTGAAATATTTCTGCCCCCTCCGGGTCTTGCAGTTTGTCCAGATCAAACTTCAGTCTACTGCACTTTGCTGTGTTTACTCTCTTGAAGTGAAGCCGGAAAGACATCATCACGAGATCGTGGTCACTTCCGATGCCTGCTCCTGGAAAAGTGAGTGTCCTGCCAATGTTGATGCTTGATCTGAAGCGTTTCTTGACCATGATGTAGTCGATCTGGTAGTGATGCTCCCCGCCAGGACTGTGCCATGTCCATCGTCTGGATTTTTTTTGTGGAGACCAAGCGTGTTTGCCAGTATCAGATTGTTGCGTCTGGCAAACTCCAACAGTCTCAGACCCCTGTCATTTGTCTCGTTGTTGCAGTGGGGTCCACATGTGTCTCCCCAGTTGTGGTGCGCATCTTGGCCAACCTTGGCATTCCAGTCGCCTGCCACTATGACTATGTACTTCTTCGGCGCTTGGTCAAGGACAGCCTATAGATTTTTTATAGAAATCCTCCACTTCGCTGTCGTCATAGTCTGATGTTGGAGCATAGGCCTGGATGATGGTGATGTTGAAATGGGCTGCTCTCAGACGGATAGTAATGAGTCTACTGGAGACTGGGCGGCAACCCATGACAGTGGCTATAATGTTCGTGTGGACCAAGAATCCAACTCCGTGCTCGTGTCTGTCATCTCTACGTTGAAATAAAGCTTGTGGCCTTTGTCGGTCGTTGCTTCACCTATGCCTTTCCAGCGCAGTTCGCTGATCCCTAAAAGTTCCGTCGATAGTGGTCTATCCCGTGGGCCAGTTCTTCTAATTTCCCCTCCACATTTAGGGTCATGACATTCCAGGTTCCTATGACAATGTTATTTCTGGTGCGGATCTTGCTAATTTGTCCATCAGCAGCACACTTATCGCCCCCCCCTTCCCCCCCGTCCTGGTGGCCAACGGAAGGCGCGATCTTTGTTGACCCGGGCGACGACCGATCCGGTATGGAGTAAATGGTTTTATTCATTGTGCAGTGTGTCTTGGGCAAGAAAGACCTGGCAGGGCCCAATCCTCTCCAGGCTGTTGGGCACAGCCGATATCCACGAGTACAATGTGGCGCGCCTTGGCCCCGAGCACGTGGTCGTTGAACCTGTAGTAACATGAGGTTCCTCCGTCCTGGCCGGTGACTTCTGTGTAGAAGACTTTCGCCCAGTGATGCCGTGTTGACATCACCCCTGTTAGTCGCCTTTTACGACACGTCGGGAAATGTTGGGTCTATTCTAATCAATGCCCGAACCCACAGGGAGAGAAAGATAGTGAGGCAGAGATAATAGATAGATAGATAGATAGATAGATAGATAGATAGATAGATAGATAGATAGATAGATAGATAGATAGATAGATAGATAG
>CM072512.1:5867327-5877327 GCA_036898135.1 Oncomelania hupensis
TGCATTAAACCAGGATCAAAGACCAGAACACTAGATTGGACCTTAACTTCGCCACCGCCACCCCCCCCCCCCCCCACCTGCCCCTCTTCTTCCCTTGGATACGCCCTAGCTGTCCCCCTTCCCTTGGCTTCTCATCTCCCACCTCTCACCCTCACTCTCCAACCCTGCCCCAGTCTTTGGCGTCCATTCTCCCAAACCTTTAATTAAAAAAAAAAGTAGTTAAAAATCTAATCTTCTTCCTCCTTTTCTTAAACAATCATTCTTCCCTCTTTGACTCCATCCCTCCTCTTCTCTTGCTCCCACCCCTTCCTCCACCCCACCCTCTCTTTCTCTTTTCTTTGCCTCCCTTCCTCTCCCTTCCCCATCCCCCCACCTCAAACAGAAACAAAAATAAAGCTTAACGGATTCAAAGCTCAAGATAAAATACTGAGGATTACCTTCAATTACTACGAACAAACCTATGCCTGACAACTCACACTGCACTATGATAGGTGGTATTCCCCCCATTGGCGGACACCTTTTTTTTTACAGGCGCCATGTTAGATTGATGAGCAAACGTTTTCTACCACAGCCTATGCGATCGAACTGCAGTTTCTCCAGTGAAATCTGTCAGGTACATTGCAATATATTATAGGTATAAAGTTTTGTATACTCTTGTTCACCGGTTCGTGGACTGTAATCCGAAACTCTGACTCAGTAGTTTAGCATAGAGATTATCCCATAAATGAAGGGAAATGACAGCCCGTCCGCAATGACCAACACTGTCTGACTGCTAACACAATACCCAATTCTTTATTACGCTCATAAATATTCACAAGGAGAATTGTGTGCAGTGTCTCACAACAAACAACAATGTAAATAAAAACCACACACAAAACGATCAAATTGAATTGAAATAAACACGAATTGAAAAATAATAAAATATTAATTAAAATTTGTCGACAAAGTGTTTAGTTGAAATGCCAGACATTGACCATAAGACTTCTCGCACCTCATCACTATCACAACGCACACACACATACATACTCGCACACACACACACACACACACACATACTTGGGCAGACACCGTTATTTGGACTTTCCTCTATCGCCACATACGTTCTGTGGACAATGGGTCGTGCTACGACCCCCTTTTTAAGTACTTTAAAGTGTTCTAACCCTAACCCTAACCCTTACCCTAACCCTTACCCTAACCCTCACGGATCATTAAATGGACGTCCCAACAAGGAGGTCTGTCCAAAGAACGTATGTAAACTTGCACTAGTTTGTCCCAATAACGCCGTGTAAACATCCTCACTCCCACACACACTAACACACGCACACACACACGCGCACTCTCGCACCTACACACACTCACTCAAGCACACAAGCGTGTATTATTCATGGCAAAGTAGAGTCTTAAACGAAATGTAGGCACCGGACATTTTTATTAATTTTGGAAACGGAAAGAGCGCAAAATTCATCTAAAAATGTAAGAATTAGCTTTTATTTTTAAAAAAAAAAGTGGTTTCTGTAAAATGTTGACGGAATTAGGCTCCTAACCCTAATCTTAACCCTTTGACTTCAAATTTGGAAAGAAGAGAGTCCGTCTCGGATAGAGCACTCCCATGCACTATAAGAGCACTCTCATGCACTAAAAAAGCACTCCCATGTACTAAAAAGAAAGTGGGGCGCTAGCAAAAAGTCCCTTTTTGTACCAAAAAAGGCAAGTTTAGCACCCATTTCTCTAGGAATACACGCCCACACATACACACTTACACACGCACTCGCGCGCACACATTCACACCCTTACACATACACACGTACACACACACTTGCACTTACACACACACACACTCTCACCCACATCCACAATAGCACCAAAGAGATTCACAGTCCACGTAGCCCTGGGTTTTGTATACACACACCATGATTTTTTGCTTTGTTTAAAAGGCAAGTCATTTTTCATGGATCACCCTTTGTTTTAAAGTCTATGAGAGCTGTCGACCAGACGGGATGGCTATAGGGAGTAAAGAGTCTTTGAAACCAGACGTTCGGGTCCTCAAGAAGATGAGGCGCCTTGAGACTTGTCTTGACGCACAACTATCCTACAGTCTCATGTAGACTTATATGACAAGAACACCCAAGAAGTTTATTTAAAAAGAAAAATATAAATAATAATAATTTTTAAAAAAAATCAACTTCGGAGAATATTAAAATTTAAAAAAACCTGCACCGTGCCAAATTAAAACTCCTCCTGTCAGTGGCTCCGATACAAGAACACAGCGGCGCAAAGTCCTTAAGTCACGCAGGTAATGTAAGCACCCTCACACCCATAAAAACATTACACACAAACTCGTCTCTCTCCTGCAAAAACTTAAAGGACCATCAATATCAAGGATGTTTGTACCTTGTTGTGTGTGTGTGTGTGTGTGTATGTGTTTGTGTGTCCTTCCTTTCATATCCTATCCTATCATATCCTATCCTATCCCGTAACTCGGAGGTCGTAGGGGCACCACAGATGATCGTTTATTCATCATGCAGTTTGTCTTGGGCAAGAAAGACCTGGCAGGGCCCAATCCTCTCCAGGCTGTTGGCCACAGCCGATATCCACGAGTACAGTGTGGCTCGCCTTGGCCCCGCGCACGTGGTCGTTGAACCTGTAGTAACATGAGGTTCCTCCGTCCTGGCCGGTGACTTCTGTGTAGAAGACTTTCGCCCAGTAATGCCGTGCTGACATCACCCCTGCTAGTCGCCTCTTACGACACGTCGGGAAACTTTGGGTCTATTCTAATCAGAGCCCGAACCCACAGGGAAGTGTGTGTGTATGACTATTAATTTACTTTCGGGAAACTGCGTTACTTGTCACATTTAAAGACGATCTAATAGGCAATCGTTGCTCAAACCGACCGCTCCGTTTTGAATGTTAGGCGCCTCTTCATTAGTAAGTAAACAAACAGCTGTGCCTACTAGATCCTTTCGCAGCGGTGCTATTTTTAGAATGAACTCTGATGGTATTAATAGCCACATGTATATATTGATTTATAGCACAATTGCGCAGGCCATGGCCAACATTTATTATATCTGGAGGGGCAACACTCCCTGTGATCTTGAAATCATCTGTGACTCTGTCATGTGTCATCTGGGGTCACCTTTAAATTAAGTCAAGTGAAAGGCAAGGCTAGTGAAACTTATTTCCCAAACCTTCCATGGGTATGTACAAAAACAAATATACTGGAAGAGGAAGGCCGTACGGAAACAGTACTTGCAACGTTTGTATACAGTGCCGCCTTTGAATGAAACACCACGTATTGGGGTCCTTACTTCGGCAGGATTTCATCGCTTATCCTTACAAGCAATGTAAAAAAAAAGAATGGTACCAATCTTGAATTAAGAATCGAGTACATTACTTTACATTACTTATTGGGGATTTTTAAAAAAAAAAGTTAACAAAAGCAGTTCTGCAAAAAAGTATGTGTACCTGAGCATGTCTCTGTGACCTGGAGTTGTGCGCTATACAAGGGAACTGTGGATTGGATCGGATACTAAATATTATATCTACATCGTTATCACGTTGAAGTAATGCTGGAATAGATTTATTGGAAGAGGGAAAGGGATGGCGGATCGGACGGTTAGAGGAGAGAAAGCGATCGAGTGAGAGAGACAGATAGAGTGAGACAGATAGAGTGAGAGACAGATAGAGTGAGAGAGAGATAGAGTGAGAGAGACAGATAGGCCTATATAGAGAGAGATACAGATAGAGTGAGAGAGATAGAGTGAGAGAGAAAAAGATAGAGTGAGTGAGAAAGATAGAGTGAGAGAGACAGACAGAGTGAAAAAGACAGACAGAGTGAGAGAGACAGATAGAGTGAAAGAGACAGATAGAGTGAGAGAGACAGATAGAGTGAAAGAGACAGATAGAATGAAAAAAGAAAGACAGAGTGAGAGACAGATAGAGTGAGAGAGACAGATAGAGTGAAAGAGACAGATAGAGTGAGAGAGACAGATAGAGTGAAAGAGACAGACAGAGTGAGAGAGACAGATAGAGTGAAAGAGACAGATAGGGTGAAAGAGACAGATAGAGTGAGAGAGACAGATAGAGTGAGAGAGACAGATAGAGTGGAAAAGAGACAGATAGAGTGAAAGAGAAAGAGTGAGAGAGACAGAGTGAAAGACAGACAGATAGAGTGAGAGAGAGACAGAGTGAGAGAGAAAGACAGAGAGAGAGAGAGAGAAAAAGATAGAGTGAAAGAGAGAAAGACAGAGTGAACGAGAAAGACAGAGTGAAAGACAGACAGACCAGAGATAAGAACGGCGGAGGAAGCGTCCAATAATGAGAGTGCTGTACTTTAAGCTGCCTTTATCGTTAGTAAGCCTTGTGTTGTCCGCCTTGATACACTTTGCATACACGGCAATGCACCATGGCCTTATCAATACTGGCAAACCTGTTCTGGGCACACGCTAACCAAGTTTTACGTTAAACAGAGTGGGGAGGGGTTTAGTACTTGGATGGGTGACCGTGGTTGAAAGCTAAGGCAGCCACCATACGGCAACAATAGATTGAATGGAGCGCAGGACTGACACACCCAAGCCATCCAGCTGTCAATGGCAACCACGATCTGTTTACCACCGAGGAAGGTACAACAGCGAAATAGACACCGCCCTCATTAAGCTGGCCAAGAGAAAAGAAAAGTCCCAAAGGCTTCCCCCCCTCGAGTACCTTTCTGAAGATACTTTGAAATAGTCGGGGGGTAATCACAACGAGCCAAATGTCGGTCTGTCAGTCTGTCGGACCGTTGGACTCCCTATCTCAAGAACTACTGAACAGATTTTGACCAAACTTTATAGGAACATTACCTAGGTTATCGTTGTCTTTGCCTGCTTCGCTGTTTCTCTACATTTCATTGCCACCATCTCTTTCCGAGAATGAGGATAAGCACAATTGTTGTTAGCTTCGTCTGTCTGTCTTCGTCAATTCCTCCTTCTCTTTGTGTCTGTCTTTATGTTTGTCTGTCTGCCTCTCTCTCTCTCTCTTTTAAAACGTAATCTTAATCCCAAATAAAGTTTCATTTCTCTCTCTCTTCTTTTTATTTTTTTTTCTCTCTTTTCCCTCTTTCCCCCACTCCCCGTTCTTACACTCCACCGTATATATTTATCGCTATCCGCCCTCAGCCCACCCGCCGTGAAGTGGCGAAACGGGGTGGATATCTACGCCATAAATCCACCCGGGGTAGACCTGGAAAAGCGTGTTTATGATCCCGCTGTGCCTGGCTAGTCCACAGCCCAAGCCGGTTCATGACGGAACCCAGAGGCTAAGAGCATACGACAGTGAGAGAGGGAGAGAGAGAGAGAGAGAGAGAGAGAGAGAGAGAGAGAGAGAGAGAGAGAGAGAGAGAGAGAGAGAGAGAGAGAGAGAGAGAGAGAGAGAGAGAGAGAGAGAGAGAGATGCTAATAAGCTACTCTGTATGTAGGCATAAAATGAAGAAACGCACTGCACATGCTATAGCATCTTATTACATTACATGATTATTGCTTTGGGTCCAGCGAACTCTTCCGAGCCAAATCAGGACCAATAGTATCTTATATATTTCGTCGATATTATTATTTATATTGGGAATTTGTATAGCGCACATATTTCGCCGTTCTTGGCGACACAAGGCGCTGGCCGATACAGGATCTAACTCAAGTCGCCCGAGGCGCCAACTTGCAGCCTTTGGGCGCATCGTAATAACGCTCCAGACAACTGAGCACAATCCTTGGCAGCCAGGGATGGGGGAGAAGGACCTAGGTGCATGCTGGGCGTGTTCTTGTCACTGGCACTCACCCGTCTAGGACATGAGCGTCAGGATCTTTAAATTCCGTTATGATGGAATGTATGCGATGACCAGCGATGACCAGCTCCAGTACTGCAGGATTTAACTGAAGCCGTCAGAGGTACCCACTTGATACCCATACAATTGAGCACCATCTCGGTCAACCATGGATGGGGAGAAGGGACCTAGTGCTTGCCGGATGTATTTGCATACTCCCTAGGATGAGAGTACAAACCGAGGTCTCGTCTGTGCACGCAGGCATTTCATCGCACGGACTTGAATATCCTAGACGGCTGAGTGCCGGCAATACAAATACACCCAGCGCGCACTAGGGCCCTTCTCCCCATCCCCGGGCGCCCAGGATTGTGCTCAGTCGCCTGGGCGTCAGACTATGCGCCCAAAGCTTGAGTTAGATCAACGCCTTGGGCAGCTCTTGAGCTGGAAAAGCGCTATAGCAGATTGATCAAATAAAACAAATTGTTTAGCCGGCACTCCAGGACACCCACGTCAGGTTATTTAAAGTCCACGCGATGGAATGTGTACGTGCACAGATTAGACCTCAGAATATACTCCCGTTCGAAGGGATAAGGTGCGCTTGCCTGTGCATCTTGGGCGATTTTATTGTGTCGGCATTCCCTGCCGTCAACCCACTTCGAAACACGGACTGCTATGTTATCGCTTAATCTAAAATGAATTCAATTGTGTAGCCGTTGCGGACACTGTGGAGTCCGCTGTGTCCCCCGCCCCCACCTCCCACCATCATCCCTAGGCCTCTCCACCCCCCCCCTGCGTTGTCCCACTGAGACAAGGTGTTAGGCACCCAATCAGCCAACTGTTATTCCAAAACAAAGAGAGAAAGACAAGAAGACAGACAGGTAGACAGGGAGAGCCCCAAGGTTACTTTGTGATAATGTTAAATGACAAGTCTAGAGCAACAGTGAACGTCAACAGAGAGGGGAAACTTAAGGTTTTCTGTAAGTTGTCCCACAAGACAGTGTGAGAGGCAGACAGAGCTTCAAGGTTAGTTGTGTAATAATAAAGGCTACGTCTAGTGCAGGAGAGAACGTGCATAGATAGCGAGAAGACATTTTTGTAGCTTTTCACTCCAGACAGAGTGACATACAGTACATACATACATGCATACATATAAATATACATACATACATACATATATACATACATACATACAGACAGACAGACAGGCAGACAGATTTTCAAGGTTAGGGCTGTGATAATGCTAAGTTTAGTGCAGGAGTGAACATGTACAGAGAGCGACAAGACATTTCTGTTCAGCTCAGTTCAGTTCTTTTATTTAAAGTCTATTCATTTGTTCAATTTGTTTAATGATTGTAAACATTCACGAAATTACAAACACATAATCAAATGCACAAACACACACAAACAAACAAACAAACACACCCACAACCACACAT
Organism: Oncomelania hupensis; assembly: GCA_036898135.1. Lineage (NCBI taxonomy): Eukaryota > Metazoa > Mollusca > Gastropoda > Littorinimorpha > Pomatiopsidae > Oncomelania > Oncomelania hupensis. The sequence goes on from CM072512.1 coordinate 5,874,555, forward strand.
AAGCACAAAACCACCCACCCACACACATAATATATAAAACACTATATATGTCAAAAAAAATATTTCTTAAATCGGTTGTAAGAATAATGCTGGCTATTTGTTCTATTATTATATTGTTGTACATTATGTTATTTATTTAACCAGCTTTGTTTAGCATTACATCTTTTTCTGTGTATAATGGCAACAATGATGTACACTCAAATAATAATTGATTTGTATAAATTGGTTGTTGGCTTATACAAGTAAGGCGCTGTACAAATTTTGTAATCCACGAAGCCAAGCGCATTTTGTATATAACTTTTGAAATATTTATTAAACAGTACATACTATTTTGCTTATTTACTAATTTAAAAAAAATGCCATTCTACTAATGAAATGAGTTCGTGATTAGATAATTTAAGGTTAGAATGGTTTATCAATTTGACGTTTGTAGGTCCTCTTATTGCAAGTTTGTCTGACTGTTCATTCCAGCACAACCCAGAATGAGATGGAACCCAACAAAAATCAACACCGATCCCTCTGCTATTAATTAATATTATGTATTAAGTATATAATCTCAAATACTAAATCTGATCTAGTATTAGTCTCCCAATTTTGTAAGGACTGTAGAACTGACTTTGAATCAACACACATTATTATGTTAAATCCATTTTTGTCACGTTTACACAGACAGATAAACAGACAGAGCTCCAAGGTTAGTTCTGTGATAATGATAGGTCTGATGCAAGAGTAAACATGCACAGAGTGAAACGTTTCACACCAGACAGAGTGGCAGACAGACAGACAGACAGACAGAGCTTGAAGGTCAGTTCTGTAATAATGATAAGCGGGGAGCAAGTGTAAGCGAGCATTGCGGGGAGCAGTTTATCTCTGTAACTTTTGAGACCTAAATCTCGCTGAAGTGAAGAGCTTCTTTCCCTATCAACTTGCCCTTCGAGTGGTTCCTCGTCTCAAAAGGCGAAAAGTGTTGACCGTTTTACAAAATACAAGTAAGGGGACACAAAGAGTGGGGGGAGGGTAGAGGGAGAGGAGGTTTGGGGGTAGGTTGGGGTGAGGGGGGAGGGAAGCGAGCGTTGTGGCCAAGTGGGCTAAGGCGGGACTAACTTGCCTTGTCCAAAAGCCACAAACCAATGGCGCCTGGCAGGTGTGGGTTCGATCCAGCATCTGGGCGTTATGTTTCTCCGAATATTATTTACTTTCGACTCGGGCAACGTCTCGGGGGTTTTCTCTGGGTACTCCGGTTTGCTCCCCCAGCAAAATTTCAAAAATCACAAAATAATGTTAGGTAGGTTGGGTTTGGGCGCGCCACAGGCTGCGACTACGCCTTCCCCAGGGGAGGCGGCTCAGAGTTTCCCGATAGAAAGGGATAATAACCTGCAACCAAAAGAACACATGCAGTGTGTGTGTGTGTACACGCGTGCGCGCGTGTGTATGTGTATGTCTGGGGAGGGAGCACAAGTCTGAAGAGCATCTTATTATTGAAGTCATTGAGAGAGTGTTGATGTGATGTAGTGGACTGAGTTATTGGGGGTAGGGGTGTGTGTTGACGGGTGTGTGTGGTTGTGTGTATATGTGTGTGCGTGTGTTAGGGTGTGTGTGTGTTAGGGTGTTTGTGTGTGTTTGTGTGTATGTGCGTGTGTGTGTGTGTTGGGTGTGTGTGTGTGTGTTAGGGTGTGTGTGTGTGTTGCTTGGCGGTTGTCTTCCAAGCACGGTCAGCCATCCAAGTACTAACCCGTCCGTCAGTTGCTTAACATGAAACATTGCTAGCCTGTGCCCAGACCACTGCCCCACTGCGTCCCCCAACACTTCCTTGTTGCTACTTTCCTTATTAAGCTTAAGCAGGCATTAACAAAACAACACCCCAAACAACCCCACGTCAAATGGAGGGTGTAGTTTGAACAAAGGTTAGGCTAAGGTTAGGCTAGGTGGTCAGTCAAAGGTTAGGCTAGGTGGTCAGTCAAAGTCAGAACTAACGTACAACAAACATCCATTAATGCACGTGCATGTAATTGCTCAGTTTAAGATGAATGAAGTTGTATTGTTTTGTCCTGTATTGAGTTAAATTGCGTGGTCTTGTATTGTATTGTATTGCGCTGAGTTGTATGCACTTGCTCAGTTTCTGATGAATAACGTTGTATAGTATTGTGTTGTGCTGAGTTGTATGTAATTGCTCAGTTTGAGATGAATACAGTTGTATAGTATTGTATTGTGTTGTGCTGAGTTGTATGTAATTGCTCAGTTTGAGATGAATACAGTTGTATAGTATTGTATTGTGTTGTGCTGAGTTGTATGTAATTGCTCAATTTGAGATAAACAAAGTTGTATTTTATTGTATTGTACTGCGCTGAGTTGTATTGTATGTAATTGCTCAGTTTGAGATAAAATAAAGTTGTATAGTATTGAATTGCGCTGTATGTAATGCGTTGTATTGTATTGCGTTGTGCAGTTTGGGATGAATAAAGTTGTATAGTATTGTATTGTATTGTATTGTGCTGAGTTATATGTAATTGCTCAGTTTGAGATAAATAAAATTTTATAGTACTGTATAGTATTGTGCTCTATTGTATGTAACTGCACAGTTTGAGATAAATAAATTTGTATAGTATTGTATTGCGTTGTACTGTATTGCTTTGTACTGTATTGCGTTGTACTGTATTGCGTTGTATTGTATTGCGTTGTGCAGATTGGGATTAATAAAGTTGTATAGTATTGTATTGTATTGTGCTGAGTTATATGTAATTGCTCAGTTTGGGATAAATAAAGTTGTATAGTA
>CM072512.1:5879827-5919827 GCA_036898135.1 Oncomelania hupensis
CAAACAAACAAACGAACAATTAAAATAAATAAATGTTTGTGAGTGTGTGGTGTACAATTATGAGTTGCTGACTGATTGGCTGGAAGCTTGGCTATCAATGGTCTAGTGCCTGTAGTGTGGAACGCGAGCGCTCTACCAAGGAGCTAATGCGGTACGACATGTCCCTACATGAGTATGTCCGTGTTTTAAGTCCTTCTTATAACCACATTAACGAGGGGTCTTGGTGCACCAAGAAAGGTAATTCGGAGGTCAGAAGAGCCGGGTGGGTGTTATCTCCACCCGCGTAACTAACCACCCCGTTAAGCGTTCTCACTGAGTGTCTTGTGATTGAAATGAATGACTTTAAACGGGGTTGGAGACTATCACGATTTTCTTTTTTTAAAATTCCGTGTTTCCTCGTTCCTTTGTTATTGTTGTTGTTGTTGTTGTTGTTGTTGTAATTATTATTATATTAAAATTTCAAATAATTTTTATTTATTTTTATTGTTATGGTGTTTTCTGATTATTTTTGAGATCAGTATTTTAAATCTTTGTTCTTCATCCTCTCTAAACATTATATTATTATTATTATTATTATTATTATTATTATTATTATTATTATTATTATTATTATTATTATTATTATTATTATTTTTATTATTATTATTATAAATAATTTTTTTAATGGTGTTTTCTGATTATTTTTGGGATCAGTATTTTAAATCTTTGTGCTTCATCCTCTCTAAACATTTTTAATTGTCTTTACACCGGGGGAAGTGAACCACCATATAAAGAGATATTAAAGAAAGTTAACGTCACCATTGGAGTCACTGGGTGGCAGCCCTGCTCTGAGCGGCGGTCAGACCCCCGGTGCGCTATTTGCTTCGTCGGAGGATTTCACTGTTTTTTGCCAACTTCTGCGGTCTAGAATGTTCACGGTCGTCCCAAGACGGAGCAGCATGCACCCAGTGGGAGATGCCGAGCCGATACTCCACGTCAACCTTCAATTTCACCGCGGTAGGGCTCCATCGACTGGGCGGCGGTCGCGGATCGGCGAATGACGTCACGTCGCTCAGATGACGTCGCTCCATTTCCTGGCAACCCTGTTTCTATCTCTACTACTGGGCAACGTTGGGATTCCTGTGGAGAGTGGCGTCCTCTGGACTACAGTTTCTATGCATCGCCAGGGTCTCCCTACGCTCTGCCTTCACCTCCTTGTAGGCCCTTCGCTTCCACGGCCACATTTCCTCACGCATCGTCGGGCGGCTTCGACCAACCTCCTACACCTTGTGCGAGCCTGCCACAACACTTGTACTTCCGCCTTGTGCGGGCACCTCCTGCTGCATCGAACGATATCCTTACCGGAACGAACGCCATCCTGCGATCAGTCCTGTTGCAAATCATCATGATTTCTTATTCCACCACGACTTCTTATTCCATCACGCCTTCTTATCTCCATCTCCTATATGCGAAAGTGTCCGGAGACGTTAATCTACACAACAAAACGAACACCATCGGGAATCGATCACAGGTTCTTCTCCACGCCAGGAGAGCACATTGCCATGAAACATCTCCGTTTCCAATAATGAAAAGAAGAAGAAGGAGGATGAGGAGCAGGAGAAGGAGAAAATGAAGAAGAAGAAAGAAAGAAATAAAGGAAGGAAAAGAAGAAAAAGAAAGAAAGAAAGAAATGAAACAAAGAGGCAGGAAGAAAGGAACGAAGAAGAAAAAGAAGAAGGAAGGGAAAAAGGGAGAACAAATAAAAATAGTGGAATATCAAAATATAGGCACAGTTGATTGTTTACATAACAAGGAAGAGGTGCTAACAATTCAAGGCAACGCGCGGGGGTGATCACCGACTACCAATTATATGATGTTTGAATGTGACAACAATTTGAATGTCTTTGAAAATAAATTGGTTCTTTTGTTAATAGTTTACCCCTTTTTGAAACTGCATTGAAGCTCCTTTGTTTAGTATATTAGGTGTGAGTGGACGTCAACTGATCTTGCATTCAATTCTTTATTTGCTTAAAGGCATTCAAGCATTGGTATTTCCTCTTTTCCGTCTTGTGCCAATAGCTCTATTCACAAGTATATCAACTAACAAGTTAGTATCTCCCTTCTATGTCTCTGTCGACGTGCGCGTACAACCGGTTGCTTCCCTTTACATGCTTTGCGCTCCATAGAGCGTCGTCGGCCTGAAATAACTTTTTAGAAACTTCAAAACCCAGCGGAATTATGGGTAGGGAAATCCTTTTTCTGAAATGACGTCGGCCAAATCCTTCTTTAGTTTCTTTGCTCGAGCAAAGACAACCTCGTAGGTATGGAGCACTTCGTCCATTATAACTCCATCGCTGATAATACTGCTGACAAGTTTCTGCCTTTGTTTACTACCAGAAATATGCAGTTCCTCTCCCAACTTTCGTTTCATTTCAGCCAGCACTTGCCTTGAACAGATTTCCCAGAATTCTCTATTTTACTTTTAGGTTTGGGATATTCTCGTCGCAGCTTGTGGCTAAAACCAAGGGCAACGGGACCACCGCACGTCGACTGGGGGCAATAGGAGATACTAACTTGTTAGTTGATATACTTGTGCTCTATTCGTATATGAAGAAGGAATTAGGATAGAAAACTCACGAGGCTGAGCTGAGGGCAAAGTGTAATGTTCTAAAATCCAAAAACATCCACTGATAACATGCTGTAAATTCATTGTCACAACAACAACTAACAAAACAAAACATCCCCGACACCTGGGTCATTTAATGTACTGCTAATCTGACAATGAAAATATCATTTTAAGAGAAATTACTTTATATTGTAAAGAGTAAACTTAGCAGGTTATGTTTTGTTTCTGACATCGTTTTAAGCAATGAAATTTAATATAGTACTCAGCACGGTTGTTCACGAGACAATAAAAATATCATTTCTGACAGAAATAGGAAGCACGGTCATAATAATATTATAATACTGTACGTTTAATATATTTTAAGCTCATAATTCTCGCGTTACTGTGTCATGGTACTTACCAACGCCGTGAACGTGGCAATATAAACATCAGGTTAGATAGGTCGCATAATTAAGGGTATTAGCGCTTCTTAAACTGTTGCTGTGATCCATAGAAACCCAGTCTGTAATATTTTTTTTAAAATTGTTAATAGTTTAGGCGCTTCAACCTCTTAATTTATGTGCTACAAAGTCACGTGATTTCGAGCAATTAAAAAAATTGACAACCAATATATCACCCTAGGATGGTTCAAGTTAAATCAAGAAATTGTATTCACATAAAATACAGTAAACCGTTGGCGTGTTGCTTATATACACACACTCACTCGCACTCACTAAGTACAGCAAGATAGCACATTAAGAAGTATAGTTAATAATAATAATAATGATAATAATAATAATAATAATAATAATAATAATAATAATAATAATAATAATAATAATAATAATAAGAAGAAGAAGAAGAAGAAGAAGAAGAAGATGATGATGAAGAAAAAATAGTAGTAGTAGTAGTAGTAGTAGTAGTAGTAGTAGTAGTAGTAGTAGTAGTAGTAATAATAATAATAATAATAATAATAATAATAATAATAATAATAATAATAATAATAATAATAATAATAATAATAAAAAGAAGAAGATGTTGATGAAGAAGAAGAAGAAAAAGAAGAAGAAGAAGAAAAAGAAGAAGAAGAAGAAGAAGAAGAAAAGAAAAAATAGAAGAATAAAAAGAAGTAGTTGTAGTAGTAGTAGTAGTAGTAATAATAATAATAATAATAATAATAATAATAATAATAATAATAATAAGAAGAAGAAGAAGAAGAAAAAAAAGAAGAAGAAGAAGAAAAAGAAGAAGAAGAAGAATTATATGCATATGAACAGCGTCCTTCCTTGCTAGAACTCATATCGCTTTACAGCAAGGGAGTGGTGTGTGTGTGTGTATGTATGTATGTATGTATGTGTGTATATATGTATGTATGTATGTATGTATGTATGTATGTATGTATGTATGTATGTATGTGTTCTATGATGGCATTATGTAGTATCTTGCTGAAGAAGCACTGTAGCTGAATACTTGTATTGAGAGATATGTTTAGTCTGCTGCTTTTCATCCCCTGTCCCCCCCCCCTTTGTCTTTTATCCTATCTAGTGTACATTTTTCAAATGAGAGTATAAACCGAGGTCAAGTTTGTGCGCGCCCGCACCTCATTGCACGGACTTGAAAGATCCTGACGTTCATGTCCCAGACTGTTCGTGCCGGCCACACAAATACACCCAGCAACCACTATAGGTCTCTGCTCCTCATCCCCGGTCACCCAGAATTGTGCTCAGTCATCTGGGCGTCAGACTATGCGCCCAAAGGTTGCAAGTGGGCGCTTCGGGCGGCGCCAGTGAGATCCTGTAAGGGCCAACGCGCTGAGCAGCTCCCGAACTTTAAAAGCGCTACACAGGGACAATGAACACACATAAATCTACCGCTTACAAGCGGTGAAGTCATTAGCACCTATTAAATAAGTTCTTAGCAATTGCTAGCACAGATTACAGTGGATTAAACAGATTTACAGGTTTCCGCTTAGCAAAAGAAAGCCAGCAAATTTACGACGATACACAAAACGTCTAAAATCTTCTGATATAAAACACCAGATGGCACCCAGCGCAGCAGGTAAAGAGCAGGGCCCAGAATTCCAGCGGTCGCTAGGTTTGCCCCCTTCTTCCCCCCACCCCTAATATTAACCTGCGAGCACTGGCCATCGTACAGCTTCGACCAGTGATTAGTTCAGTGTATAATGGTAGGTGGGATTAGAAGCAATTTCAAAGTAGGTGTGTGCGTGTGTGTGGGGGGGGGAAGGGGAATAGAAAGAAGGAGGTAGGGATTCTATTCCTCCTTGCCCTAGATGGCGTTGCACTACAGCTCCTGTGCTTTCCCTGATAATGCGACAAATGTTTTGACGTGCATGAAGGCTACAAAGTGTACAGTAAACAATTCAAAGCTCTTCCTCCCAACCTCAACCTCAAAATGATGCGCTAATAATGTGTCGTTGATTGGGTTTACCTTTCAAAGTAAGGTTACTGCAGACAGAGAAAGATGGAGAAATCATCTGTGGTGCCTCAACGACTTTCGAGTTACGAAATAGGATAGGATAGGACAGGATAGGATAGGACAGGATAGGATAGGATAGGATAGGATAGGATAAAAAGGAAGGTTATCAAGGATTTCGTTGTTGTTGTGGTCGTTGTTGTATAGTTTGAGAGAGAGAGAGAAGGAGAGAGCGAGTGTGTGGGTGTGTGTTGTGTGACAATGAGTGTACTTGCGGCATTGATAGTGTGGTCATCGTAAAAGATTATACAATGGGCAATCGCAGCTCAGGCCAACCGATAAGCTTGGAATGCGTGGGCCTCTCTTCCTTGTTGTGTAAACACTTCAGGCCTTCCATACACTCCGTCGTGCTTTATTAAGAATCAACCTTGATGTTATTAATAGAGACATGGACAAATTAATGTTTCGATTTTAGATCAAAAGTATAATTTGAAAGTAGCTATTTGTTGGCTTATTTAATCTGTTCGGTGTATTTTTTTTCCCGGTATGGCAACACTTACAATGGGCCTGTGACGCGGACATGTCTGATGTTGGGCCTCTTTAAGGCATGATGCATATACAAAGTATTGTATAACTGTCTGGGATACATGAAACAAGCGCCCTAGTCGCGGAAAACGGCGTAAGCAAAATATAAATGCGTAATATGTCGTCTGGCCTACTTTTAAAAGGGTTGACATTTCGTTTCTATTTATGAACATAGAAAGTCTCCTCTCTGAAAATCCTTACCGGGAGGAGAGGGGACTATAAACTGATTAAATAAAATTCTATTTATGGCGTCAAAACAACAGTTACGTATTTTTGACAACGTCGGCACATTCTTAACAATTCTCATTCCTTTTATTTCTCGATTTCCGGTTAAGGTAAACAGTGAAAGCGGAATAAAACTGTTCTGTTAAAAGAGGTTGCGATGTGGTTAAAAGGGCTTGATGACAGGAGATTAAAACTTGGCCTTGGGTGATATCTCCGTCAGAGGGCTAACACGTTGACAGTTAAAAGGTTCACAGGCTAAACAGTAAAGCGTTCTCCAACACAGCGCAGTTTTCTCACCTAAAGAGCTGCCCAAGGCGTGCTGGCAGTAATAATAATAATGTATTTTATAATAATAATAATAATAATAATAATAATAATAATAATAATAATAATAATAATAATAATAATGTATTTTATAAAGCGCGATTCCAAACAACTGTCTGCTCAAAGCGCTCACACGCATGCACACACTCTCACACTCGCAGGTTAACATTATAATCTTAAAGTATCGAGTTTAAAAAGGGTAAAATATGTATACTAAAAGAAAGATGTACATGTACAAGATTTAAATGTTAACACTAAGGTAAAACACAGGACAGCAATTTTTAAAAAGTTAGGGCAAAAAGGGTACAGTGGTTACAATTACATGCGAATCACAAAACCAAACCATACACAGAATTTTAAAAAGTATGTGACAAAACAAAATGGCATCGTACTAAAACGTATTGCACATAGCATTGCATTGCACAAACACACACACATACACACACAAAGAATGAAATTACGGATTTAACCGTCTTATAAAATATTACGTATTACATTTAAAAACAAAAATTAAAATAATGAAAATAGCCAAAATTTAAAATGAAAGACTCCAGCGTAAGAAAATAATTTTCATAGCCTACACCTCGACCGACAGAACGACCCCTGCCGAAAAATTGTTGAAATTCTCTCTCTCTCTCTCTCACTCTCTCTCCCTCTCCCCTCATCCCCCTCCTCCCTCGCCTCACTCCAAAACTCATACATACACATTTATTCACAGATGTTTCAAAAACAGGTGTGTCTTCAGTGATTTCTTGAACGATGAATGGGACTGGGCAAGACGAAGGTCGGACGGCAGGGAGTTCCATAGAGCTGGGGCATACCGGGAAAAGGACCTTTTACCAAAACTATTAAGGGAGTATCTAGGAACTGTAAGGAGGGATGCATCTTGTGATCGGAGAGTGCGTGTTGGCCTATAGGGGCTGAGGAGTTCGGAGAGATAGGAAGGGAATGTTTCAGAGTGGAGGCACTGATAGCAGAGAGAGTAAACTAATAAGCGTTGTAACATAGTGCACCTCAAGCTCATAAAGTTGCTGAAGGTACTTGCCACTGTTACTGGCAGGGAGTGGGATACAATGCAGGTGATCAGAACACGCCAATGGAATGAAACTCGTTGGGATATGCAAATAACATGGAAATTGCAACAATATTACAAATGTCCCATATTTTGTTTAAATTCTTAAAATATGCAAAAAAGGTTGTAATTTATTAGAATAATTATGCACGCGAGTTAGCGGTTTACAAAACTGACGAAGACAGACTCGTGCTAAAGAATTCTCAACTAGGTAAACGGCCAAACTGACATTGGGTGTGATGTGTCAAATTCTCCTTCAACCGCTTTTTCCTCAAAACATCAACTTGTCAGTCCTACCCTCTCACTAGCACACCCCCTCTTACCTATCCCTCTCATACGTCCTACACCCTTATCACCCTCATCATTCTCTTTGTCTGTTGTTGTACCCCGTCACTCTCCTCCCTCCGTCTGTTTGGGTGAAAGTTCTACAGTTTCAAGTTTATTCAAGTTTGAAGTGTCTAAAGCAACGAAGCATGTTAAAGTTAGGTAGTTAGTTAGCTAGTTATTCCTTGTTTGTAGGGTCCTGCGGACTGCAAAAAGACGAATCATGTCCGTCATGTCAATGTTACCGCACCGAGTTCTAGTTGAGATATCGCAACTATATGGTCGTTACCCCCGGCGGGGTGCCGGGGGGTTCAGTATAAATAGTATCCCCACTTTTTGGAAATGTAGTGCTTTAAATTACCACTGTCGCTTTTTTTGTTATTTGTTCTTTCTCATTCCTACTCTGTTCTATCAATCTACTATATTATCTTCTTCTTCGCTAGACCCAGTCACCTACATTTTTTCTTAAAAACTCTTCCGGGACAAGACTCCTTATTTGTGTGTGAGGTCTGTTGGATCAGCTTGGGAATATTGGACGCTTTCTGCCCGGTGGTCACTAGCTCTTCCTATGATGTTATTATTTAGCAATATAGGCATTTTATATGTATGTGTTTTGTTGATATTTTAAGATGATGTTTGTATTCTATTTTGCTTTTGTAAACGGGGGTTCGATAAATTAGAGTATATAGCCTCAGCGTCCCCTGCTGGGGATGTCTTTATTGTAAAGTGACTGGCTGGTGGAGAGCTTTCAGTTTTACCACTAGGGTTGTTTCAGAAGATTTTTTATGCGGATCGGGGGTTGTCCGGTCCTGATTTGACTCGGAAGAGTCCGCTGGACCTAAAGCAAAAATCTTGTAATGTAATGTAATATGATGGTTGAAAAGTAAGTCCCTATTGGAACTTCCTGATAACTTTTATGACTAGTATTGCATTAGCACCACACACACTGTATTGTGATCCCTACAGTAGTACAATTGAAGTACTGATCAGTGATTTCACTTCACGGTGACGAGAGGGGCCCACCGCTTAACACAAGGTCTTGTTATCTTCTTTTTTTGTCTTGTGTCAGCTGACCTCGCAAATAGCGTGACGGACCTAATACATATAATTGTTCAACATAGGTGGGAAGAGCGGTTTTTACAATGGGCGTGGGAGGAGAAAGGGGATATGTGGGCAGGTAAAACAAACTGGAGGTAGACTGCCAAACCCTCAATAATGCTGCATGGAGATCAACCAGGCTGAGATTGCAACAAGAACAGAGATTGAGAATGGCTCAGTTACACACTTCACCGATCGGGCGTTCTATAACCTTCCAATGGAAATGAAATGAAAATGATCAACGATGTCTGAGCGACGCTTTCAACAAGTTAAAGTCAAATCAAACTGAAATTACTCTTTATTCTACAAAAAGGAAAATTCATGGGTCTCTGAAACACATAAACAACGATGTAAACACACACACACACATATACACACTTACACATTTTTCTAGAAACGACGTTGTGATGACTGTTGTGAACAAAACAGACATTATTTTGACACACTTTCCATTTCTTTGAAATTATTTTGACATTTTCAATTTTTTGAAGCTATCCCTAACCCTAACCCTAACCCAAACCCTAACCGTAACCCAAACCCTTAACCTAACCCTAATCCTAAAACAGCTGTAACTCTACGGAGCACTATTTAGCACTAACTATCGACTGTACGTTAAACAGGCCAAAGCAGCCTGAACTATTTAAGACGAGGAGCCTTAGTGCAGGGTCTAACTAGCCTATTGTGACACACACACACACTCTCTCTCTCTATTATTGCACACAGGAGCACAGGTTTTACAAAATCATCTTGGAAGAGATAAAGGGTAGAGAAAGATGAAGACCTGATAGATGGGGGCACATAACTTAGCACTTTAAATGCGGTGGGAAGGGGGAGGGGGGGGGAGAAATTATGTTAATATATTTGCCCCTCAGACATCCGGATGCGCAAGGCGTCACGGTCCAGTTGTTCACTAGGTCAGTAGAGCGAGAGGTCACAATAAAGAGAATTTCTCACCTCAGCAGTCACGCACCGCTGATCCCGGCCAATCATGGGAAGCAAGAACGGGCGAATACTGTTCAACCGGGGTCAGGTCAGGGATCACATTCCTCCCTCATCAATACACCGAAGGACCTAGGATGGGCCGGAGATAATCCATCGTTAGGGCAGCCAAAGCCCGGATGTGGCAGTGCGGCGCCGCTCACGGCAGGACAGGACAGGACCCGCCAGCACACGCCCCCCCCCTCCGCCCCCAACCACTCACAACATTGTTTGAACCAACAACTCATCCCACCCACAGTGCGCAGACTGTGACGCCCAGACAACTGAGCACAATTCTGGGAGACCGGAGCATTGGGGAGAAGGGATCTAGCGCGTCCTGGGGATATTTGTGGCAGCGGGACCTCCCACCCGTGTACAACACCACAGTCAGAATTCCCACCCGTGTACAACACCACAGTCAGAATTCCCACCCGTGTACAGCACCACAGTCAGAATTCCCACCCGTGTACAACACCACAGTCAGAACTCCCACCCGTGTACAACACCACAGTCAGAATTACCACCCGTGTACAACACCACAGTCAGAACTCCCACCCGTGTAGAACACCACAGTCAAAACTCCCACCCGTGTACAACACCACAGTCAGAACTCCCACCCGTGTACAACACCACAGTCGGGATCTGTGCGTGCACAGACAACCACACCTCGGTTGATACTCCTATCACAACAAATAAGGGCCCGACGCTTGCCTTGCTGTGCCTCAGGGTCATTTTAGTTTACATGCATGAATTGGTAATATGTCGACCTCGTTCTTCCGCTTGAGTGTCAAACGATGCACTGTTAAAACAAAATCCCTAAATAGTATGCATCACAATTGCGCTATCTATCCTATCCTATCCTATGCCGTAACTCGAAGGTCGTTGGGGCACCACAGGTGATCCTTTAACCAGCGTACTCCATCTTTCTCTGTCCTCAGCAACCCCTTATGGCTTCACTCAGTGTCAAGCCAGTCCATTCTCGAATGTTGTCCTCTCGCCTCTTTCTCTGTCTACCTCTTCTTCTGCCTCCTTGCGCCGTGCCTTGCAGGATGGTCTTTGCAAGGCCTGATGGTGACGTGACCATACCGGAGTTTCCATTTCTTCCCCACTATGAGCATGTCATCCTGTTGTCCAATTGCTTGTGTGATGGTCTGTCGCGTCATTTGTAATCTGCTGAGTATGGGAAATGCCCATAAGTCTTCTGTAGCACCTCATCTCCATAATTTGTATTCTTCGTTGTAGATCTGCAGTGAGGGTCCATGTTTCGCAAGCATATAGGAAGATGGAGCGCATCAGCCTTACCTTGGAATGTAGACTGATGGTCCTGTCTTTCCAAATTGGCTTCAATCTTGTTTGTGCTGTCCTGGAGAGGACTTCCTGTCGGGAACCATTGTCTAATACAATGGCTCCTAAATATTTGAAGCTATGCACTGTGTTGAGGGATTGGCCCTGGACTTTGATGTATGTGTTGATCAATGGTGTTGTTGGTTGTCATTTTGGTCTTCTCCGCACTTAATTCCATTCCATAGGCTCTGGAGGTGGTGTCAAGCATCTGTACCAGCTGTACAAGTTTTTATTCCTTTCCAGCCAATCCAATAATGTTTTCCGCAAAATGGAGGTTGGAGATTGCTCTACTCCATATGCTGACTGTGCATTCGTGATCTGCAAGGGCATCTGACATGATGCGCTCTAGAAGATATTGAAAGAGTGTTGGAGAGAGTAGGCATCCTTGACGCACACCGATTGTTGTTCTGAACCAGTTTCCGATGGCACTATTGTGGAGGATTGCGATGGTAGCCTTGTCATACAGGCTTTTGATGACTTCAATAATTTTAGGGCTGAAGTTGTACGCTCTCAAGGTTGCCCTCAGAGCTGCATGCCAGACTCGGTCAAACGCATTATTGAAGTCTACAAACACATGATATAGATGAGTTTTGCGCTGCTCAGCCTCAATCAAATACCTGGTACTCTGGAAATTACAGTCTACATGCAGTACATCACAAAACCTGATACTCTGTACAATAATACGTAGTCACTGCGCCGTAACAAAGTCACTGCGCCGTAACAATGTCAAAATAAGTGACCCCACACAAGTGTGGAATAGTACACGTAGTCTAGCGCTGTCCCAGTTGACTTTAATTGTCTGTACACAGTTGCTATCAACAGTACATTCTCTATTTCTGTTGTTATAAATTAAATTTAAAAACAAGACGAAGGCGGTTCAGGTAACAGTGCAAGCAATATAGCAAGACGCTAATGTCACATGACTACTATGTTGTATGCAGTTAGTTCTTTCCCCGTCCCCCGCGCCTAGGCTATCATTTATTTCAACGTCGCTGCAAGGGATGTGGGTTGACGGATAAGGTGGAGAGTATGTAGGGAATAGTGGTGGATAGTATGTAGGGATAGTGGTGGACAGTATGTAGGGATAGTGGTGGACAGTATGTAGGGATAGTGGTGGAGAGTATGTACGGAATAGTGGTGGACAGTATGTAGGGATAGTAGTGGACAGTATGTAGGGATAGTGGTGGACAGTATGTAGGGATAGTGGTGGAGTATAGGGATAGTGGTGTACAGTATGTAGGGATAGTGTTGGAGAGTATGTAGGGATAGAGGTGGACAGTATGTAGGGGATAGTGGTGGACAGTATGTAGGAATAGTGGTGGAGAGTATGTAGGAATAGTGGTGGACAGTATGTAGGTATAGTGGTGGAGAGTATGTAGGGATAGTGGTGGATAGTATGTAGGGATAGTGGTGGACAGTATGTAGGGATAGTGGTGGAGTATAGGGATAGTGGTGGACAGTATGTAGGGATAGTGGTGGAGTATAGGAATAGTGGTGGACAGTATGTAGGGATAGTGGTGTACAGTATGTAGGGATAGTGGTGGACAGTATGTAGGGATAGTGGTGGACAGTATGTAGGGATAGTGGACAGTATGTAGGGATAGTGGTGGACAGTATGTAGGGATAGTGGTGGACAGTATGTAGGGATAGTGGTGGACAGTATGTAGTGATAGTGGTGGACAGTATGTAGTGATAGTGGTGGACAGTATGTAGGGATAGTGGTGGACAGTATGTAAGGATAGTGGTGGACAGTATGTAGGGATAGTGGTGGACAGTATGTTTGGGATAGTGGTGGAGTATAGGGATAGTGGTGGACAGTATGTAGGGATAGTGGTGGAGTATAGGGATAGTGGTGTACAGTATGTAGGGATAGTGGTGTACAGTATGTAGGGATAGTGGTGGACAGTATGTAGGGATAGTGGTGTACAGTAGGTAGGGATAGTGGTGGAGAGTATGTAGGGATAGTGGTAGACAGTATGTAGGGATAGTGGTGGACAGTATGTAGGGATAGTGGACAGTATGTAGGGATAGTGGTGGACAGTATGTAGGGATAGTGGTGGACAGTATGTAGGGATAGTGGTGGAGTATAGGGATAGTGGTGGACAGTATGTAGGGATAGTGGTGGAGTATAGGGATAGTGGTGGACAGTATGTAGGGATAGTGGTGGAGAGTATGTAGGGATAGTGGTGGAGTATAGGGATAGTGGTGGACAGTATGTAGGGATAGTGGTGGACAGTATGTAGGGATAGTGGTGAGAGTATGTAGGGATAGTAGTGGACGGTATGTAGGGATAGTAGTGGACAGTATGTAGGGATAGTGGTGGAGTATGTAGGGATAGTGGTGGAGTATAGGGATAGTGGTGTACAGTATGTAGGGATAGTGGTGGACAGTATGTAGGGATAGTGGTGGAGAGTATGTAGGGATAGAGGTGGACAGTATGTAGGGGATAGTGGTGGACAGTATGTAGGGATAGTGGTGGAGTATAGGGATAGTGGTGCACAGTATGTAGGGATAGTGGTGGACAGTATGTAGGGATCGTGGTGGAGAGTATGTAGGGATAGAGGTGGACAGTATGTAGGGGATAGTGGTGGACAGTATGTAGGGATAGTGGTGGAGTATGTAGGGAATAGTGGTGGATAGTATGTAGGGATAGTGGTGGACAGTATGTAGGGATAGTGGTGGACAGTATGTATGGATAGTGGTGTACAGTATGTAGGGATAGTGGTGGACAGTATGTAGGGATAGTGGTGGAGAGTATGTAGGGATAGTGGTGGAGAGTATGTAGGGATAGTGGTGGAGTATAGGGATAGTGGTGGACAGTATGTAGGGATAGTGGTGGACAGTATGTAGGGATAGTGGTGGAGAGTATGTAGGGAATAGTGGTGGACAGTATGTAGGGATAGTGGTGGAGTATAGGGATAGTGGTGCACAGTATGTAGGGATAGTGGTGGACAGTATGTAGGGATCGTGGTGGAGAGTATGTAGGGATAGAGGTGGACAGTATGTAGGGGATAGTGGTGGAGAGTATGTAGGGATAGTGGTGGAGAGTATGTAGGGAATAGTGGTGGATAGTATGTAGGGATAGTGGTGGACAGTATGTAGGGATAGTGGTGGACAGTATGTATGGATAGTGGTGTACAGTATGTAGGGATAGTGGTGGACAGTATGTAGGGATAGTGGTGGAGAGTATGTAGGGATAGTGGTGGAGAGTATGAGGGATAGTGGTGGAGTATAGGGATAGTGGTGGACAGTATGTAGGGATAGTGGTGGACAGTATGTAGGGATAGTGGTGGAGAGTATGTAGGGAATAGTGGTGGATAATGTGTAGGCATAGTGGTGGACAGTATGTAGGGATAGTGGTGGAGAGTATGTAGGAGAGTGGTGGAGTATAGGGATAGTGGTGGACAGTATGTAGGGATAGTGGTGGACAGTATGTAGGGATAGTGGTGAACAGTATGTAGGGATAGTGGTGGACAGTATGTAGGGATAGTGGTGGACAGTATGTAGGGATAGTGGTGGACAGTATGTAGGGATAGTGGTGGACAGTATGTAGGGATAGTGGTGTACAGTATGTAGGGATAGTGGTGGACAGTATGTAGGGATAGTGGTGGACAGTATGTAGGGATAGTGGTGGACAGTATGTAGGGATAGTGGACAGTATGTAGGGATAGTGGTGGACAGTATGTAGGGATAGTGGTGGACAGTATGTAGGGATAGTGGTGGACAGTATGTAGGGATAGTGGTGTACAGTATGTAGGGATAGTGGTGGACAGTATGTAGGGATAGTGGTGGACAGTATGTAGGGGATAGTGGTGGACAGTATGTAGGGATAGTGGTGGACAGTATGTAGGGATAGTGGTGGACAGTATGTAGGGATAGTGGTGGACAGTATGTAGGGATAGTGGTGGACAGTATGTAGGGATAGTGGACAGTATGTAGGGATAGTGGTGGACAGTATGTAGGGATAGTGGTGGACAGTATGTAGGGATAGTGGTGGACAGTATGTAGGGATAGTGGTGGACAGTATGTAGGGATAGTGGTGGAAAGTATGTAGGGATAGTGGTGGACAGTAGGGATAGTGGTGGACAGTATGTAGTGATAGTGGTGGACAGTATGTAGGGATAGTGGTGGACAGTATGTAGGGATAGTGGTGGACAGTATGTAGGGATAGTGGTGGACAGTATAGGTGATAGTGGTGGACAGTATGTAGGGATAGTGGTGGACAGTATGTAGTGATAGTGGTGGACAGTATGTAGGGAATAAGTGGTGGACAGTATGTAGGGATAGTGGTGGACAGTATGTAGGGATAGTGGTGGACAGTATGTAGGGATAGTGGTGGACAGTATGTAGTGATAGTGGTGGACAGTATGTAGGGATAGTGGTGGACAGTATGTAGTGATAGTGGTGGACAGTATGTAGGGATAGTGGTGGACAGTATGTAGGGGATAGTGGTGGACAGTATGTAGGGATAGTGGTGGACAGTATGTAGTGATAGTGGTGGACAGTATGTAGGGATAGTGGTGGACAGTATGTAGTGATAGTGGTGGACAGTATGTAGGGATAGTGGTGGACAGTATGTAGGGATAGTGGTGGACAGTATGTAGGGATAGTGGTGGACAGTATGTAGGGATAGTGGTGTACATTATGTAGTGATAGTGGTGGACAGTATGTAGGGATAGTGGTGGTATATGTAGTGATAGTGGTGGACAGTATGTAGTGATAGTGGTGGAGTATGTAGGGATAGTGGTGGACAGTATGTAGGGATAGTGGTGGACAGTATGTAGTGATAGTGGTGGACAGTATGTAGGGATAGTGGTGGACAGTATGTAGTGATAGTGGTGGACAGTATGTAGGGATAGTGGTGGACAGTATGTAGTGATAGTGGTGGACAGTATGTAGGGATATTGGTGGACAGTATGTAGGGATAGTGGTGGACAGTATGTAGTGATAGTGGTGGACAGTATGTAGGGATGGTGGTGGACAGTATGTAGTGATAGTGGTGGACAGTATGTAGTAATAGTGGTGGACAGTATGTAGGGATAGTGGTGGACAGTATGTAGTGATAGTGGTGGACAGTATGTAGTAATAGTGGTGGACAGTATGTAGTGATAGTGGTGGACAGTATGTAGTGATAGTGGTGGACAGTATGTAGTGATAGTGGTGGACAGTATGTAGGGATAGTGGTGGACAGTATGTAGGTGATAGTGGTGGAGTATGTAGTGATAGTGGTGGAGTATGTAGGGATAGTGTTGGACAATATGTAGGGATAGTGGTGGACAGTATGTAGGGATAGTGGTGGACAGTATGTAGAGATAGTGGTGGACAGTATGTAGGGATAGTGGTGGACAGTATGTAGGGATAGTGGTGGACAGTATGTAGGGATAGTGGTGGACAGTATGTAGGGATAGTGGTGGACAGTATGTAGGGATAGTGGTGGAGAGTAAGTAGAGATAGTGGTGGACAGTATGTAGGGATAGTGGTGGACAGTATGTATGGATAGTGGTGGACAGTATGTAGGATAGTGGTGGACAGTATGTAGGGATAGTGGTGGACAGTATGTAGGGATAGTGGTGGACAGTATGTAGGGATAGTGGTGGTACAGTATGTAGGGATAGTGGTGGACAGTATGTAGGGATAGTGGTGGACAGTATGTAGGGATAGTGGACAGTATGTAGGGATAGTGGTGGACAGTATGTAGGGATAGTGGTGGACAGTATGTAGGGATAGTGGTGGACAGTATGTAGGGATAGTGGTGGACAGTATGTAGTGATAGTGGTGGACAGTATGTAGGGATAGTGGTGGACAGTAGGTAGGGATAGTGGTGACAGTATGTAGGGATAGTGGTGGACAGTATGTAGGGATAGTGGACAGTATGTAGGGATAGTGGACAGTATGTAGGGATAGTGGTGGACAGTATGTAGTGATAGTGGACAGTATGTAGGGATAGTGGTAGACAGTATGTAGGGATAGTGGACAGTATGTACGGATAGTGGTGGACAGTATGTAGGGATAGTGGTAGACAGTATGTAGGGATAGTGGACAGTATGTAGGGATAGTGGTGTACAGTATGTAGGGATAGTGGTGGACAGTATGTAGTGATAGTGATGGACAGTATGTAGGGATAATGGTGGACAGTATGTAGGGATAGTGGTGGACAGTATGTAGGGATAATGGTGGACAGTATGTAGTGATAGTGATGGACAGTATGTAGGGATAATGGTGGACAGTATGTAGGGATAATGGTGGACAGTATGTAGGGATAGTGGACAGTATGTAGGGATAGTGGACAGTATGTAGGGATAGTGATGGACAGTATGTAGTGATAGTGATGGACAGTATGTAGGGATAATGGTGGACAGTATGTAGGGATAGTGATGGACAGTATGTAGTGATAGTGGACAGTATGTAGGGATAGTGGACAGTATGTAGGAATTGTGGTGGACAGTATGTAGGGATAGTGGTGGACAGTATGTAGGGATAATGGTGGACAGTATGTAGGGATAGTGATGGACAGTATGTAGGGATAGTGGACAGTATGTAGGGATAGTGGACAGTATGTAGGGATAGTGGACAGTATGTAGGGATAGTGGACAGTATGTAGGGATAGTGGACAGTATGTAGGGATAGTGGACAGTATGTAGGGATAGTGGACAGTATGTAGGGATAGTGGACAGTATGTAGGGATAGTGGACAGTATGTAAGGATAGTGGACAGTATGTAAGGATAGTGGACAGTATGTAGGGATAGTGGACAGTATGTAGGGATAGTGGACAGTATGTAGGGATAGTGGACAGTATGTAGGGATAGTGGACAGTATGTAGGGATAGTGGACAGTATGTAGGGATAGTGGTGGACAGTATGTAGGGATAGTGGTGGACAGTATGTAGTGATAGTGGTGTACAGTATGTAGGGATAGTGGACAGTATGTAGGGATAGTGGACAGTATGTAGGGATAGTGGACAGTATGTAGGGATAATGGTGGACAGTATGTAGGGATAGTGGTGGACAGTATGTAGGGATAGTGGTGGACAGTATGTAGTGATAGTGGTGTACAGTATGTAGGGATAGTGGACAGTATGTAGGGATAGTGGACAGTATGTAGGGATAGTGGTGTACAGTATGTAGGGATAGTGGACAGTATGTAGGGATAGTGGACAGTATGTAGGGATAGTGGACAGTATGTAGGGATAGTGGACAGTATGTAGTGATAGTGGACAGTATGTAGGGATAGTGGTGGACAGTATGTAGGGATAGTGATGGACAGTATGTAGGGATAATGGTGGGCAGTATGTAGTGATAGTGGTGTACAGTATGTAGGGATAGTGGACAGTATGTAGGGATAGTGGACAGTATGTAGGGATAGTGGACAGTATGTAGGGATAGTGGACAGTATGTAGGGATAGTGGACAGTATGTAGGGATAGTGGACAGTATGTAGGGATAGTGGACAGTATGTAGGGATAGTGGACAGTATGTAGGGATAGTGGACAGTATGTAGTGATAGTGGTGTACAGTATGTAGGGATAGTGGACAGTATGTAGGGATAGTGGACAGTATGTAGGGATAGTGGTGTACAGTATGTAGGGATAGTGGACAGTATGTAGGGATAGTGGACAGTATGTAGGGATAGTGGACAGTATGTAGGGATAATGGTGGACAGTATGTAGGGATAGTGGTGGACAGTATGTAGGGATAGTGGTGGACAGTATGTAGTGATAGTGGTGTACAGTATGTAGGGATAGTGGACAGTATGTAGGGATAGTGGACAGTATGTAGGGATAGTGGTGTACAGTATGTAGGGATAGTGGACAGTATGTAGGGATAGTGGACAGTATGTAGGGATAGTGGACAGTATGTAGGGATAGTGGACAGTATGTAGTGATAGTGGACAGTATGTAGGGATAGTGGTGGACAGTATGTAGGGATAGTGGTGTACAGTATGTAGGGATAGTGGACAGTATGTAGGATAGTGGGACAGTATGTAGGGATAGTGGGACAGTATGTAGGGATAGTTGGACAGTATGTAGGGATAGTGGACAGTATGTAGGGATAGTGGACAGTATGTAGGGATAGTGGACAGTATGTAGGGATAGTGTGGACAGTATGTAGGGATAGTGGTGGACAGTATGTAGGGATAGTGGGACAGTATGTAGGGATAGTGGTGGACAGTATGTAGGGATAGTGTGGACAGTATGTAGGGATAGTGGGACAGTATGTAGTGATAGTGGTGGACAGTATGTAGGGATAGTGGTGGACAGTATGTAGGGATAGTGGGACAGTATGTAGGGATAGTGGTGGACAGTATGTAGGGATAGTGGTGACAGTATGTAGGGATAGTGGTGGACAGTATGTAGGGATAGTGGTGGACAGTATGTAGGGATAGTGGGACAGTATGTAGGGATAGTGGTGACAGTATGTAGGGATAGTGGTGGACAGTATGTAGGGATAGTGTGGACAGTATGTAGGGATAGTGGTGGACAGTATGTAGGGATAGTGGTGGACAGTATGTAGGATAGTGGTGGACAGTATGTAGGGATAGTGGTGGACAGTATGTAGGGATAGTGGTGGACAGTATGTAGGGATAGTGGTGACAGTATGTAGGGATAGTGGTGGACAGTATGTAGGGATAGTGGTGGACAGTATGTAGGGATAGTGGTGGACAGTATGTAGGGATAGTGGTGGACAGTATGTAGGGATATGTGATGGACAGTTGTAGGAGGTAATGGGGACAGTATGTAGTGATAGTGGTGACAGTATGTAGGATAGAGGACAGTATGTAGGGATAGTGACAGTATGTAGGGATAGTAGGACAGTATGTAGGGATAGTGGACAGTATGTAGGGATAGTGGGACAGTATGTAGGATAGTGGGACAGTATGTAGGGATAGTGGACAGTATGTAGGGATAGTCGGGACAGTTGTAGGGATATTCGGGACAGTGTATGTATGTGGATAGTGGACAGTATGTAGGGATATGGTGGACAGTATGTAGGGATATGATGGACAGTATGTAGGGATAATGTGGGCAGTATGTAGTGATAGTGGTGTACAGTATGTAGGGATAGTGGACAGTATGTGGGATAGTGGACAGTATGTAGGGATAGTGGGACAGTATGTAGGATAGTGGACAGTATGTAGGGATAGTGGACAGTATGTAGGGAGATGTGGACAGTATGTAGGGATAGCTGGACAGTAGGTAGGGATAGTGGTGGACAGTATGTAGGGATAGTGGTGGACAGTATGTAGGGATAGGGTGGACATATGTGGTGGACAGTATGTAGGGATAGTGGTGGACAGTATGTAGGGATAGTGGTGGACAGTATGTAGGGATAGTGGTGGACAGTATGTAGGGATAGTGGTGGACAGTATGTAGGGATAGTGGTGGACAGTATGTAGGGATAGTGGTGGACAGTATGTAGGGATAGTGGTGGACAGTATGTAGTGATAGTGGTGGACAGTATGTAGGGATAGTGGTGGAGAGTATGTAGTGATAGTGGTGGACAGTATGTAGGGATAGTGGTGGACAGTATGTAGGGATAGTGGTGGACAGTATGTAGGGATAGTGGTGGACAGTATGTAGGGGATAGTGGTGGACAGTATGTAGGGATAGTGGTGGACAGTATGTAGCGATAGTGGTGGAGAGTATGTAGGGATAGTGGTGGACAGTATGTAGGGATAGTGGTGGACAGTATGTAGGGATAGTGGTGGACAGTATGTAGGGATAGTGGTGGACAGTATGTAGGGATAGTGGACAGTATGTAGGGATAGTGGACAGTATGTAGGGATAGTGGTGGACAGTATGTAGGGATAGTGGTGGACAGTATGTAGGGATAGTGGACAGTATGTAGGGATAGTGGTGGACAGTATGTAGGGATAGTGCACAGTATGTAGGGATAGTGGACAGTATGTAGGGATAGTGGTGGACAGTATGTAGGGATAGTGGACAGTATGTAGGGATAGTGGACAGTATGTAGGGATAGTGGTGGAGAGTATGTAAGGGATAGTGGTGGAGAGTATGTAGGGATAGTGGTGGGCAGTATGTAGGGATAGTGGTGGAGAGTATGTAGGGATAGTGGTGTACAGTATGTAGGGATAGTGGTGGACAGTATGTAGGGATAGTGGTGGACAGTATGTAGGGATAGTGGTGGAGAGTATGTAGGGATAGTGGTGTGCAGTATGTAGGGATAGTGGTGGAGAGTATGTAGGGATAGTGGTGGGCAGTATGTAGGGATAGTGGTGGAGAGTATGTAGGGATAGTGGTGTACAGTATGTAGGGATAGTGGTGGACAGTATGTAGGGATAGTGGTGGAGAGTATGTAGGGATAGTGGTGGGCAGTATGTAGGGATAGTGGTGGCAGTATGTAGGGATAGTGGTGGTCAGTATGTAGGGATAGTGGTGGTCAGTATGTAGGGATAGTGGTGGAGAGTATGTAGGGATAGTGGTGGAGAATATGTAGGGATAGTGGACAGTATGTAGGGATAGTGGTGGACAGTATGTAGGGATAGTGGTGGACAGTATGTAGGGATAGTGGTGGACAGTATGTAGGGATAGTGGTGGACAATATGTAGAGATAGTGGTGGACAGTATGTAGGGATAGTGGTGGAGAATATGTAGGGATAGTGGACAGTATGTAGGGATAGTGGTGGACAGTATGTAGGGATAGTGGTGGACAGTATGTAGGGATAGTGGTGGACAGTATGTAGGGATAGTGGTGGACAGTATGTAGGATAGTGGTGGACAGTATGTAGGGATAGTGGTGGACAGTATGTAGGGGATAGTGTGGACAGTATGTAGGGATAGTGGTGGACCGTATGTAGGGATAGTGGTGGAGAGTGTGTAGGGATAGTGGTGGAGAGTGTGTAGGGATAGTGGTGGGACGGGGGGAAGAGGATAGGAGAGGGGCTGATGTGAGTGATATTATTATTATTATTATTATTATTATTATTATTATTATTATTATTATTATTATTATTATTATTATTATTATTATTTATTGAGGATTTGTATAGAGCACATATTTCGCCGTACTTGGCCGCTCAAGGCGCTGGCCGATACAGGATATAATTCAAGCCGCCCGAAGCGCCAACTTGCAGCCTTTGGGCGCATCGTAATAACGCTCCAGACAACTGAGCACAATCCTGGGCAGCCAGGGATGGGGGAGAAGGACCTAGATGCATGCTGGGTGTGTTCTTGTCACCGGCATTCACCCGTCTAGGACATGAGCGCCAGGATCTTTAAAGTCCGTTAGGATGGAATGTATGCGACACACAGACTAGACCTCGGTTTATACTCTCATCCGAAGGATTAGGAAAATGTCTTTACCAAGGACACAACACAATGTCCCCTGCCTGGGCTCGAACCCGGGACCTTGAGATCCGAAGCCAAAGCTCAACCATCAGGCCACCGTGCCTCCACAATACAATTGTGGAATGATAAGCGAAAGGAGTGCTTTGGGCGGGGGTGAGAGCGCCAAAATTATTGGTGGGGAGAGGGAGAGAGAGTTGGCGGGAAGCTGAGGAAGAGAGAGGGAGAGAGAGGGAGAGGGAGGGAAGCAGAAATAACTCACTCAGTCAAGCATAAATTTGCGCTGCATACTATTATAATGTTAAAGTCAAAATGCCTCTCACTTCTAACCGGATAATTACAATGCAAATTCTTGCTACAATATTATATTAATGCACTATAAAATAATTTATTTCGGTCAAAAACAGCTACAAATAGGCAACTGAATAAATCAATTAAATACAGCAATATGATCAAGATACTCGCTTTTAAGCTCAAATTAAGTGCTCATGGCGTAAAATATACTGATTTCATCATCGCGAAAAAACAGTTGTATGAAAACGTGATCGAATAGACGTCGCCTCGTGGACCCCAAACTCTCGATCCACACACACAGAAACAGACGCTCAAACACATACACACACACGCACGCACACACACGTACGGGCACAACCCTCCCCTATCTCTTTTACACACACACACACACACACACATACACTCACCTCCCCCCCCTCTTTAACGAATACCATGGCGCACGCGCACACAAACATATACCATTCAGTCAAAGACACTACTCCCCCCCCCCCTCGCCCCTCTCCATCTCAACCACGTTACACACCCTGCACAAGACTACAAGGGTACACAGAATTTGATGACCCAGCGAACGCCAAATCAATATTATGCATTTGGTCAATGCAGCGGCACATTAACAAATACACATAATCAGTGGACGACGCAGTAAAAAGGATAACAAGATCAACTGCTGTATACAAAAAAAGGCAGATGTCATTCACTGAGCATTTAACACAAGAAACGTCTCAGGCTACAAACCACACATTGGGCCTACATAAACATGGATACCACACACACACACGACTTTGGGCAAACAGTGCGCAAGGACTGTACAGAAGTCGGCCAATGTAGAATGAGCGGAAATTGAATGTCGTCTGCATATTCATACGCACCTTAGGGTGACACCGGTGATCTCAAAGTAGGTTTTATAGCAACTGATTGTTTATATAGATTTAGTGCTATTCTCTTATTCCTTGAAGCAACAAATCAAGACTAAGCAGGTTATTTTTTCCAACTAACTTAAAGACAGAGTCGGCGACATGATGATGATGATGATAATAATTACGACGGCGATGATGATGACGACGACGATAATGATGATGATGATGATGACGACGACAATGATGCATATGGGGATAAAGATGACGATGAAAATGGTGATGAGGACGATGATGGCGACGACGACAATGATGATGATGAGTATGACGATGACAACGACGATGATGATGCCAACTATGATTATGAGGACGACAATACCGACGGCGACGATTATGATGATGATGGTGAATGATGATAATGATGATGATAATAATGATGACGACGACAATGATTATTACGACAACGACGACGACGACGACGATGATGATGATGATGATGATGATGATGATGATCTGTCATACGAAAGGCTGTGTATTATCTATCGCTTTGCTATGGAAGATTCGCTACTGCAACCAACTTGAGAAATTCTCTGCATAGTGCCAGCTGGAAGGTAACACACTAGGACTCGCGCATGGACGGAGCCTAAGCGCATCTGACTCCATATAGCAGCCAGCAGGCAAACAACGCTATGAAAATATTACTCGCGCCCAGATAAAGTCCAATAGTATAGCTAGCAGCATCAGCATCATCAGCAGCAACAGCAGCAGCAGCCAGTTAGAGATGTAGAAGAGACATCACAATGCTGCATCCGGGCCGAAAATACCCCGGAATGCAAATATATCACTGCCTCCAGCCCTCATTGCCGCCCCAAGATGCTGTTGCTGCTGCTGCTGAGGCTGATGTTGTGAATTCGTGCACCCTGGTCAATCAATTCAGACACTGTTGCCCTTCCTTCAGGACACGCTGCTGACTATTTGTTGCTAAACGGAGCCAAATGAGCAAAATAATGTCAGCCTTGCTTTGACTATTTTTGAATGGGATTGTTGTCGCAAAATATGGCGTACGAACAGGGTCAAACGCGCGATAAAAAGTATCGATGCTATTCTCATAAGGATCCATCCGTTTAGGAAAGTATCGCTACTTTTCTCAAAAGAATCGCACATTTTCTCAAATGGAACGCCAATTGCGAAAGTATCGATGCTTTCTGAAAAAAGTATCGATACTTTGCATCAATACTTTAGCTCGAGCAGTTTCATCGCGCATTTCCGAAGTTTACCGAGGCGAAACACACTGTTTTTGCAAAACTTAAATCGGTCAAGCTAATGAAATAATATACCGAAACAGGTCAAATAAATATAAATGTTAAAACAAATATGCAAAAAAAACTCACCGTTCAACCATACCTAACCCTGCAACAGGTCTCTCTTCAAGTTCTCTCATTCGATCGTCGATAATTTCAATCGCATCCATCTTCCCGCCTCAAGTAACGCAAAACGAAAGGAAAGCAAGCAGATTGGCGCGATTGCCTGTTTTGTGTTCCGATTTAGTTCCGATCAAACTTTTGGAAAATTTGCATACTGTGTATTCGGAAGAACTCGGAAATGCGCGATGAAAAGGATCGATCCTTTCGTAACGGAGCGATGCAAAGTAGCGTTTGACCCTGTTCGTACGCCATAGCAAGAGACCTGCTAAAGGTGCCAAGTCACTGCCACTTCGGTCCACAAGATCATAACGACGAATGGATACCTCGCAGGGTACAAGTGGACACCATCAACAATGGAAAAATGTTGGGCCACAACACCTAATGCCACTGGTCTTGTGAAACCAGGGTGACAGGCAGGTCACAGTGTAAAATTCCAGGCAACTGAGCACTCAAACCTTCTAACTCTGTGCAACAAGGGAGCTAACAGAATTTGTAGGAAAGAAAAAAGAAATATCTGATTCATCTGCCTTTCTTGGCGCGCGGAGGGCGAGAAATGAACCCCGTTTTTCACAAGCACCAACATTGGGAAAATGGAAAACACCGTTATAATAGCGTAGATACCCTTCTGGATAAAGAGCTGAAAGTGTTTTTGCATGCATATCCCAATATAGCTGTAACACAAGCAAGTGAAGCGAAAGTCGTGTTTAGCGACAGAAAGAAATCCTCTGCAAAGTTGGACAATAACAACGTATTGTATTGTATTGTATTATAAAAA
Organism: Oncomelania hupensis; assembly: GCA_036898135.1. Taxonomy (NCBI): domain Eukaryota; kingdom Metazoa; phylum Mollusca; class Gastropoda; order Littorinimorpha; family Pomatiopsidae; genus Oncomelania; species Oncomelania hupensis. The sequence continues at coordinate 5,905,444 of CM072512.1, forward strand.
ATCGAAAACCAACAAAATAAATATCATTTGCTCACTCAATTTGCGCGTCTTTTCAGAACACACACACACACAGAGAGAGAGAGAGAGAGAGAGAGAGAGAGAGAGAGAGAGAGAGAGAGCGTTTTGAGCTCAACGTGCTCAAAGAATCGGGCGCTATAAAATATTGTGCTATTATTGAAATTACGATCATCTGCTCAGCGAAAGCTTTTCAACGGCAGCGCAGCCCAAAATAAGACGTACAGCAAGCAACAAGGACCAATCGGAATCATGATTCTCAAAGTGGAATTCACATCCATGATAACTGCTCACGAATTCCTATGCTCCGTTGTTCAAAGACGATATCGCTGTTAGATTGAGACGCGCTCTTTAATTTCGAATAATTATAGCGTTTAGGTTTTGTTTGATCTTATTTTGCTGGAGGGGCTTTTGGGAAGAGATTTTGTTTGCAGTTGTTGGAAAACCTCATAACGACAACACCTGCTCTGTTGCTGAGGTGTTAGGCCGGCCTGCATTACAAATTCCAGTTACACAAGATTCAAGCTTCGAGGTTGAATCGACCTTTGCCGTGTAACATTTTGGGGGCCAAGCCGGGATTCGAACCCGGATCCTTGTGCCTGAACAATATAATTATTCGAAATTAAAGTGCGTGGCATTGGACAACGCGATGACCTGCTCACAGTGGTGAAAATACGGAAACTCCGATGGTATGGCCACGTCACCAGATCATTAGGTCTTACAAAGACCATCCTGCAAGGCACAGTGCAAGGAGGTAGAAGAAGAGGGAGACCGAAAAGGAGGTGGGAGGACAACATTCGAAAATGGACTGGTTTGACACTGAGCGAAACTATCAGGGTTGCTGAGGACAGGGAAAGATGGAGTACGCTGGTTACGGGATAGGATACAATAGGATAGGATAGGAAAGTGCGTGTCTGAATCGTAACAATCACAGGGCTCTTCTTAAGACGAAGAAGAAGAAAACGAAGAAGAAATAGAAGAAGAAGAAGAAGAAGAAGAAGAACTAAGAAGAAAAAGAAGAAGACGTTTTCTTACTTCGGTATAATTAACGTTTGTCATCAACACTGCACATACCAAAATACTAATTGTAAATGTTACTTTGAACACTTTTAAGCTGTGTGTGTATAAATATTTTCTCTCTTTTTTTTATTACCGATATTGTTTGTCATTATTTTCTGACGAAGAGAATCAAAGTGGCGGTTCATTGGTTTTTTTACCGAGTCAAGTATTTGTGTAATCTATTATTCTTGTTTATTTCAATTGTGGTGGGAAGTTACTGTGCTATATTTCTTAAATATCAGTGATTTAACGTTGCGCCTGCCTGTGCCTATAAACGACTCACGTGACGCACACACACATACACATACACACAAGACAACATTACATTACATTACATGATTATTGCTTTAGGTCCAGCGGACTCTTCCGAGCCAAATCAGGACCGGCCGGACAACTACCGAGCCGCATAAAAGATCTGCTGAAACAACCCTAGTGGTAAAACTGAAGGCACTCCACCAGCCAGTCACTTTACAATAAAGACATCCCACGCAGGGGACGCTGTGGCTATACTCTAATTTATCGAACCCCCGTTTACAAAAACAAAATAGAATACAAACATCAGTATAAATTATCAACCTGTAAATTATCAACAAAACACATACATATAAAATGCCTACATTGCTAAATAATAACATCTTAGGAAGCCCTAGTGACCACCTGGCAGAAAGCGTCCAATATTCCCAAGCTGATCCAACAGACCTCACACACAAAATAAGGAGTCTTGCCCCGGAAGAGTTTTGAAGAAAAAAGGTAGGTGACTGGTCTAGCGAAGAAGAAGATAGTATAGGAGATTGATCGAACATAGCAGGAATGAGAAAGAACAAATGAGAAAGACAGCGACAGTGACAGTGACAGTGGGAATTTAAAGCACTAAATTTCCAGAAAATGGGGATACTATTTATACAGAAACCCCCGGCACCCCAACGGGGGTCGACGACGACGAAGAAGAAGTAGAAGAGAAAGGGCTGTACAAAGGGCCAGGTAAATCATTACGGGGGCCGTTTCCAGGAAGCGGGAAAGAGGGAGTGGCAGTGAGCTGCAAGTACTGTAGAGGGGAAAGTGTACCTGGGATAGCTACAGGTGTACAGCAACTCTCGCGTAAACACGGGACTGGGAGATATGGAGACAGGAAGAGGAAGAAGGAAGGATGAGACTGAGGAGGAGGAAGGGGAAGGAAGAGATGGAGGAGGAGGACGATGAAGAAGAAGAAAAAGAAGAAGATTTAATTCAATTCCACAAACCTGTACTATCTCTTATAAGGAATGATGACAGGCGTTACACATTGCTGGAATAAATAAAAGATATTCAGACTTTTAAAACATAAGGTATAAAATGCAAAACTGCATGCACTCATAACACTATTCACATCTAACGCCCTCGCATCTCCCACACACGTTTGAATGTACATCATAAACTAACATAAAAACATGTGCACGACATGTAAACATATATATTACTCAATAACATGTGTGTCATAAACCAAAGTTCATCTACATCCATCCCCGTGTCTCATGCCCACCCACTGCCAACATCTCAAACAGTAGAAGAAGAAGAAGAAGAAGCAGCAGCATAAGAAGAAGAAGAAGCAGAAGAAGAAGAAGAAGACATAAGAAGAAGCAGAAGAAAAGAAAGAAGAAGAAGAAGAAGAAGAAGAAGAAGAAGAAGAAGAAGAAGAAGAAGAAGAAGAAGAAGAAGAAAAAGAAGAAGAAGAAGAAGAAGAAGGAGAGAGAGAGAGAGAGAGAGAGAGAGGGGGGGGGGGGGATCGGGTGGACAATGGAAACAATAGAGAGTGAGAGAGTCGAGAGAGGATGGAAGATATGTAAGCGACAAGGTAAGGTCTTGGTGCCTGTGTTAGTCTATGCACGGTACAAGTGTGTGTGTGTGTGTGTGTGTGTGTGTGTGTGTGTGTGCATGCGCGGGCGAAGCGGGGGTGGGAAATGGGTAGGAGTGCGCGTAAGAGGGAACACACAGGTGCAGGAAGGAACTGGAATCAGGAATGCCCTACAGCGCAACCAAGGTTACAGGAGCGCCGCGCTTAACTACTTGACAAGCCCCAGAAACTCTGCCTGCAAAGTGTGAGGAATTCAACACGGCAAACTTCCCAACTCCGATGACGAGTTTTCGCTTTCTATTAGCAAATAAGGGCCATCTTCCACCTGTCAACGAAGGGCGTGTTGAAAAGTATAGCTACTACACTAAATCCCTCTGCACATTTAAAGCAGACTTACACGATCTGAAATACGTAACGAAGAGCAGCGAAGAGCCACGAGGATAAGTGTCTTCAACGCTGGGCTGTCTTTATACAGAATGCTCTCAGTCGCAATGTGCGGTTTGAAGTCCAGATGATCCTCAATCAGCCTTTTCCAAGCTGCTAAGTCAATACAGAATGCTCTTCTTGGTTCCTAACACGCGTCCCCGTTGATTTGGTTACGTGTATTGCGTCATTAATATCTGGTTACCTGTATTTCATCATTAATATCTGGTTACGCGTGTATTTCGTCATTAATATCTGGTTACGTGTATTTCGTCATTAATATCTGGGGTGGTATTCCCCGTTTAATTTTTCTCTGCAACTAAAAAGTGGAAGTCGCTTTCGCTTATACCATGGGCAGTTGAGAAAATATTTGTATAATGTTATTGTTTGTTTCTGTTGTCGCTAGATTGGAATCGTCATCGTCAGCAGCAGTGGAAACTTCGTTACCACCACCACCACCACCACCACCACCCCCATCATCATCATCATCATCATCATTACCATCATCATCATCATCATCATCATCATCATCATCATCATCATCATCATCATCATCATCATCATCATCGTCGTCGTCGTCGTCGTCGTCGTCCTCCCCATCGTCGACGTTTCTTGTACATGCTAAAGCTAGTACGGCCGGCAGGGCGGCACAAAGTCATGTGGATGTTACAGCGCAGTGTTATGGATTCCTGAAAGCTGCCAACAGACCTTGCAGTCATCATCAATGCCGAAAACCATATACACCAAACGCTCCAGCAAAATCACAGACCCGCAGCGTCTTGGATCCCGCAAGCCACGTTTCACTTAGGATAAGTATCCCCAATTGAGGACAATTTGCTTACCTCGTAGTTTCAGCCTTGTTTATCTCGTAGTTTCAGTCTACATTACTCGATCGTAGTGTACCTAATCAACCAACAGACACTTTTCTGCGTGTCTAGGTGTGTTTCAGTTAGTAGCAAAAAAATTTTATTTTTAAATAAGAACAACAAACACGTGGGTTTTAATGATTCAAGGAGTGAATGGGTGCTGACAATTCCGGAAGTGTTGTAATTTTCTTCATTTATTAGATGGAATGTGTCCTAAACTATTATTTAATAGTTGCGGATGACAGCCCACGCGTACCTGTGAACAGGAGTCTACAAAATTGACAGTTAAAATATATTGCAATGTAGACTCTACCTGACAAACTACACAGAAAAAACGGTAGGCCGATAGCATAAATGCTCGTGAAATAAATTCATTCATTAATGTATCAATGACGTCTGGAAAACCGTAGGTATCAGCAATTGAGACCTGACCGCAAAGAACTGCCTAATCCCCTCTGTGTATTGTTGCTCGATGTAAAGACTGGTTGAGTTTGTGGTACTCGGCGTTCCATAGTGTACAAATAATTGCAGGGCGTGCAGGCAAGGGGAATAAGCAAGCTTAGGAGGCTGCTCATCTCTGTTATGGTAAATGAATACTCACGCACAATAATGACAAGTCGGCTACAAGAATGTTCCCTACTCCATGGCGCAGTAAGCAGACCGGGTGTTCATCATCATCATCATCATCATCATCATCATCATCATCATCATCATCATCATCATCATCATCATCATCATCATCATCATCATCAATACCAGCAAAATTGCAAATTACCATGAATGTAATTTGTAATCGTGATCATAATTATCATCGTCGTCGTTGCCCTCGTTACCGTCGAAGTCGCCGTTCGCGGTGTAGGCGACTTAGTTTAAACATTATTGGATATTGCGCCGAATAACAATGAAGAATGAATGAACATTGAGGTTTAACGTCTACACCCACCATTGGCGATAGGGCAGACGGGGATAACCATCCCAGGGAACAAGGGGTAGGGACCTGAATCAACAATGAACCACCAGAGCAATCATACTGCTAAAATGGACAGTGACAAATGACCACTTTTATATCGCCCACCACGGGATTCGAACCTGGGTCATCGGTGTGCAAGGCGAACGCTCTACCAATTGAGCTACGGCGGTTGGGACGAAAGCAATAAAAAAAAAAAAAACAAAACAAACAACAACAACAACAACAACAACAACAACAATAAAACTATTACTTTTGATTGAATGCAGATATTACTTCCTGACTTTTGTCTAGTAGGTTCATCTCATTTATTTGCATCGCATCGGCAAGTCCCAATGCGGGGAAACAAGAAAATAAAGTGTTTGTTTGATATGCGGTGCATTTAATAGTTTGTTTGTTTTGTTGTTGTTGTTGTTGTTTGTTTTTTTTTTGAGCCGGCAAGTGCGCTACTCCAGATGCTCAGTTGGTCTCGGCTGCTCGGAGCGCTTGGAGCATGCAAAGCGTACTAAGCAGCCAGCTATTAATAGCAGCAGGCAGGCGGATGCAGAAGCAGCAAGTATCCTCGTTAGATAAGCCTTGTAAACCTGGAACGTCCCTATACCCGTGGACCCGCACACACAAAACAATGTTACACCCACAACTTATCTACCACCGCAGGTAGGTAACAATATAGGCTTTTTGGGGGGTAAACCTAGCAACTTCCCTATATACAGCGCGCCTGTTTTGTTTGTTAATTTCTGCGGGCTAAACCGTCACGTGACCAGGCCATGTCTAAAATTTCATAAGTTCTTGTGCACTAAAACCCGAGGATTGACCAAAACATTTTACGAGCAACAGATTTATCTTGTCATTTTTGCTGCACACGTCATGTATGTACATACATTAACATATATATGTATACACATGTGTGTGTGTGTTTGGGCGTGTGTGTGAGAGAGAGAGAAAGCTTGTGTGTGTGTGAGAGAGAGAGCTTGTGTGTGTGTGTATTAGATTTTGTCAAAGCTGGTCTGTGTGTACAAATGTCCATTGCGTTTGTGCTTAATACTGCAACTGTGTATGCAAGATCTTTTAATTGAAGTCTAAAAAGGTGTAGTGAGGAGTGTGTATGTGTGTGTGACTGTTTACGAACATCGGAGTAATTTCCATATGCAATGTATGCTGTTATTTGCTATTATTACTGTTGTCCTTGTTGTGTGTCTGTAATATATTTGTTGCACGTGAGCGTGTATGTTGGTATAGGTCGCCGCGCTTTGAGTTCGAAATCATTCGAAGTAAAGCGCGTATTAGCATCCGGTATTATTATTATTATTATTATTATTATTATTATTATTATTATTATTATTATTATTATTATTATTTGCCTGAATAAATTCTGTAATCTGTAACATAAAAAAAAAGTGCAACACTTAATTGTAAAAAAATCGTAATTAAATTAAGAATACATTTTTTGAGTACAAAATATCCTTCGAACGTTACTTGTCTATGTTTCCGAAAATGTTCTGTAGAAATTATTTTGTTTCAATGCCCAGTTTATTTTGTCAAAATTAGAATGAATACCAAGAAATAGGCCAATCAAGGAAAAACATTTTATATCATCTAGACATGATTAAAACTGTTCATGTTATTTTAAAATCACCATTTGGTAGATTGTTATACCTGTATTTTATGTTGTTTTGTTGTCTAGTATTTCCTAGAGTGAACAGACGCAAAATTAAAATATTGAACTGAACTGAATCGGAGATAGGTAAAGATGTGGAAACCTAGGAACTGCCTTATGCAGGTTACTTATGGGGGTGTAATCACTAAAAAATATTAGGTTCAAAATGTTGATTGTTAAACAAAAAGTAAACCTTAGACTAAAATGTTCGTGATTTATTGTTTATAAGGTCCAGCGGACTGCAAAGAGCCGAAATAGGATCACCTTAGACTGAAATGTTATGTGTTTGTTTATCAGTTTATAGTCCCCTCTCTTCCCGTAAGGATTTTCAGAGAGGAGACTCGGTCATGAAATGTTAGCGAGTTGTTCATTATTTATAGGGTCCAGCGGACTGCAAAGAGCCGAGTCAGGACCCCCTTAGACTGAAAGTAACTGAATTGTTGTTATATGTTATATCAGTTTATAGTCCCCTCTCTTCCCGATAAGGATTTTCACTGAATTGCTGTTATGTAGCACTTATATAGCTCCCAGAGCTGCTGAAGCAGCGGAGTGAAAAACTGGGTTTCAGCCCATTTTCTGGCCTACGGTATAACACACAGAGAACCGAATTTTATTCACAGTGGTTTAACATATAGACAAGGGAGCAACCAATTTCATGCGTTCTGTCCCACTGTGCATCATTCGCCAAGTAAATAAGAATACGACTTGGGGGTGGGGAGAGAGAGAGAGAGAGAGAGAGAGAGAGAGAGAGAGAGAGAGAGAGAGAGAGAGAGAGAGAGATGTATGGGGTGGGTGGATGGGGGGGGGGGGGGGGGGGGGTAAGTGGGGGCGAGACGTTGAGAGGTGAAATGCTGGCTAGGAGGATTAGTATAACAACATCATATTGGTGTTAAGAAGTGAAAAGACGGTAACCTAAATCATAGTTCTAAACGTATCTTGCTTACAACAGGGTGGGGGTAAGGATGTTATACGTCAAAAATACACTATCGTTGTTTTCTCATTTATTACAGAAAAACAAAAAACCACAAGGACAATTACTGTTGCTAGAGGTGCTTGATGTGTGAAGGAGGGCTTGGGTTAGCTACAATCTGGTGGAATGAAGAGAGATGGAGAGAGAGAGAGAGAGAAAGAGAGAGAGAGAGAGAGAGAGAGAGAGAGAGAGAGAGAGAGAGAGAGAGTGGGAAGGAGGTGCTTGCGGCGGCCACATGTGGACTTATTGGACGACAAAGGTTGGATGTAGTGGTTGTGGCTTATTTCTTATCGTTGTTATATAGCGCTCTTTTCCAGCTGAAGAGCTGCTCAAGGCGCTGACCGATATAGGATCTACAAGCTACTGAGGCTTAATTTATGTAGAAGAGGGAGGGAGGAGGTGGGATGACCGTCAATCTAGGTAAATGGGGTAGGAGCAGATGCAGGCAGGTAAACTGGCAGTTTGGTTTAGGAGTGTGATACGATATAGAGGCAGGTAAACTGGCAGTTTGGTTTAGGAGTGTGATACGATATAGAGGCAGGTAAACTGGCAGTTTGGTTTAGGAGTGTGATACGATATAGAGGCAGGTAAACTGGCAGTTTGGTTTAGGAGTGTGATACGATATAGAGGCAGGTAAACTGGCAGTTTGGTTTAGGAGTGTGATACGATATAGAGGCAGGTAAACTGGCAGTTTGGTTTAGGAGAGTGATACGATATAGAGGCAGGTAAACTGGCAGTTTGGTTTAGGAGTGTGATGCGATATAGAGGCAGGTAAACTGACAGTTTGGTTTAGGAGTGTGATGCGATATCTTGGAGTGTGGGAGTGGTTGTAAAGAGAGGTAGTAGTAGGTGGTGGTGGTGGTGGTGGAAGGAAGGGAGGGGGGGTAGAAGGAAGTTGATCGAGTAAGCAGGGTAGGGTGTAGGGCGTGATATGTACAAAAATGATACAAGGCATTGAGTCAGGCATTTGGAGTATAACGATGACGATAGCTAAGTAGAAGAAGAGGCTTACACTGCAGTATGGAACATGAAGACGACAGGTAAGGGAATCATTGAGCTTCAGTTCAACGTAGGAAATAGCGGTAGCCTCTATAAGGGGGCGGGTGGATTTGATGTGTGTGCATGGAGGGGGAGGTAGGGCCCTTAAGGGTGGTTTCCGGAATAGGGTTTGGGGAGGTGGGGAGATGAAGGGAGGTAGACTAACAGCTTAGATGTTGCCAGACGATTGGCGTCTTTATCTGCCAAATATCTGTCTTCCTCTGGGCTCGCTAGTTGGATCGTGTTCGTCATTCAGCGGAGAAGTATCAACGTCGTTGGCTGCATTTCAGAAAGCCCAGAAATTAGCACGCCTTGCTTTATGCATTCCACACGCTGTGGGTTTGGGTGCCTAATTTTTTTTTTTTGGTGCAACAGGTAAAACGCCATCATATACTCCAGCTTGGAGCTCGGCCCTAAACCTTATTATAGGTTGGAATCTATCTCGGCAGCGGCGGATCTAAGAGGAGTGATAGGGTTGGGGATGGTGAGGAAGAGGGGGGGGGGGAGTTCCGGGGTTCTAGACACCCCGCTCCTCTACACCTCCCCCCCAAAAAAAAAAAATACAAAAAAAAAAGAAATTAAAATTTTTTTTGTTTCGTCTCCTGGTGTTACTTGACGCGATGTCTACCACACACATCCAAAGCCTATGGATGTTTGCGGTCGAAAGACGTATTTTATTAGTACGGCATGGTTACCTCCGTTGGCGTTGCTTTCACTTCCGTTTACCAATGCAAAGTGTACTAGCAGGGTTTTGTTTTACCAAGTGGATACTGGCAGGAAGCTGAAGGCAATGCCGAAGCGACCTCCCCTTAAATCTGCCGATGCAGCGGGCGGGCATTAAGAAAGAAACTGAAAGCTTTTTTCTCACCACGGTCATTGGGTGGTAAATAATCATAATAGTTCTTCTTCTTCTTCTTCTTCTTCTTCTTCTTCTTCTTCTTCTTCTTCTTCTTCTTCTTCTTCTTCTTCTTCTTAGTTCTTCTTCTTCTTCTTCTTCTTCTTCTTCTTCTTCTTCTTCTTCTTCTTCTTCTTCTTCTTCTTCTTCTTAGTTCTTTTTCTTTTTCTTCTTCTTCTTCTTAGTTCCTCTTCTTCTTGATTTTCTTCTTCTTCTTAGTTCTTCTTCTTCTTCTTCTTCTTCTTCTTCTTCTTCTTCTTCTTCTTCTTCTTCTTCTATTGCGCTATTTCAACAGATAGCTACTATTAGTAGGTACTTCAAACTTGCGTCATTTGTGCAATAAAAGTTAAAACTCAGTTTTTCAATCGTTTGATTTTTGCTCGTATGACGTTTTGCATGATTTTCAAATGACGGCAGTTTGTCAATATTTACCCCCGTTGGGGTGCCGGGGGTTTCAGTATAAATAATACCCCTACTTTCTGGAAATTTAGTGCTTTAAATTCCCACTTTCGCTGTCTTTCTCATTTGCTCTTGCTCATTCCTGCTCTGTTCTATCAATCTGCTATACTATCTTCTTCTTCGCTAGCCCAATCTCCTACCTTTTTTCTTAAAAACTCTTCCGGGACAAGACTCCTTATTTGTGTACGAGGTCTGTTGGATCAGCTTGGGAATATTGGACGCTTTCTGCCAGGTGGTCACTAGGGCTTCCTATGATGTTATTATTTAGCGATTTAGGCATTTTATATGTATGTGTTTTTTTTGATAATTTATAATGATGCTTGTATTCTATTTTGTTTTTGTAAACGGGGGTTCGATAAATTAGAGTACAGCCTCAGCGTCCCCTGCGTGGGATGTCTTTATTGTAAAGCATTTCTCTCTGTTGTAAAGTGACTGGCTGGTGGAGAGCTTTCAGTTTTACCACGAGGGTTGTTTCAGCAGATCTTTTATGCGGATCAGGGGTTGTCCGGTCCTGATTGGGCTCGGAAGAGTCCGCTGGACCTAAAGCAATAATCATGTAATGTAATGTTGTCAATATCTGTTGGCTGTACCAGAATACACGTCGTTCTGTCCTGTCCACCAGTACCTTATTTTTATGACGTCAGCTTACGTAAAGACACTGTAGAATTACGTCACGAATGGAATTTTTTTTTTTTAAAGTCAGTTGAGCTTAGAACTGATCCGCTTTAAACTCAATGCTTCATAATAAAAAATGTAAGCCTAATTTTGATATTAGATCTCAAGACCTACACCAAGCAAAAAGAAGACTACTAGCATAGAAAAAGATGTTGTGGTGCAAAGTATACACTCTTACAATTGAAAATAATTATGTTATACAGCAAACAGAGATACATGAATGAATCCGTCAAACTAACAAATGTAGATAAATGTTGGGTTGTGTACTGGGTTGTACTAGGTTGTGTACACCAATAGTATAGGTCTAGTTAGAAAATAAAATGAATAAATAAATGGTCAGACTATACTTTTTGGTTCTGTACGCAAAATGATAATGCAATATTTCATCAGGTCCATTTTGGGTGATAACATTGCTGTAATACTAAACCCGTGTCTGAATTGTTATTAGAAGCATAGCTATTAGCAAACTAACATTGTATGCCAAGCTGACCAAAGTTTCCATTTGAAATTGCACATTTAGTCAACTTTGGTATTGTAGGCCTACTGGAAGCAGGTAAAATAAATCAGACACTATATTTGTAATAAGAGGAGTATCATAAAACACACAATGCGTGTTTATGTGACATTGGTTGTGCGCACTTCCCACTACCCTGGCAAAAATGCTCCTACTTCTTTCTCTTTCTTTAACTGGGAGTAGTTTCTATGGAGTTTTTATTTATATATTTAAAAAAAAAAAGTTTATTCCTCAACAATGTTGCATTATGATTGTGCGTACACGTTTTGAAATAATGACAGTGGCATACTCATACTGTGCCGCACATTGCCATCTCAAAGGCACGAGCGTATATTCACAACTTTCCGGCACCTCTCATAAAAACTCGTGGGTATCGCCATTATAAATTAAAACGAGGTTATATGAAACCAAGTTCCGGTCTAGCTTGTTTTGCTTTTATCAAAGCTTGATGCGTGACTTTTAAATATGGCAAATTGCCGAAAACGACGATTGTTAGAGCCAGAAAACGAGTGCGATAAGTATAAAAACGGTGGAGGAAGTACATGCTCAGTGAAATAATGCAAAAAACAATCGTAGAGGCCTGTATTTGTGGCGACTTCGGAGGTGCGTCGATAATCGACAGAAAGTGAAACAGGACCTGAAAACTCTTGTAGTTTTCCATAGCTTTGCCGTCGCAACCTTCACAAAACACGAAGTAACTGACTATTTTAGGCTAGCGTTGTGGCCAAGTGGGCTAAGGCGGGACTAACTTGCCTTGTCCACAAGCCAGAAACCAATGGCTCCTGACAGATGTGGGTTCGAGCCAGCATCTGGGCGTTATGTTTTTCCTAATATTTTTCAAAAATTCACAAATAATGTTAGGTAGGTAGGGTTTAGACGCGCCACTGGCGATAGAAAGGGATAATAAACTGCAGCAAAAAAAAATAAAAATATGTGAGGGTACGATACAGGTGGCCAGTGACACATGTTATTATTCTTGAATATTTGGAAATAACTCACTAAAACACGCGGAGAAAAAAAAAACGGAAGTATTTTTCATAGAGGGGATTCCCGTTGGTGCATAGGATAGCAGAAAAGTGTGAATACATGAAATAGAAATAGATTTCCACTAGCGATTAACTCCAGGAGAGGTCTACAATGCACCTCATATAGGTACATTATCTTCAGCGTTAGAACAGCCTTCCCCCACCTTTACCCCACCCCCCGACAAGGCCTTAGCTCCTGAATACCACCGGGGCCGTCCCCCCTCCCTCTTCCTCTCTCCGCGTTCGCTCCCTCCCTTACCTGACATATCGGCAGGCAATCAAAACCCAGCTGCTTTCCTTTTTTTTTTTTACACCTTTGTTTAAGTACACATAATTATTCTCCTACTTGATGGAGATCACAAGAAAGCGACAATGAGTGAGAGAGAGAGAGAGAGAGAGAGAGAGAGAGAGAGAGAGAGAGAGAGAGAGAGAGAGAAGGTATATGCGTGCTTTGTATACGCACACACACACACACACACACACACACACACACTGTCATGAACCGAGCAGTTAACTCTGCACATCGACTATTTAGCCATGTGTAGTCTTTGTAACAGTAGAGAAGTTAGACTATTACACAGCAGCAATTAAATTACACAGCAGACCACACACAGCGAGCCACCCACATCACAGTGAGTCAGCACTTGAGCTTTGAATCGGACCGTTTTAACCAATCAGAAGCAGGCTCAGTGGGTAGAGTAGTTTTGACTGTGTCAGATCCTAACACAGTTTGAATCAGTCGTGTGTGAGAAGAGGTAGAGTCAACATCTCCACAGCTAGAGAAATCCCTACACTCATAGACCAGGAAGCAGGACTTTGAAATCTTAGAATTCTCTCAAGTCATCACGGGCCTGAACTTGTCAAACAGGTAAATGAACACCCTTCTGTTTCATCGTGATATATTTGTATTATTGTTGAAATTATGTTTGTGGAATTTGCTATGCATAAATGTGAATTGTTAATCCGAATTTGCGGGACCACGTGGAAGAGCCTACCACGAGGTGAAACACGACCGGTTGCGCCGCCATGTTGTATCCCGTACGGAACCACTGTTGTTTAACTAATATGTATGTTTGCAGACCAGTGGCTGTACCCGTGAATGTTTATAATATTATTAATTCTGGATGTGTATAGTTAGCCACGATTGATATTTATGTATGTATAGGAATTTAGAGTGAGATTCCAGTGGAACCCGGAAGTAGCAGAATGTTCGTCGCTTATGTATAGAGATGTGGAGCTATCACTGAGGGCTACTTGGCTTTCAGTGAGACGCTCTGCACAAACCGATTATTCAGGGTTGTGCAGAATTTCGTCTCTTATATTACAGACGAGCAGGCGAGCTATCCCGAGCTATCCTGTGCACCCCACTCCACAGAAACGACTAGTTGGTTGAGGAGACTCTACCGCACAAGACGGAAAGAGATACCCGAAGAAACACCCTGTCAGACCCCACAGCGTGGCAAGGGAACCCAACTACACAACGACAAAGGTGTACCAGAAGCTACCTCACAGAAGGACTTCGACCGCACCATCAGAAAGTTAAGTGCAATCTCCGAAGGTGCACTTAAACTGATCATAACAGGACCACAGTAGTCCAACTCTTCAGAAACTGTAAAACGGACCACAGTAGTCCAAATCTACATGAAATATTATAGAAAGTGCCCGAGGAAGATATAACAGCTGCCTAGACTATCAGCGATCGAACTATTAGCAGTGACTGAGACATTTTAAGTTAGATTAGTACTTAGAGAATCTTGTATAGAGTAGAAGAAATAAATGTGTGATTTTAACTGTTATCAAGTGGCTGGACTACATATGATTCATAGCCGTGTGAAAGCTAGTGTGACAGTAATCTTTTACCATTTTTCTATCTATCTCTGTACCCCAACCTTAACACAGAACGAGCTAAACAAATAAATTTATTAAAGTAATTCATAGGGTGACTTACTAGCAGTTCCCACCGAATAAACGTGAGGGTCCATAATTCCAT
>CM072512.1:5927327-5944827 GCA_036898135.1 Oncomelania hupensis
CTGGACAGGGCCTCACACGTATCATTCCGTTATCGTTTAAAACATAGTAGCCTAAAAACTATGTTGAGAAGTTTTCAAATGTTAACGGCGTTGTTTTGTTGTGTGTGAGTATATATAAATTATATTATTGACTTGATTCGACTTGACTTGATTTGACGTTTTAGTAGTGAATTGTAATATTTTTTTAGTTGTTGGGGATATCACTTGACCTCAGAGTGAGCGGTCACTTTCGATCTCTCGCTGGTCTATAGAACCTTCAAAGGCATTCCTCAAATAATTTCACTGATAACTAACGCTTTCTCTCTCTCTCTCTCTCTCTCTCTCTCTCTCTCTCTCTCTCTCTCTCTCTCTCTCTCTCTCTCTCTCTCTCTCTCTCTCTCTCGTTCTCGATACTTCTGGCTACCCCCTCCATTTCCTTCTGCTCCTCCTCCACCCCTCTCTCCCCCCCCCTCTTCCCATATAATTTTGAAATAAACTATTGATAAGATTACGTCCCCCTCTGTATGACTTTCTATCTGGGAAGAATGGAGAGTCACAGCCAATCAAACAGAACCGCAGCAATTTTCTTTGATCACAAGACAACGAATCCTCCTTCCCCCCCTACGCTTCTCCTTCTTTCCATCTTTCAACCCACCCATCTACACATCCATCTCTCCTCTCCCCGCATCGGACCCACCCTACTGTCGACATTGTAGTAAACACCTCACCCTATTATACTGTGCATGCATCTTCCTCTTCTCTCACTCGCTTCTCTCTCCAAGAAGTGTTCCTTCACTATCTCCTCTCCTTCCTCGTCTTTCTCTTTTTTTCCTTCCCGCTCTCCTCACAAACTGTCCTCTTCTTTCCCTCTGTCTGCTGTTTCGTATCATCCTTTGGTCAACACTGCCCAGGTACCCTGGATCCGGAGAGAAGGTGTGTGTATGTAAGGGGAGACCATCGGAATGCGTTCTTCAAAACTAAAGGCGGTCAAATGGCTGGAAAGATCGAGCAGACGATTAGCTTCGTGCAGACAAGATGATTGAGACGAAGAGAGAGAGAGAGAGAGAGAGAGAGAGAGGGGGGGGAGGGAAAGGGGAACGGGGACGGGAGGGGGTTGATTTTCAGTGAAAGGGTCCGGACACGACCAATGATTAACAACGGATGACGACTTTAAGGCTGTGCAAGAATACTGACGAAAATAGAACACTCCTCTATTTGTGAAACAACTTACATGTGTCAAACGTTGAAGTAGCTGTTCGCCGTAGATTCTCGTCAAAACAGACGCTACGTGTAAGTCGGCCTTCCGAAGGAAGACGTTTAGACTTTGAAGAAGAAAGATGATGTGAATGATCCTCACACAGAGCATGCTAAATTAGTATGGATAACTTATTAACTTTATTTTATTATTTATTGTATTGTATTTATCAATTATTTCTAATTATTATTATATTTTAGTTTATTCAGAGTTACTGTATTTTGGCTGTTTGACTATAGTGAGTTTGCCCTCATCCACGATAGAAAAGTTACAAGTAAATGCCCGTGTCTATCGGTCCATGGAATTGAAACATCCAATATTTTTAGCTTTTAACGCACGTGTTTGTTGTTTTTACATCGTCATCCAGTATGAGCATTATTAGTGTTATAGAAGGCCATCATCATCATCATCATCATCATCATCATCATCATCATCATCATCATCATCATCATCATCATCGTCTTCCTCTCCCTACTCCTTCTCATCATCCGCTGATATACTGCTTTGTTGTTGTTGTTGTTATTGTTGTTGTTACTGATAACTGAAACCCAACTAAAGCTAAACACCAATAGATTAGTGAGGATCTTCCAAATTGGCCTTGTACAGACAGTTTTAGCAGAATGGACAACAAAATCTTCAGTACTAATAACGGTATTGCTAAACCACAAAAAAAGACAATATTCCTAAACCACAAAGAAAGACAATCTCCTGACGAGACGTTGCGAGGTCAGTGACTTCCCCTTTTACCACGTGATCATAATTTCCGGCCGCCATCTTTTTCCATTTCATCACATTGAGCTGCTGCTACTGTCTCATTGTCTTCTTTATGTGGACTACTGTTTCTTTATCGTAACTGAGGGAAAGTGTAGAGGAGGGGGATGCAGGGGGGACATGGTGAGTAAGGATTACTAATGACCCCAGCTAGTAATGGTATTATGCCAGTGTTCGTGATGGCTTGTTCAAGGTCAAGTCTAGCCCTTAAAATAACACTAAAAGCATGACACAATTAAAGCACAACTTTTTGGTGTTTTGTCCTTAAAATATTTGCCGAGTTCCCAGAACATTCGTAAAAAACAATTAGCAGAACATGATCAAGCGAGTTTCGGATTGAGTTCTAATGGGTCGAGCATCTTCCGAGTGAAATCGGTTTGAAGAAAACTTCTTGTCTGTTGGCAAAAGATCAAGACAATTGCAATGGAAAGCCACTGGAGATGATAAAAGTGCAACGTGAACTAACTTAACTCATCTGAGAGGAAGATGGCTAGTGCTATTCTACCTATCCCATCCCGTAACTCGAAAGTCGTTGGGGCACCACAGGTGATTGTTTAATCAGCGTACTCCATCTCTCTCTTTCATCGGCAACCCTCATGGCTTCGCTCAGTGTCAAGCCAGTACATTCCCGAATGTTGTCCCCTGTCCCCCCCTACCTTTTTTTACGTCTCCCTCTTCTTCTGCCTCCTTGCACCGTGCCTTGCAGGATGGTCATTGCAAGGCCTGATGCTCTGGTGACGTGGCCACCCCATCGGTGTTTCCGTTTCTTCACCACTGTTAGCAGGTCATCGTGTTGTCCAATGGCTTGTATGATGGTCTGTCAGACTTCGTCGTTGGTGATGTGATAGGTATAGGAAATGCCCAGAAGTCTTCTGGAGCACGTTGTCTCAATGCTTTGTATTCTTCGTTATAGATCTGCTGTGAGTGTCCATGTTTCGCAAATGTATAAGAAAATGGAGATGACAAGGGAGCGCAGCAGCCTTACCTTGGAATGTAGACTGATGGTCCTGTCTTTCCAAATGGGTTTCAACCTGGTCAGGGCAGCCGTTGTTTGTGCGATCCTGGAGAGGACTTCCTGTCGGTACCCATTGTCTGACACATTGGCTCCTAAATATTTGAAGCTATGCACTGTATTGAGGGATTGGCCTTGAACTTTGATGTCCGTGTTGATGCCATTGGTGTTGTTGGTCATCATTTTGGTCTTCTCAGCACTAATTTTCATTCCAAAAGGCTCTGGATGTAGTGTCAAACCTCTGTACCAGCTGTTCCAATTCTTGTTCTTCTCCAGCCAATCCATCAATGTCATCCGCAAGACGGAGATTGGAGATTGCTCTACACCCTATGCTAAGTGAGCCTTCGTGATCTGCAAGGGCACCTGATATGATGCGCTCTAGGAAGATATTGAAGAGTGTTGGAGAAAGTTGGCATCCTTGACGCACGTCGATTGTTGTTCTGAACCAGTTCCCGATGGCGCTGTTGTGGAGGACTGTACTGGTAGCCTTGTCATACAGGCTTTTGATGATTTCACTAATGGTAGGGATGCTCAGTGGTACTTCGCCATGCCCTGAATCCTGCTTGTTCTTCAGCTATGATTTGTTTGGGGTTTCAACCTGTTGAGTATTATTGTCAGGAGGACTTTGCTGGGATGGCTGATGATGGTGCGGTAATTTTCACACCCCTGAATGTTGTCCTTTTTGGGATGAGTGATGACAACCGACTTGGTCCATGGTGTAGGCCACTCTCCACTCTGGCAGATCTTGTTACAGGTAATGGTGAGGGTGTCAATCATCCTTTGAAGCAATTCTGCAGGTATATTGTCCACTCCCGCTGACTTCCCCTTCGTCAGTGATTGCCACCTTCCAGTTTACTCTCTTGAAGTGGAGCCGGAAAGACATCATCATGAGATCGTGATCACTTCCGATGTCTGCTCCTGGAAAAGTGAGTGTCCTGCCAATGTTGCCGCTTGATCTGAAGCGTTTATTGACCGTGATGTAATCAATCTGATTGTGATGTTCCCCGCTGGGACTCTGCCAGATCCATCGTCTGGACTTTTTGTTGAAACCAAGCGTGTTTGCCACTATCAGATTGTTGTATGTGACAAACTCCAGGAGTCTCAGACCCCAAGAATCCAACGCCTTGTTCGTGCTGTTATCTCTCCCGCTGAAATAAAGCTTGTGACCTTTGTCGTCGTTGTTTTACCAAGGCCTTTGCAGCGCAAATCGCTGATACCTAAAATGTTCCATCGATGTCTGCTCCTGGAAAAGTGAGTGTCCTGCCAATGTTGCCGCTTGATCTGAAGCGTTTATTGACCGTGATGTAATCAATCTGATTGTGATGTTCCCCGCTGGGACTCTGCCAGGTCCATCGTCGTTGTTTTACATAGGCCTTTGCAGCGCAAATCGCTGATACCTAAAATGTTCCATCGATAGTGGTCCAGCTAGTGGTCCAGTTCTTCTAATTTTTCCATCTGCAGTTAGGATCCTGACATTCCAGGTTCCTATGACGATGTTGTCTGTCGTGCGGATCTTGCTAAGCTGTCCATCAGTAATACACTTATCACCTCCGTCCTGGTGACCCGGGCGACGACCGATCCGGTTTGGAGTGAGTGGTCCTTTTTATCATACAATGTGTCTTGGGAAAGAAAGGCCTGGTGGGGCCCAATCCTCTCCAAACTGTTGGCCACAGCCGAAATCCACGAGTACAGTGTGGCTCGCCTTGGTCCTGAGCACGTGGTCGTTGAACCTATAGTACCGTGAGGTTCCTCCGTCCTGGTCGGTGACTTCAGTGTAGAAGACTTTCGCCGAGAGTTGCCGTGCTGACATCACCCCTGTGAAACGTTGGTTCTATTATATTCAGTGCCCGAACCCACAGGGCTAATGCTAATGACCAGTTTTTAAAAAAAAATTTGTTCGAATGTTTACCAAAACAAGAAAATAAATAAAAAGAAGGTAAAAAAAATGCAAGACAGATAGAAGCAGCAGAAGAAGAAGGATGATAATGATGATGATGCTGATGATGAAGACGACGACGACAATGACAAGGAAAACAGACAGGAAAAGGGAAGAAAAAAAACACCGATTCAGACTGACAAACCGAACTAAAAAAGAATAAACAAGAGCCGGAAAGCAGACAAATATGTTCACTGTGGCTAGCTAGAACAATGTTAACACAATCAACTAAAAGCTTAATGAGGAACTACATTAGTTCGAGTGCAAAATGAGACCGTCGGGAAAAAAAAAATCAAAAACGGGCAATGTTGCCAGAAAATAACCAACAAAATGTTCTCGCCTTCATAAGAGAAAGACAGTCAAAATGGAACATCAGAAAAAGACAAAAGTCAGAAAGATGTACAGCGTGGCTAAGACTGTACGTGGCCATCTCCCTCTTTCAACTTGAGAGCGGGAGCAAACTTCTACGCTGTATGTCTTGCAGCTTGCATACTGAGCACGAATCAGACTGGGGAAAAAAGCCGGGAAAGAATCATGATGCGCAAGGCCAAATTAACAATTAAACTGAACAGTACTTGTTCGTATAGAGAGAGAGATAAAATTAAAAAAAAAATAAAAAAAAAAACAAAAACGGGGAACAGAACTGCTCAAGAACTGGCAGACGACAAGGGTCCAATCTCCCGCGCCAAGGAGGCAAGGTGATCACGTACTGCACATTGTGTGACGTCATTTACCATTCAGTCACTCTTGATCGACGTAGTATACCTGCGTCCATGTTTGCTTTGAGTCTGCCAGAAAGAAATGATAATGTTGTTGTTGTTGTGATCTAGAGTTTGAGGCCCGGAAAGTGCGTGTGTGATAGGGGGTGGGTGGGTTGGTGGTTGAGAGATGGGGTGTGGTAACGAGGACCGGTGTGGACTACCGCCTAAAGAGTCATTGTTGAAGTGGACGTGACTCCAAACAGAAACAGCTTTTGGGACTGGAGCAGGCACGTGAGATGCCAGTCTTAATACAGTGGAATGTAAGCCCACAGTGTAAATTACAAACGAATGGGGGACAAGGTCAGTGTCATTGATCAAGCAGAAAATACAAAATACAAAATACAATAAATAAAGCTGAAGCAAGATCTTCAAGCAGAAATTTTAAGACAGATTTTTTATTGAAAAGCATTTGTATCATTTTACAGCCCAAAGCAACTCTCCCTCCTTCTCTCTCCCTCCCCCATTCTCTCTCTCTCTCTCTCTCTCTCTCTCTCTCTCTCTCTCTCTCTCTCTCCACCTTTTCTTCTTGACCCACCTCATGAAACAATACTTCAATACTTTAAAATAAAATTAAAAAACACTGCTTTACTGCTAATTAGAATGAGACTTTTCCCACGCTAATACCAATCTGAGAAGGTAAAACTGCTGGTTCATTTTCCCGAAGAAAACAAAAATTAAATGAGAATCACTGTCATTGACAAAATGAAGCTTAAAGTTGAACTAGATTCACAAAAAAAATGAAGGTCTATGTATAAAAAAAACCAAACCCCACAGCTTCCTGACCCTGCAAGGTCAAGTTCACAAACGTGCAACTCTTGTATATACTGCCTGTGGTATAAAACCGAACCTACCGAGCGGAACGAACTGCACCACACAGCTATCTCTTATCAGTACAACATCAAAAAGAGGCCAAACTAAAAAGTAATTTCTACATACACTTACATCATCACTGAAAAATCAATACCCGATGAAAGACATAAATTAATCTGTATAAGATAATTTGAACAATGGGGATAGAGAGATACAAAAAAATAAACAGCACAAACAAGCAGAAGATACTGTAAATACATGTATACAACCATACCTTATTTATTCTGGAAATTATTTTCCCTTGGGAAAAAAATGCAAACAACTTAAAGTTTCAATGTTTTGGAACATAAAATGTTGCGAAACCAATGTTTTATATTGTAGGAGAAAAACAAGGAGTGAACATACACTTGTGTTATATATAGACTTCCACTCTGAACTTTTCAAAATACTGTGAAATACACAACTGCACAAACAAGACATTTTATCATCTTTATTTGTCCCAAGAGCACAAACTAATGTTTGACGTAAATTAATTTATATATTTATTTGATTTTGGTTTATCACTTCAAACATTTGACGTAAATTAATTTATATATTTATTTGATTTTGGTTTATCACTTCAAGAACTGAAGAAGTGGCAGATGAAATATGAGATATACTATCATACTGTACACACAGTGACACAAACAGGTTTCAGCATAAATCCATAATTAAAATGACTATAGAGTATGTTCAAGGTATATACATTTCCAAAATGTTTCATTACTATCAACACTTCCCACCCCCACCTATCACCTCCTCTGCCCCTACCGCCAAAGCACACACACATTTGAAACAAAACCTCTTTTGAAAAGACTGATAGTAGTAGACATAAAATGCATTCAAATAGAAAATCACAAGGATTTGAAAGCCAAAAGGTCGCAGTTTTAAATTAATCCTACTTTAGCTGTAGTTTTAGTCCATCTTTGAGAGCAGGAGTTACCTTTTAAATTATTTATAATTTCACAACAGTATAATTACATTCAGTAGACTGAGAAAAAAAACAACTAAAATAATAAATACATAACAAATTCATTAAAAATAAATATATAAAACACTACTTATTACTAATAGTAGACTCTGACAAGACAGAGGTTATACCTGTTGGCGCATCTTCCCGTGTTAGGCTGGTCGGCACTGATTCTGCAAACATTGGCGTCAGCACCATCCCATTTAGTAATAATCGCTATTTGGGTGTCGAGCTAGATAGTTCTTTGTCCATGCATGACCACATCAGTACCATAATATGTCGTTTGCCCTTTCTTGAGCTTCGGCGTATTGCGTCCTTGAGGCAGTTTCTTTCGAGGGATGCATGCACACATTTGGTCAGCGCTTTTGTGACATCTAGACTTGATTATTGTAATTCAGTTCTAGCTGGTCTCCCCATTGATGAAGTTAGCCAACTGCAGTGTGTACAGAACTATGCTGCTCGGCTTGTGCTTAAAAAACGGAAGCGTGATCATGTCTCACCTCTTTTAAAGGAGCTTCATTGGCTCCCTGTCAAGTTCCGCAATGAATACACAATTGCTGTCCTTGCTTCCGCCATTTTGACCAGTCACTTCCACCACATCTGTCTGAGATACTCACTACCTACACTACAACTCGTTCTTTGCGCTCATCATACGAAAAACTTTTTAAAACGCCCAAACGTCGGCTTAAAACATTTGGCGAGCGGTCTTTTAGTTTTCAAGCACCCAAGGTTTGGAATGCACTGCCTGCCGGTTTACGACATTGTACAGACCTTGTTTACTTCAAGAACTGCTTAAAACGCACTTGTTCCACAAAGCGTTTTCTGTGTAAATAGTTAATAATACTTTCTGAATGATGCTGGACATGATGTAGTGCGAATGTTGTGATGATGCGCATGAATGATGAGTGTAAACGCATTGAGTTGTTATTCTAATAAAAAATGTGCTGTAAATGCGATTTATTATTATTATTAATATAGGACAGCCACCGCTCGTGAGTTCACTACCACTACTACAATTGAGTACTATCCTATCCTATCCCGTAACTCAAAGGTCGTTTTGGAACCACAGATGATCGTTTAGCCAGCGTACCCCATCTTTCTTTGTTCTCAGCAACCCTCATGTCTTCGTTCAGTGTCAAACCAGTCCATTCTCGAATGTTGTACTCCCATCGTTTTTTCTGTCTCTTTCTTCTTCTACATCTTTGCACTGTGTCTTGCAGGATGGTTTTTGCAAGACCTGATGCTTTGGTGACATGGCGCATGGCCATACTATCGAAGTTTCCGTTTCTTCATCACTGTGAGCATGTCATCACGTTGTCCAATGGCTTGTGTAATAATCTCTCGGACTTAGTTGTTCTGTAGCACCTCATCTCTATGCTTTGTTTTCTTCGTTATAGATCTGTTGTGAGGGTCCATGTTTCGCAAGAGTATAGGAATATGGAGATGAACTACTACGGTACCACTACTACTCCTACTAATAAATAATATAAAATTATAAACAACAATACCACAAATGTACCTGATATAAACCAAAAGATAACAGTGACATGGACCCAAATGCAACTGCCAACTTTACTTTTCATCCACATCCTCTTCTGTTACTGCTGACAAAGATCCATCGGCATCATCATTCCGAGCTAAGAAACGCGATCACATCACACCTCTACTACATTCCCTTCACTGGCTTCCTGTGCAAGCACGCATAGAGTACAAACTCTCTGTTCTCTGTCACAACTTCTTCACAGATTCTTGTCCCTCCTACCTTGCTGATCTACTGTCTGTCTACTCCCCTTCACGCACTTTAAGATCTTCTGCCGACACTCGCACACTCAAGGTTCCCGTCACCCGCACTAAGACATACGGCCAACGTGCATTCGCTTACTCCGCACCTAAGCAGTGGAACTCCCTTCCCTCCCATATCCGCAACATACAATCAACACAAGCATTCAAAAAGGCCCTCAAAACCCACCTCTTCAAACTTCACTATTCAGAATGATCTGTATCCCGCTGCCATTCTCTCCTCTTTGTCTCTGTCTGATCCGTAAGTGTATACACGGCTGTACATATTTATACTGTTTTTCCTCCTGGGCCTAACCGGGCATATAAATAGCTGTGAATATGATTTTGCTATTCTATTTGTCTTTTCTGTCATTTGTGTACATAGTTGTAAATTGTAATTTGTGTACATAAGTGTAAATAATTTGTACCCTTACTGCTCTGTCTTTTGGTGTATTGTAGCGAAAGCGATGTTTTATCGAGTGCATGTACTTATATGTAATGACTATGTAAAGCGTGGTGAGTCTGGTCATAGGCTGGAGTACCCGCTATATAAAATTCCGTTATTATTATTATTATTATCATCATCATATTGCCCATCATTTTCAGCCATGAATACTTGGAATTCTTCATCCTGTAGAGCAAAGTGAAATTGCCGCAACAGCTACTAGTGCTACACACATATATGATAACCAAATCATCTACAAAAACGACATAGTGACTAGATCGTTAGTGCTACACACATATATGATAACTAAATCATCTACAAATACGACATAGTGACTAGATCGTTAGTGCTACACACATATATGATAACTAAATCATCTACAAATATGCCATAGTGTCTAGATCGTTCACATATATCATTTCACAGCACTAGTAACAAAGTTCACCTTGATTTGTGACAAACAGTTTTTACACAACAAAAATCCTTCGAGAAGTTGCGCGCTTTACTCAGCACTGCATTCTCTTGCCTGGAATAAGGTTACTAGTCACGGTCGCTGCGGGGGCAATTTCTGCATGCGCTATGCATGGAATTCCAGTCAGGAATCGGCTGGGAAGTGCATGGGTAATTATTTTCATCGAGCGATTACAAAACATGCCAATATAAAGTAAACTAGCTACGATCACTCAATTGATCTCGAGTGTCTACAGGCAGTACTGGAAAAAGAACTTAGGCTGTAAGTAAACCTGATTTCCTGTAGGGTGACTTTCAGTGGTCAACTCTAGTCTAGTCTGAAAGTTCAACTGCGCATGTCACGTTTGTGGGTCACGTTTGTGGGTTCGCTGAAAGAGGTTGTGGTCAATCTCTAGTCGATTACATCTGGGAAAAGAGCTGTCTCTCACCAGCCCACCCCTCCCCGATTGTGTACATTAGAGTTTCTGCTTTCAATTTGGTTTAAAGGTTCTGAAAGCTAAAGATTAGTTGAAAACTGTAATTGAAACTGATAACAATTTGATCCACATATTCAAATTTTCCGTTGTTTATGCAAAAAAAAATAAATAAAAATAAATAAGTAAATCTGCTACAAAGAAAAAAAAAGCAACGCCTCACCTTTCAACTCGATTGTCGGCCATTTTAAACGCTTCAAACCCACACCGGGATGAAGATCGGTCTAGAGAATCCCCAGTGACATCATCAGGTTGGTCTAGATCATCTTTGAGCCATGTTTAGATCAACTCTAGAATCTAGAATGTCCGCTGAAAGTCGCCTGCGATCTTGGATGAATTATTTCCCATTTTGGCGTCTATTTACCGAACACTAGAATAAAACTTTCGGATTTGTGTTCTTTTTTCTAATTTCTTTTTGCAACATAGAAAGGGAACATTTTTTAAATTGTGTGCACGAAGAAGTTTACCAAATTTACGAGATAATCTTTGAACAGCCTGAATTATTCAAAATAGGTGCAATATTTGTTATATAATTTTCTTTTTAGATGTGAAGTATACAGCCAATGATTGGGGAAATGGAGTGCTTTTAAAAGATAATGACAATAATGTGTGTTTTTCTCAAAATTCTTTGATTGTTCTCTTTGTTGCTGTAGAAAATGAGTTTCTTTCTGTAGAGGGTAATCCAAAACATTTCAATTTGCAAATGCATGGAATATTCCCCACGCTGCAGGAAGTGGGGGAAGAAAAAGGAAAAAAAAAGCTTTGTAGTCATATAGTATCATAGGCCTACGATTCGACTATCAGTTCATTGCATTTTTATCATCAAAGTGTGACTAAAAAGTAACTGTAAATGATTTTTTTTCAAGCTTGCAATACTACAATATAGTTTGTTTCATTTATATATGCCTGGTGAATATCTTTAGTTTTATTGTACTATTAAATTATATGGTAAATGTGCACCTTGAGTTCATGCTAAAAATAAATCTGATGCTTTGCAGGGTCACCATGCTATATTGTGCTTTTTCCAATTGTAGATTATAGTCACATGACACAGGAACTAGCGTATAGGCTACTACTGGTTACATTATTCTGACACCAGCAAACCAGTTAATGGTAAGGGGAAAATAAAATGGTCACACATTGACCAATCCAAGATTCGATCAAAGGACCTTTTGGTTACCAGTAAGCCACTCTACCCACTGAGCTGGCCAGTCCCTTGCTTTGTTCCTCTTGGTAGGGTCAAGGTGGTGTTCACAGGTATATCCCTTACATTGTAGTCAACATTGTAACATCACCCGGTAAGGTCAGAGTTGCACGTTGTAAACTTGCAGGGAGCAGAGTTTTTTTTTAATATGTGGACCTTCATACTTTTTGTGGATCGAGTTCAACTTTAACTTAAAAGATGTTAAATTCACCTTCAAGAAGATAGTTTAATAATTAATAATACACAAACTGCAAATGAAATCTTATGATTGTGAATTAATTACCCTTGATTATATGACTAAATATATTGAATTAATAAAGTTAAACTATGAATGAAATTAATTATCATTTTGAATTAAAAAAAACATAAATGGGAGATTCCTTGCCTTAATTTGTCTCATCCGATCAAGATAGTTATAATACGTTAGTATTCAGAGAATAATCATCGGGGAAATAGCGATGCGTCCGAATGGGTAGTTGGAGGATAAGGAAAGGGGGGAGAGGGGAATGAAAGGCCTAGTGCTACCCGAGCTAGATAAAGAAAGTGCCAGTTTGCTGAACTTTTCATTAGCGAGTAGCAATTAGACTTCAGCATAATTATCGCACAAGAATACACTATGAAGTATTTTCTCTCCTCCAGAGAACTCAAAGCTCACTGACTGTAAATTTTATTCTAGGAAAGGAAAAAGGAAAAAAAAAACACAATCCAACTAGAACCAAGGAAAAGAACTTACGTTATTTAAAACAAACACACACACACACATACACACACACACACACCCACACACGCAAATAACAAAAGCCAATCAACCAAGCAAAATTGTTCTCACAAAAAGTCCCAAACTGTTTCCTTGTTAATCTTCTCAGCCTTGACAATGTTCATTAATTTCTGTTTCTTTGTCATCACTGATCTCTTCAGCATTCAAAAGCACTTAGCATTCCGAAACAGCTTCCCTGTTTGTCTTCCCAATCTTTCAATTTTAGTTCATTTCAGTTTCTTTGTCACAAATGACGAACCAGAAAACAGTACTATGAACCACCGACAAAGGAATGACCGTGAAGAACTCAAAGAAGTCGATTGCGAAATAAATGGCAGCAAAATAGCCGAGGAAATAGAGAAACGTGGTTAATTGTGTTTTCTCTTCATTAACACACACCATGCCATCATTCTCTCCTGCATTGAAAAGCACTTTGCATCAATCGCCTGTGCTT
This sequence comes from Oncomelania hupensis, assembly GCA_036898135.1. NCBI lineage: Eukaryota > Metazoa > Mollusca > Gastropoda > Littorinimorpha > Pomatiopsidae > Oncomelania > Oncomelania hupensis. Next base: position 5,940,444 of record CM072512.1, read on the forward strand.
TGTGCCGGCTTTGCTGGTTAGCCGATTAGTTTGTGTAAGGTGTTGTGATTGGCTGCCATTTGTTTGACGTAACAGCTGGGCGGGGTCACATGGTAATGCAGTAGCTATGACCTTTCACCTTTCCCTTCTGCGTCGCCACACGGCACCTTTCAGAACTATTTGGTCGAAGAAAGTTCTAGTTGGATTTCTGGAGGGCATGCAACTTTGTCAATTCCTTTTCAGAATCATTAGACATGAAAGGGATCATTTCAGAGCGAACCGAGTACATTAAAGCCACTTTCATCGTTTCGTAGCTATGTTCGCACGTGCACAGTTTCATATCGTTTATTTGGTTACATATATGAAAACTAGCTATCATCCTTTTCATCGTCCTGTTGCTAGTGGTAATGTTAATAGCGTGTTTAGTGGTGGTGGTGGTGATAGAGGTACTGTATTAGCCAGAGTGCGTCCCCGTGACCTTGACGTGTAATGACCTTGTCAGAGTCCGTGACCTTGGCATGTAATGACCTTGTTGTGCTTGGCAGTCTGTCGGGTGCTGGCGAACAATGGGAGCCAGGAAATCAATGGATGTTAATTAATTGCCCACAAGCCCCAATCTGACCAGCCTAACACTCAAAAGGCGACCCGTGAACATTCCCCGCACCCTCTGATCTCTCTCTCTCTCTCTCTCTCTCTCTCTCTCGCTCTTCACCCTCACCCCCACCCTCATTTGGTCCTCTAATTCTCCCACAAGTACATTATTTCAATGTCCCTTCACATAGATGTAATTTTAGTCCACTTCAAACTGAGGTATGAACATACAATTAACATACCATAAACACTAACAATATAAAGTTGAACTGCAAACCACAAAAAATGACATTACTACGCCAACATTTAAATATTATACGGGCGCTATCGTCTATCTAGTGCTGGACTATGCAAATACACTGTCAATGCCTCCTTAAATACAAGCATGGTGTTCGTTTCTTCACATAGTGGAAATCACCAGTCAGACTGTGGGCGAGCTCGCATGCAGATGAGGCGGGAACTGATATTTCTTCTTTCTGTCTTTTCATTCTGAACGTTCACTCACCACACTCTACTGTCTTGTCGGTTCGTATGTAAATCAAGTTGGCGCGAGGCCAGACTTTTGCAGAAGTTCAAGACGTCTCGGGTGACCTCCGCTGCCATATAGTCACTTTCCTCCGCCATGATAAATCCCCAATCAAGTCTCTGTCTCTCTGGCACCCTTTCTTCTTCCTCACCCCCACCCCTACCACCCCATCCCTCTATCCCACCCCACCTTGGGCTCTCGTTGTACCGTTTCCACGTCTCATCTGTCAATCTCCCGTTCAAACTTTCTCTGCGCCTACTCTATAGCTCTCGTTACGCACCTTCTCTCTCGTCCCCCGCTATCTCAATCTCCTCTATTCCTCTCACTCCCACACACTCTGTAAGACCCTCCATCGCCACACCCCCATCCATTCATACACTCCCCTTACCCTCTCCCTCCCCACTACCCCATCTCTTACATCACTCTCTTCTTAGTTGCAGTTCCATCCTCGTGGGCTTCAAATGTTTATAGCTTACACCTCCAACAGGTCAGGTTGTCAGACAAACGGCATACAGTTAAGATCAAACCCTACATCTTTAAATTCATACTACCGCAGTAGCTCACCGCAGCATACCGATGACACAGGTTCGAATCCCGTGAGAGGGGAGACGGGGCAAATATATAAGTTGCCATTTATCGCTGCTCATTTTAGCAGCATGATTGCTCTGGTGGTTCAGTGTTGATTTAGGCCCCTACCCCAGCTTCCCTGGGATGGTTATCCCCGTCTGCCATATCGCCAATGGTGGGTGTAGACGTTAAACCTCAATGTTCATTCGCCATTATTCAGCCTCTTCACACAGAGACAGACTCATTCACACAAACGCCCGCGCGCTCTCATAAACACCCACACCCATCCACACATAAATACACGCGCGCGCACACTCACACACGTGCTACAGATGGAGGCAGCATACATTTGTGTTAAATAACATGGGATAAATTTGACACTGGTAGATGTAAGAAAAAAATAATACCATTAATAATCCTTTTCATTAAGCTACCAAATTCTGTACACGTTTGTGCATTTATTCGTTTCTCGTTATGCGCCTATCCTATCCTAGCCTAACCCATAATTCGGAGGTCGTAGGGGCACCACAGATGATCGTTTAACCAGCGTACTCCATCTTTCCCTGTCCTCAGCAACCCTGATTGTTTCGCTCAGTGTCAAACCAGTCCATTCTCGAATGTTGTCCTCCCACCTCTTTCTCGGTCTCCCTCTTCCTCTGCCTCCTTGCATCGTGCGCCTAGTTTATTCATTTATTGTGTTGTTACCTCTTTTTTCATCCATTTTGTTGTAGTTTTGGTCTCTTATAATAATACAGTTCTTGTTCTTTTTTTAAAGTTTGCATTTGTCCTTGTTCGCTAGAGGCATTTCATCGTTACAATTTGTCAAATGGTAGCACTTATTTAATTAACATTTCCTTTTGTGTTCTCTTCATGTTTTCCATGTGTTGTTTGCTTGTCTCGTTAATACTAAAATTTTGTTTATACCAGTAATCAAAGGCGATCGAAGAAACGCAAAAAACGTCAAATTTTGTGTGTGCCTATAGTTTATGTAATATGACATTGGCCTATGACGATTGTTATATTGTATTGCAGGTTATCAAGACAAAACTACCAGGATTTCAATTGCTGTTAATTTGATGCACCTCTCTTCGCGGTGTTACCATATCTTCTTTTTTCAAATCAGTGTCCACATCGCAGGTCATACAAATTATTATAATTTAAACATTTTCAGTTTAATCTAGCTAATTGCATTAACATGTATGATGGATGATGGTGATTATTATTATGTATTATGTATTATGTATTATTATTATTATTATTATTATTATTATTATTATTATTATTATTATTGTTGTTGTTGTTGTTGTTGTTGCTGTGGTAATTATTATTATTATTATTATTATTATTATTATTATTATTATTATTATTATTATTATTATTATTATTATTATTATTATTATTATTATCATTGTTGCTGTTGTAATTATTATTATTATTATTATTATTATTATTATTATTATTATTATTATTATTATTATTATTATTATTATTATTATTATTATCATTGTTGTTGTTTTTGTAATAATAATAATAATAATAATAATAATAATAATAATAATAATAATAATAATAATAATAATAATAATAATAATAATAATTATTATTATTGTTGTTATTATTATTGGCGTAATATGCCGACTCTGTTTTTGTCTGTACAGAGAGGGGGGGGGGGGGGGGACAAAAGTTGGGGTCCAAGAGCAAAACCGAAAGTGTTGCACTGGTGGGAAAACCTTGTACCTGTCCACACGTTAGCCCCCACCCAAGGAGTTTTCTCCCACGGTCAGGTTTGATCTCCTTTGTAGGTTACATTTGTTCAAGTCCTTCTTACCACCTCACAACTTTGTTAAGGTACATGTTTTACCTCCAATTGTCTCTGATACTCATTATATTCCTCCACTTTTTATTAGCCTAAATATTCCCCTAGTCTCCCTCCAGCCTAAATATTCCCCTAGTCTCCCTCCAGCCTAAATATTCCCCTATAGTTTCCCTCCAGCTTAAATATTCCCCTAGTCTCCCTCCAGCCTAAATATTCCCCTAGTCTCCCTCCAGCTTAAATATTCCCCTAGTCTCCCTCCAGCCTAAATATTCCCCTAGTCTCCCTCCAGCTTAAATATTCCCCTAGTCTCCCTCCAGCTTAAATATTCCCCTAGTCTCCCTCCAGCCTAAATATTCCCCTAGTCTCCCTCCAGCTTAAATATTCCCCTAGTCTCCCTCCAGCTTAAATATTCCCCTAGTCTCCTCCAGCCTAAATATTCCCCTAGTCTCCCTCCAGCCTAAATATTCCCCTAGTCTCCCTCCAGCCTAAATATTCCCCTATAGTCTCCCTCCAGCCTGAATATTCCCCTATAGTCTCCCTCCAGCCTGAATATTCCCCTATAGTCTCCCTCCAGCCTAAATATTCCCCTATAGTCTCCCTCCAGCCTGAATATTCCCCTATAGTCTCCCTCCAGCCTGAATATTCCCCTATAGTCTCCCTCCAGCCTAAATATTCCCCTATAGTCTCCCTCCAGCCTAAATATTCCCCTAGTCTCCCTCCAGCCTAAATATTCCCCTAGTCTCCCTCCAGCCTAAATATTCCCCTAGTCTCCCTCCAGCCTAAATATTCCCCTATAGTCTCCCTCCAGCCTAAATATTCCCCTAGTCTCCCTCCAGCCTAAATATTCCCCTAGTCTCCCTCCAGCCTAAATATTCCCCTAGTCTCCCTCCAGCCTAAATATTCCG
>CM072512.1:5949827-5972327 GCA_036898135.1 Oncomelania hupensis
ATGGCCAAAGCGCGCCTTGAACAGTATATATTACGTCTCAGCAATACCTCAGTTTTACCTTTGACCTCAGCAAAAGGCGCCATTCTAAATAACATCATGATCGTAATCCTCCTCCACCTCCTCATCATCATGAACATCATGAACATCATCATCAGCAGCAGCAGTAGCAGCAGCAGCATCCGCAACAACAGGTGCACCATCATCATCATTATTATGATAAACAGTGCGTGCAGCTAGCCTAGGTAGGGCCAGCGGAGCTAAAATCCGTTGCCTCGGAATCTGTACAAACCTGCGTAGCCTCATACAGCCTCTGATAAGCCCTGTGCAGTAGCAGGAGCGGCGGTCGAGTGATTCACGATTGTGTGCGTCCGGAGTATCTGAGCATAACTGATGATATTGTTTCTAAAGCGCTGGGACAGAGACTTTAACAACTGACCAGGGAACGCTTTTGATAGTCTCTGATTCACATCTCCTCGCTAGACAGATGGAGGAGGAAGATGGAAAGCGGTGGGGGGGGGGGGGAGGGGACTGTGGAGCAGAGGTCAATTTTAGACGGGATGGAATGACGCGGGAGAGAAAGAGAGAGAAAAGGCTGAGGAGGACGGGCGGGGGGTGGAGGGGGGGGGGCGGAAGGTGGAGAGGAGATGAAGGTGGTTGATGTGGTGAGGGGGGTTGGAGCAGATAGAAAGCACAGAATGTGTGGAAAATGGCCGAAGTATTCACAGTATGCGTGTGGGTGACGGTTGTGTGTGTGTGTGTGTGTGTGTGTGTGTTAGTGAGTGAGTGAGTGAATTGTCTGATGAGTAAACCATGCATGCAGCGAGTAAAGAGATGAGTTGGGCTAAAGGAAGGAAGGAAGTTGAAACAAAGGATTTGGGTGTGGGCACTGATCTGTTACTGTGATAATGACAATTTGAGCAGGTCCGTCCCTTTCTCATACACCAGTATCGTCACGCCCTTCCCTCTTAAAGTCAGTCTAGAACAACAGGAGAGGGAGAGAGAGAGAGAGAGAGAGAGGAGAGAGAGAGAGAGAGAGAGAGAGAGCAAAAGAGAGAGAAAGAGACCAAAAGGGAGAGAGAGAGAGCAAAAGGGAGAGAGAGAGCGAGAGAGAGAGAGAGAGCAAAAGAGAGAGAAAGTGTGAAAAAGAGAGCAAAAGGGAGAGAAAGAGAGCAAAAGGGAGAGAGAGAGAGAGAGAGAGAGAGAGAGAGAGCGCAAAAGGGAGAGAGAGAGCGAGAGAGAGAGAGAGAGCAAAAGAGAGAGAAAGTGTGAAAAAGAGAGCAAAAGGGAGAGAAAGAGAGCAAAAGGGAGAGAGAGAGAGAGAGAGAGAGAGAGAGAGAGAGAGAGAGAGCAAAAGGGAGAGAGAGAGAGAGCGAGAGAGAGAGAGAGAGAGACTGAAACTTTTTGAAACATGAAACTTTTTTTTAAAATTTTTTTTTCATTAGGGATAAAGATTGTGAGAGGGAGAGGGAGAGGGAGAGAGAGAGAAGAAGTTTATTAATTGCTTATATATTAATAAATTCTTTGTGTTATTTTATTTTTCGTTTTTTTTCCTTCTTCTTTTAAAGTGTGAAAGAAGAACAATTGGTGTTTGAACGTCGCCCGCTAGATTCCAACATCTATATATATAAATTGCTTAGCCGGAAGTCCTTCTTCGCCACTACTATAAAGTTTGTCCGGTATGGACGCTGATCTGGGCAGGTGCTGGCCGCTGGGAATCGGCCTGTTGTGTGCTCAAAACCAGCGAAATCGTTATAGCCGACATTTTCTTACCGAACGTTTAACCGTTTCTGAGATAAATAAATAAACAAAATGTCCACAAACTGCAATAGCCTCATTCCGCGCGCTTCCATTAAAAATCAAATTGAAGTTTCAGCATGTTTTCCCATATAGACCAAAAAATTTATTGTTTTTGTACGAAACATTGATAGCTCAGTTGGTAACACTTTCGCCTAACGTTTAGGACGACCCAAGTTCGAATCCGTCGCGGGACATATTTTTTTTAATGTTTTTTTTCCCCATACAATATGGATATTTTTCTTTTTAATTTAGGCTTTTTACCTTTATTATTATTATTATTCTTATTATTATTATTACTATTATTATTACTATTATTATTACTATTATTATTATTATTATTATTATTATTATTATTTATAATATTATATCTTATATCAAATTTTCTTTTAAAACCTTGGTGTTTATGATTTCTATTTGTATTATTCTATATTCTATATTCAATATTATTATTATTATTATTATTATTATTATTATTATTATTATTATTATTATTATTACCAAGGATTGGGGTGGGGTGGGGTGGTACGTTATTATTATTATTTTATTATTATTATTATTATTATTATTATTATTATTATTATTATTATTATTATTATTGGGGGTGTCGGATAGTGCAGTGGTTGGAGCACTCGCTACTGTGTCGAAAGTGAAGCACCGTCCGGTGCGGTTAGCACTTGGATGGGTGACCGCTTAGGCGTGAAGCGACAAATAACAACGCCCCCAGTTGACTCAACTGTGATTGAGTACCTACTCTCTTGAGGGTGGGGAAGGTAAAGCAGCGAGGGAGAGAGTTGGGCATCACCCTCATTACGCTGGCCCAAGATAAGTGTGATCTCCAACATCACGCTCCCCTACGGCCACAAGGCTATGGGACTACCTTTACCTTTACCTTTACCTATTTATTATTATTATTATTATTATTATTATTATTATTATTATTATTATTATTATTATTATTATTATTATTTATAAACTAATAATAATAATTATTATTATTATAATTATAATATCTTATATCAAATTTTATTTTAAAACCTTGGCGTTTTTTATGATTTCTATTTGTATTATTCAATAGTATTATTATTATTATTATTATTATTATTATTATTATTATTATTATTATTATTATTATTATTGTTATTATTATTATTATTATCAAGGATCGGGATGAGGTGGTACGTGTAGGTAAAAGGGGGCTACGGGTAGGTTTAAAGGGGCATGGGTAGGCATAACGGGGATACGGGTGTATATATAAGGGGGTATGGTGATGGTCGATTCCTTTCATCCATACCTGCGAAACGATCAACGGGGAAGTATCAAGGAGGGTACAGGTAGGTTACAAGGGGGGTACGAAAGGTATCAAGGGGTTATGGGGAGGTATCAAGTGGGTTCGGGGAGGTATCAAGGGGGTATGATGAGGCATCATGGGGGGGACGGGGAGATATCAGAGGGGGGGGGTATGGTGAGGTATCAAGGGGGATATGGGGAGGTATCATCATCCAAATGAAACTCGCAGACAACAATTGTCTCTCTGTCTACATTTTAAACAGCAACCTGTGTACCCTGGCTTGCCAGGGTACAAAAACCACTAGTCTGTAATAAGTGCTGTAGCACAGCTGCATTCTTTCTACCTTGTCTAATATTTGCAAAACTAATATTTGCAAAACTAATATTTGCAAAACTAATATTTGCAAAACTTGGTGTCCGAGCGATCCAAAAGGTCGTCTGCTACAGCAGCAATGAAATGGTTCGTCTCCCTTAGAATACCGCCACAAGCGAATAACAAACAACCGGAGGGGAGTGTGGCCAACAAAATCCAACGCGTTGCTGTGCAGTTAACATGCGGGGAAACAATGATGTGCCTGTGATCTTAAGTGACGGTCAGTGACTTCATTGGAGACCCGTCGGCTAGCGAAGCCTTGTGCCGTTATCAAGGACCTCAATTACTTTTGTTTAACAGCTGCTTATGCGCCTACTGGAGAGCTTTCACCTCAATAATGTAAGGGGATACACTCTTATATGATGGCATTATGTAGTATCTTGCTGAAGGAGCACTGTAGCGGAATCCATGTACTGAGAGATATATTTAGTCTGCTGCTTTTCGTCCCCTCTTCTTCATTTATCCTATCTAGCGTACCTTCTTCCAATGAGAGTATAAATCGAGGCCTAGTCTGTGCACACACGCATTCATTCCATGGCTCGGACGACTTTAAAGATCCTGACGCTCAGGTCCTAGACGGGTGAGTGCCGGCAACACAACTACATCCAGCACGCATTATTGTTCCATTCTCCACCTTCTCGGTCGTCCAGAATTGTGGTCAGTGGTGTGGGCGTCAGACTACGCGCCTTGATGGTTGCAAGTGGGCGCCTCGGGTGGCTGGCGTTAGATCCTGTATCGGCCAGCGCCTTCAGCAGCTCTTGAGCTGGAAAAGCACACTATTAGAACGAGTAAGACTGCTGCGCTCCCTTGTCATCTCCATCTTCCTATTTGCTTGCGAAGCATGGACCCTCACAGCAGATCCACAACGAAGAATACAAAGCATGGAGATGAGGTGCCACAGAAGACTTCTGGGCATTTCCTATACCCAACACATCACCAACGACGAAGTCCGACAGACCATCACACAAGCCATTGGACAACACGATGACCTGCTCACAGTGGTGAAGAAACGTAAACTCCGAGGGTATGGCCACGTCACCAGATCATCAGGCCTTGCAAAGACCATTCTGCAAGGTACAGTGCAAGGAAGTAGAAGAAGAGGGAGACCGAAAAAGAGGTTGGAGGACAACATTCGAGAATGGACTGGTTTGACACTGAGCGAAGCCATGAGGCGTGCTGAGGACAGAAAAAGACCTCCGAGTTACGGGACAGGATAGGATAGGATAGGAAATAAAAATATTAAAATAAATAAATAGTGCCAATGTATGGGAGTGAGGATGGAGAGGGTTGGGGAATGACCGTAGACTCAATTTGAAGTACCGTACACCGCGTGTCCGAGCTTGCAGAGTCATACGCCCTACTACAGACTACAGACTCGGACACGCTGTATGAGTGGGACGAGAAGTATCGGGAACTAAATGCTAGTGAATACAGCCTACCAGCGAGTAACCAACGATCCTCAACTGCCGACGACGCCATTGTTGTGGTGAAGAATAGCAAAACGAGTTTTCAATCAACCTTCAACGGCCGAGTGAACCGACTCACTCGACCATGACACTGAGCATGCCTTTAACAGGGACAGGACAAGCCTTCTGCCTGACTGTAGCTGAACAAACTACTACCGAACAGTCCCTTAACGAACTCTTCACAAATCACTAAACCAGGTCATGAGCCATGCATGAAGTTTTCAAAACTCTGTCTGACTTCACTGAACAAACGGAAACTGACTATTACTGAACATTTGTTTTAACCGGTTTTTCACAAATCACTTAACCAGGTTATGGAGGTTCCTGAAGTTAACAAGACCTTGTCTGACCTTAACTGAACAAACTATTACCGAACGGTTCTTTAACAAGCTCTTCACAAATCGCTGAACCAGGTCATGGAGCGTGCCTTCACTTAAGACGATTTCTCCCTATCCTTTACTGAAACTGGCGGCAATTGTGTTGAAAAGCAACGAAAATAAACATGAAAGATTTATTTTTAAAAAAAAATTCCAGATTCAGATTCTGGGGTAGAATATTTTAAAAATAGGATACGGCCAAATTTTAAAAGACACCCTACGGGAAAAAAAATGTCCATAGGCCATAAAATTCTCCATCGAAGTTTTCGTCAAAGACCTTTTGGGGAGAGGGGAGAGTACGTGGGAGGACAGGGGGGGGGGGGGGGCATTTTTCCATCTTTCGTAACAACTTCATATTTCCTTTGTTATATTCCAATCACAGAACTCCATAATCTTTTAGCCCCAAACAGGAAATGAGCAGAACAAAAATACCCGCCATAAACGGAATATTGAATAGCAACATAATGTTATGAAGGGAAGTTTGAGTAGCAACATCGTTATGAAGGGAGTATTGGGAAATCAAGGACGACAACTCGAGATCGCTTCCGGTGAAAACGGAAGTATAACACAGGGTAGCTGGCGGCTCTTGAAATTGAACAAGGGAGGCTAACAAGACTTTTCTACGGGAGATAATCAATTAACCATCATGCTTGACACCAGAGCGGACGGATGAAGATAAATGAGACGACAACGACGACGACTACGACGACGACGATGAAGATGATGATAATGATGATGACGTAGAAGAAAAAGATGGTGACTTTATTCATCTGGGTGTTCAAAAAGAGATTTGATACAAAAGCATTAATACATTTGTGAGAACTAACAATTTTGGAGACTGGGAGAACGACCGCAACTGTGAACAATAAATAAATAAATAAATAGTAAATACCAAATTATCTTCCTTTTTTTCTTCATCTTTATATTATTATTATTATTATTATTATTATTATTATTATTATTATTATTATTATTATTATTATTATTATTATTACTGCTACTATTCATATTCATTCATCTTGTTCTTATTATTATTATTATTTCTACTACTACTACTACTACTACTACTACTACTACTACTACTACTACTACTACTACTACTACTACTCATATTCATTATTATTATTATTATTATTATTATTATTATTATTATTATTACTGCTAATATTCATATTCATTATTCTTCTTCTTCTTATTATTATTATTAATATTATCATTTCTACTACTACTATTACTACTACTATTTCTACTACTCATATATTATTATTATTATTATTATTATTATTATTATTATTATTATTATTATTACTACTATTACTGCTACTATTCATATTCATTATTATTATTATTATCATTTCTACTAATACTACTATTACTACTACTACTACTATTAATTATTATTATTATCATTATTATTATTATTATTATTATTATTATTATTATTATTATTATTATTATTAGACAGAGGCTGAACCGCATATTCATTATGCTGGTAGTAACAATGACAGTCACAGCGGATGAGTGGGGTTGGGTTGGAGGTGAGGGGTGAGGAAGATGAAGGAGTCCATTTTCCTTCGGAGAAGGAGAAGATGGTGGGACAGCGAGGTCAAACTTTTGGACGGTGCCGGGGAGATGGAGAAGAGAAAGGAAAACGAGTCGATTTTTATTGTCACCAGTGAAGAAGGTAGGGATGGGGGAAGGGTAGATTAAAGAGATGAAAGAGAAGGAAGGGATGGGGAGGGCAGGGGGGGGGGACGGGTTAAAACGGGGTGACAACAGCTTCTCGCTCGGGTGGTTAAACTCTGCGCTGGCAGCGATTAAGTGCGCAGTGACTGCGCAGCGGCTCTTTGACGCCAGCTTTTACATCAAGGCCGCCGGCTGCCTGGTTGCTGCCTTCACGCTGGCATTAATTATTCTCCGCTCCTCAAGAGACGGCGACGAGTTCAAAGTCGTCACTGTGTGACTAGCTGTGATGGAAGCTACTCATCGTTGACCTTTATTGGACGATTTATTTGTTATCCTCATGCTCGTCCCTTCTCCTCATCCGGGTCTGTAACGTGGTCTTGTTCAGTTCGGTTGGACCAGACACCTATCCTATCCTATCCCATCCTAGACCACAAACACTGCTGATATCATCTCCAGCTAACTCTCTCTCTCACCATGACAAAGCAAGCGTTTGACTCAAGACTCGCCAGCCACATGTTTTGTCAACCTCATTGTCCCCCCCCCCCCCCTATCCCCCTCCCCCATCCCTCCCTTGCTCGCCAACCCGTCTGCGCTGAAGGCCTCTATCTGACAATTGTTACGTCATTTACTTCTACACTACATCTTTTTCTTTCTTCCCCATACATCCTTCCCCCCCCCCCCTCTTTCTTCTTTCCATTGTACCGCCGCCATTAGCATCCTCATCCTCTTCCTCCTCCTCCTCCTCCTTCATCATCATCATCATCATCATCATCATCATCATCATCATCATCATCATCATCATCATCATCATTGTAGTTGTCATCGTCCTCTTTCTTTTTACCTCCTGCACCTCGTCGTCATTAGTTTTCTTCGTTGGAGTCCCTTATACTCTGACTCAGAAACTTTGATCGATCTTGCGCTGGCTGCGCGTGTCTCAACATAGCAAACGCCCCCAGAAAAATCTGTATCAACTGGCGGAAGTATGGCTGGCCGAATGGGACGGAGATGTGTGGTGAACCTCTCGTGCCGCAAGTCCATAAAACTTATTTCGTTTTCTGGCTGGTGTGTGTAAGGAAAAACTGAGTTCTCTATGTGTGTGTGCGTGTGTGTGTGTGTGTGTGTGCGTATGTGTGTGTGTATGTATGTTTGTGCGCGTGCGTTCCTGTGCGTGTGAGTATGCATATGAATGTGTGTGTATGCACGTGCATGTGAGCGTGTGTGTGTCAACCTGCATGTGAGTGTTTGTGTGCACGTATGTGTGTGTATGGGTGTCATGAATTGGCTAGTTTTAACTCTGCTCATTGACTATTTAGCCATGTGTAGTAATGGTAACATTAGAGAGAGTTAGACTATTACACAGCAGCAAGTAAATTACACAGCAGACCACACACGGCGAGCGAGCCACCCACATCGCAGTGAGTCAGCACTTGAGCTTTGAATCGGACCGTTTTAACCAATCAGAAGCAGGCTCAGTGGGTAGAGCAGTTTGACTGTGTCAGATCTTAGCACAGTTTGAATCAGTCGTGTGTGAGACGAGGTAGAGTCAACATCTCCACAGCTAGAGAAATCTCTACACTCATAGACCAGGAAGCAGGACTTAGAATCTCAGAATTCTATTTAGTCATCACGGGCCTGAACTTGTCAAACAGGTAAATGAACACCCTTCTGTTTCACCGTGATATATTTATATTATTGTGGAAATTATGTTTGTGGAAATTTGCTATGCATAAATGTGAATTGTTAATCCGAATTTGCCGTACCACGTGGAAGAGCCGAGCACGAGGCGAAACACGACCGGTTGCGCCGCCATGTTGTATGCTGTACGGAACCACGGTTGTTTAACTTATATGTATGTTTGCAGACCAGTGGCTGTACCACTGAATGTTTATATTATTATTAATTCTGTATGTGTATAGTTAGACACGATTGATATTTATGTATGTATAGGAATTTAGAGTGAGATTCCAGTGGAACCCGGAAGTAGCAGAATGTTCGTCGCTTATGTATAGAGATGTGGAGCTATCACTGAGGGCTACTTTGGCTTTCAGTGAGACGCTCTGCACAAACCGATTATTCAGGGTTGTGCAGAATTTCGTCTCTTATATTACAGACGAGCAGGCGAGCTATCCCGAGCTATCCCCACTCCACAGAAACGACCAGTTGGTTGAGGAGACTCTACCGCACAAGACGGAAAGAGCTGCCTTGAAAGACACCCTGTCAGACCCCACAGCGTGGCAAAGGAAACCCAACTACACAACTACAAAGGTGTACCAGAAGCTACCTCACAGAAGGACTTCGACCGCACCATAAGAAAGTTAAGTGTACCCCCAGAAGTGCACTTAAACTGATCATAACAGGACCACAGTAGTCCAACTCTTCAGAAACTGTAAAACGGACCACAGTAGTCCAAACCTACATGAAATATTATAGCAAGTGCCCGAGGAAGATATAACAGCTGCCTAGACTATCAGCGATCGAACTATTAGCAGTGACTGAGACATTTTAAGTTAGATTAGTACTTAGAGAATCTTGTATAGAGTAGAAGAAATAAATGTGTGATTTTAACTGTTATCAAGTGGCTGGACTACATATGATTCATAGCCGTGTGAAAGCTAGTGTGACAGTATTCTTTTACCGTTTTTCTATCTATTTCTGTACCCCAACCTTAACACAGAACGAGCTAAACAAATAAATTTATTAAAGTAATTCATAGGGTGACTTACTAGCAGTTCCCACCGAATAAACGTGAGGGTCCATAATTCCATTGTGCAGAGCCCATAAACCCCCCGTGACACTTTAATTGGCGAGCCTAGCTAGGATCTGTGTATAATAGGAATTGGGTATAACCGGACCTAAGTACAATAAAATTAGATAACAGTAGGAGTAGTAGAATAACTTAGAATAGTGGTAACAAGGATTGATCAGTTGGGTGCACTATTCTTTAGTTAAAAACTTTTTTGCTTCAAATATTTTTGTGCCTGTATGTTGCATTGTTCTTTTGCAGGTTTTGCTTAAGTAACTGTTGTATGCCATTTGACTTTTGTTTTATTCTATTATTGATTACGAATTTTATGGTCTTTGCATTGTTGTTATTGACTTGCAATATTGCTAGTGTTTTGGTATTCCACGTGATTCAGAGGTTGTTCATAGACACGTTTGGCAATGTCGGACCCAGTGGCCTTGAGATTGCGCTTCAAGGAACTAGGAGAAGCTTTTAGCAGGGGCAGACCTAATTGCGTATATCAATGCAGAGGTAGAGAAACAGGAAGCTAAGGCAGAGAGAGCAGCAGAGAGAGAGGCGAAGAAACTCGAAGCAGAACAGAGAAAAGCAGAACTAGAAGCAGAGCAGAAGAAATTAGAGGCAGAGAGAGAAACGAGGAAATTAGAATTAGAAGCAGAGCAGAAGAAATTAGAAGCAGAGCAGAAGAAATTAGAAGCAGAGCAGAAGAAATTAGAATTAGAAGGAGAACAGAAGAAGGCAGCATTAGCAGCAGAGAGAGAAGCAGAAGTTAGGAAATGGGAGTATGAGCGGGCAGAAAAAGAAAAAGAGAGGGAAGAAAAGGAAAAAGAAAGACAGCATGAGTTAGAGCTAAGAAGATTGGGATCAGGAGCTTCAAGTTCTTCCTCAACCCCTTCCCACTCAGATCAGCTAGAGGTAGCCCCCAACCCTGTACAAGGAATGTCATTTCCACTGGGAACATTCAATGAAAGAGAAGAAGGTCTAGATCTCTATCTGACTAGGTTTGAGCGTCTAGCAACAGAGTATAAACTAGATCCCACTCATTGGTCTTTCAAGCTTAGTCAAGGACTTAGAGGAAAGGCTTATGACATCTACAGTAAGCTACCGACTGACAGAGTGACTGACTATCACAAAGTAAAAGAGGCACTCCTAACGGGATTCGAACTGACAGGAGAATGCTACCGGCAAAAGTTCCGCACCAATCGGAGAGTGAAAGGAGAGAGCTATGCGCAGTTCGCGGATCGGTTGTCCACAATGCTGGATAAGTGGATTAGCCAGTCAGCCACGGCTAAGACGTATGATGGACTGACAGAACTGTTAGTATGGGAACAGCTACGGGAAACCATGACCCCCGAGCTGAGAACATTCTCAGTAGAGCAGGGCGCGGAAAGACTGGAAGATCTGGTCAAGGTCGCAGATAGGTACGTGGCCGCACACGGAGAAGCCAAGAGCTTCAGGCGAGACCTAAAGCCTAACGGGAAAGAGGCACAGAAACGAAGCCCTACCCGGGAAGAGCGCACCGCGAATAAGCCGAATAACCCCAGACCTGGGCAAAATAAAGGACCCAACACGGAATTCGGGAAAAGAGGTCCCGCAGAACAGAGACGGTATTGTTCGTTCTGCAACAGAAACAATCACTCCACCGCAGAATGTTTCAAGTTGGCCGCACAACGTAGGGAGGAGCGCGAAAGCCGGCCAGCGCACAGAGTTCTAACTCAAAGCAGCGGTAACAAGCCACACACTATCGGAGATCACCCATCGGTGACAGACACGGTCAAGGTCAAAGGTAAAGAAGCGAACTGTCTGTATGACACAGGTCTATCATACGACGCGATAGTCAGCGAATCTCTTGTATCGCGCGCGGACTTGACGGACAAGACAGTCGACTTACAAGGAGCAGACTTGACGAAACCGACGACTACTTGCCCAATAGCTTGGATAGAAGTAGAGAGTAGGTACGTCACAGGACGAATCGAATCCAAGCAGCTGTTTTACAGAAACCCCTGTATGATCTAGTGCTAGGTTGTAGGTATGTGTTCTTAGGCACGCCCCCTAAAACTGTAGAGATAGCTGCAGTGCAAACCAGGGCCCAAGCTAAAACCCAACCACCCCAGCCCGAGTTCGCTCCGAATCCAGGACTCGAAGAGATCAAAACAGCACAGAAAGAAGACACCTCGATAGCGAAGTGCTTCCAGAAGCTACCCAAGGCGCACACACCCCCGCACAAGGGAGACTTCTACATGGAAGAGGGAGTTCTACATCGACAAGGAGATGGAGATCACACCCAACTAGTACTACCAGCCACCCTTCGAGCCCAAGTACTAGAACTAGGCCACAGCATGCCACTCAGCGGACACATGGGAATTGGAGCCACAGTGCAGAGAATCAGCGCACACTACTATTGGCCAGGAATCACGGAGGATGTCAAGCGCTACGTGAAATCTTGCCACCAATGTCAACGATATTCCCCGCGACATCACACCGTACCAGTTACCTTAGGACCATCGGTAGTAGTCGGCGTGCCATTCCAGCAAGTCTCAGTAGACATAGTAGGACCACTGCCCATGACCAAGAAGAGGAACAGATTTCTACTCACACTCGTCGACGCATGTACGATGTGGTGCGAAGCAGTCCCGTTGCCAGCGATCGACACCAAGAAGATTGCAGATGCACTCATCGCCATCTTTACCAGAGTCGGATTCCCGGACAGCATTAGAACGGACAACGGATCTCAGTTCACCGGCCGCCTGATGCAAGACGTGTTCGAGTTGATACAAGTTCATCACATTCGCACACCACCATACCACCCAGCCAGCAACGGACAAGTAGAAAGACTGAATGGAACCCTTCTCACCATACTCAGGAAAGTCGCAGACGACAATCCAGAAGCGTGGGACACCTACGTGAATGCGGCACTGTTCGCATACAGAGAAACGCCCCATGCAGCCACAGGCTACACCCCGTCAACCTTGCTATTCGGCAGACCTCTAGCAGGACCGCTAGAAGCCCTACGCAGAAGTTGGACGGAAGCCAAGATAGACGACACACCAAGAGGTGCCACCAAGTACGTCGCAGACCTGCAGGAAACCCTCAAAGCAACGTGGAAGAAAGCTGGGGAAGCACTGAAGAAGGCAAGAGCCCGTCAGGCGAAGTACTACAACCGCCACGCGAAGGACAGAGAACTGCAAGTCGGCGATCAAGTGCTACTCTTACTTCCAAGTGGAACCAACAAGCTGGACATCGCTTGGAGAGGACCGTACCGGGTGACTGCCAAGAAATCCAAGACAGTCTACCAAATAGAGGTAAACGGGAGAACCCGATACCACCACATTAATCTCCTCAAGAAGTATACGGACCGACCAGCGACCCCCAGCACTCACAACTTGCTAGCCATCGCCATTGCGGAAGAAGGAGAAAGCATGGAGACCAATGCAGTAGAGTATCCCCTGCACTCCAAAGAAACCTACAAAGACGGATACTCAACGGAGACCTAGCCGCTAAACAGCAACAGCAAGTACTACAGGTCATTCGACAACATCAGACTGTGCTAACAGACCGACCAGGGAGGACAGACCTCGTCGAAGTAACCTTAACGGTGACCGACCCAACACCCGTCCGCCAGAAGCTCTACCCGATGCCACTGTCGCAGCAGCGAGCCATCAAGGAAGAGATAGACACCTTACTGGCAGCCGGAATCATCTCAGAGTCTACCTCACCCTACAGCGCAGGCACGGTATTGTTGCGAAAACCCAACGGAGAGCACCGACTGTGCATCGACTTCAGACTCCTGAATGCCGTAACGCAGTTCCAGCCAGAGCCACTCCCGGACCAGACCGACCTATTTGCCAAGCTACAGCGAGCGAAGTACTTCTCACGCATCGACCTCAGCAAAGGATACTATCAGATACCAGTACAACCACAAGTCCGAAAGTACCTAGCGTTTAGCACTATGGAAGGACACTTCGAGTTCAACGTACTTCCATTCGGACTCCACAACGCACCCAGTATCTTCAGCGCCATGATGCGAAAACTCCTGGCACCCCTGAGCAGCGAGCACCTACATTCGTTTATGGACGACATCCTCATCGCAACACCTACGTGGGAGGAACATGTCACGCTCCTACAACAACTACTCGCCCGCCTCAGAGACACGGGATTGACGGCCAGACCCACCAAATGTCAGATTGGATTCACAGAGCTAGAATTTCTGGGACACACCATCAGTCAAGGAAGCCTGCGACCGGTAGAAAAGACGGTGAAACGCCTACTCGACGCGCCTAGGCCCAAGACCAAGAAGGAAGTGCAGTCGTTTCTAGGACTCTGCGGCTTCTACCAGAAGTTCATCCCCAACTACAACAGCATCGCCGTACCACTGACAAATGGAACCCGGAAAATCGCCCCGGACAAAGTCGTATGGACAGCGGAATGCGAGACAGCATTCCAAACACTCAAGGACAGAATGACATCGGCGCCACAGTACTCCACCTACCCGATTTGACTCAGCCATTCGTTCTTCGCACCGACGCAAGCGACTTAGGCCTCGGAGCAGTACTGCTACAGCGCGACCCCAAGAATGCAGAGACGCTATTCCCTGTCGCCTACGCCAGCAGAAAATTGAGACCCGCCGAGACCCACTACGCCACGTCGGAGAAAGAATGTCTTGGACTAGTCTGGGCCATACAGAAATTCCAACTCTACCTGTATGGGACCCACTTCACAGTTCAGGTGGACCACCAACCACTATCGTTCCTGGCAGCCTCCAAGTCTTTGAACTCTCGCCTGATGCGATGGGCACTCGCCCTTCAGGCATACTCATTCCAAATCGAGTACATCCCCGGCAAAGAGAACCACGGAGCCGACTACCTCAGTCGCCATCTCGTGGAGGACACAGCAGCTGTCGCCCACCCAACACAACTAAGGGCCACAGCACCAGAATTCGTCCCCGCCCAATAAAAACCCTGTCACTAGTGTCCATGGCTACCTGGCACAGCATTGCAGCTCAGGTAGAGCATCTTAATTAGTTTGTAAATAGGACCCTAGGATAGTGCAGTGTTAAACTAGGCTCTGTAGTAGAAAAAGGTCGAATCCAGTAGTCATCGCCTTTTTTCAGTTGAGGGAGCCTGTCATGAATTGGCTAGTTTTAACTCTGCTCATTGACTATTTAGCCATGTGTAGTAATGGTAACATTAGAGAGAGTTAGACTATTACACAGCAGCAAGTAAATTACACAGCAGACCACACACGGCGAGCGAGCCACCCACATCGCAGTGAGTCAGCACTTGAGCTTTGAATCGGACCGTTTTAACCAATCAGAAGCAGGCTCAGTGGGTAGAGCAGTTTGACTGTGTCAGATCTTAGCACAGTTTGAATCAGTCGTGTGTGAGACGAGGTAGAGTCAACATCTCCACAGCTAGAGAAATCTCTACACTCATAGACCAGGAAGCAGGACTTAGAATCTCAGAATTCTATTTAGTCATCACGGGCCTGAACTTGTCAAACAGGTAAATGAACACCCTTCTGTTTCACCGTGATATATTTATATTATTGTGGAAATTATGTTTGTGGAATTTGCTATGCATAAATGTGAATTGTTAATCCGAATTTGTCGTACCACGTGGAAGAGCCGAGCACGAGGCGAAACACGACCGGTTGCGCCGCCATGTTGTATGCTGTACGGAACCACGGTTGTTTAACTTATATGTATGTTTGCAGACCAGTGGCTGTACCACTGAATGTTTATATTATTATTAATTCTGTATGTGTATAGTTAGACACGATTGATATTTATGTATGTATAGGAATTTAGAGTGAGATTCCAGTGGAACCCGGAAGTAGCAGAATGTTCGTCGCTTATGTATAGAGATGTGGAGCTATCACTGAGGGCTACTTTGGCTTTCAGTGAGACGCTCTGCACAAACCGATTATTCAGGGTTGTGCAGAATTTCGTCTCTTATATTACAGACGAGCAGGCGAGCTAGCTATCCCGAGCTATCCCCACTCCACAGAAACGACCAGTTGGTTGAGGAGACTCTACCGCACAAGACGGAAAGAGCTGCCTTGAAAGACACCCTGTCAGACCCCACAGCGTGGCAAGGGAACCCAACTACACAACTACAAAGGTGTACCAGAAGCTACCTCACAGAAGGACTTCGACCGCACCATAAGAAAGTTAAGTGTACCCCCAGAAGTGCACTTAAACTGATCATAACAGGACCACAGTAGTCCAACTCTTCAGAAACTGTAAAACGGACCACAGTAGTCCAAACCTACATGAAATATTATAGCAAGTGCCCGAGGAAGATATAACAGCTGCCTAGACTATCAGCGATCGAACTATTAGCAGTGACTGAGACATTTTAAGTTAGATTAGTACTTAGAGAATCTTGTATAGAGTAGAAGAAATAAATGTGTGATTTTAACTGTTATCAAGTGGCTGGACTACATATGATTCATAGCCGTGTGAAAGCTAGTGTGACAGTATTCTTTTACCGTTTTTCTATCTATTTCTGTACCCCAACCTTAACACAGAACGAGCTAAACAAATAAATTTATTAAAGTAATTCATAGGGTGACTTACTAGCAGTTCCCACCGAATAAACGTGAGGGTCCATAATTCCATTGTGCAGAGCCCATAAACCCCACGTGACAATGGGTGTGTGAGTGTGCTCGTGCGTAGATCTATCCCTGTACCACTTTTCTGACCAAATGCCTGTTGGTTCTCGGATGTAGGTACAGTAAGTATCTGGTATATCTTTTCAAGTCAAAGTTCACCGCCAGGGTTTCATCTGTTGGCTAAATCTAAGACTTTTCAATATCAGGAAAACCACACTGGCAAATTCGAAACTAAGCAGCAGAGACAGATTAGCCTGGAATGGTCAGGAAGGTGAAGGAGCGTAGGGGATAGGGATGGATGGGGGGGGAGGGGGGAGACCAAAGACCAAAAAACACCAACCCAACTATGTGCGGAGTCTGGCCAGGACCCTTGTGGGCCCACAGGAACCTCTCTGGCACCATCAAAAGGCGAAAGCTGGCATGAGTTGGTCACGTCACCCGGCACGACAGCCTGTCCAACACCAGCGTACAAGGTGGAAGGCAGTCGTAGGAGAGAATGCTAGGGGAAGAGCTGGTCCCACAACGCCAAGGCATGGGCGGACATGGCCAGGGCAGTCCTGTCAAAGGCTAACAACAAAACGCTACGGGAGGACGACGTCTGCTTCTTTGCTCAAAGGCCTCTCTCTCTCTTCCCTCTCTCCCCTCTTTCTCTCTCCCCTCCCATCCCCTTTCACCCTCAGCCCTTCCCGACGACCAGGAAGTCGAGGGAATGAGATGCGGTTCGCGAAGAAATTAGAAGTTTGTTCTTTCCATGTTCTTATTCTATCAGGCTGACATCTTTTTTTTTGGGCCGTTCACAAATAATTGTATAGGCCAAGCCAGCAACAAAACAACCATGGAATGGGACGAAAAGGTCAACGACAGCAGAGAGAGAGAGAGAGAGAGAGAGAGAGAGAGAGAGAGAGAGAGAGAGAGAGAGAGAGAGAGAGAGAGAGAGAGAGAGAGAGCAGATAGAGCAGATAGAGAGCAGAGAGAGCAGAGAGAGAGCAGAGAGAGAGAGCAGGGAGAGGGTGGGATGGGGTGGGGTGGGGTGTGGCAGGTGGCAATATGGAGGGGGGGGGGGGAAAGGGAGCAGAGGAAAGATAAGTAGGACAAAAACATACCTAACCACACAAGTTCAATCAAAGATAGAATATAAAAGGGATTAGGCATAATAGATTTTATCAGACAATGGGTCCCGACAGGAAGTCTTTCCAGGATCGCATAAAAAACTGTTGCCCTGACAAGGCTGAAGCCCATAATCAGTCTACATTCCAAGATAAGACTGCTGCGCTCACTTGTTATTTCCATCCTCCTATACGCTTGCGAAACATGGACCCTCACATGCAGATATACAACGAATAATACAAAGCATGGAGTTGAGGTGCTACGGAAGACTTCTGGGCATTTCCTATACCCAGCACATCACCAACGACGAAGTCCGACAGACCATCACACAAGCCATTGGACAACACAATGACATGCTCACAGTGGTGAAGAAACGGAAACTCCGATGGTATGGCCACATCACCAGAGCATCAGACCTTGCAAAGACCATCCTGCCATACACGGTGCAAGGAGGCAGAAGAAGAGGGAGACCGAAAAAGAGGTGGCTTGACACTGAGCGAAGCCATAAGGGTTGCTGAGGACAGAGAAAGATGGACTACGCTGGTTAAACGATCATCTGTGGTGCCCCAACGACCTTCGAGTTACGGTATAGGATAGGATAGGCATAATAGCATAGAACGAACAAAATATATTACTACAGAAAGGGTGAATGCGAAGAAGAAGGAGAAGGGGGAGAAGAAAAAAGAGGAGGAGGAGGAGGAACGCCGAGATCAAGAAGACCAGACTTGAGAAGAATAAGTTATTGCGCAGGAGGGAAGGAGGGGTGAGGAAGGGGGGGGGGGACAATATAGGAGCACGAAGGCAGGTCTAAACTTTTATAAGTTTTTCTTACCTAACACACCGCACCCAATGTGAATCTGGCAGCCGAAGCTCAGCAGGAAGCTCTTTTGGTTAACAGAAGTAAACATGGATTTACACAAAACGTTGCACGTTGTTTTTGACGGGCTAGAAGAGACTGTGCTTCCCTCTCCTCTTCTTTATCTCTTTCTTCTTTGTATCGCATATTGGGTAATTCCCTTTTCTCCTTTACGTCCTTGTTCGTGCGTGACTTAGTTAAATTGTTCTTACGCTACTTGCGCTGACGGATTTTTAAAAATAAATGTGTGTGTGTGTGACCGTGTATGAGTGTGTGTGTCTGCATGTGTGTATGTATGTGTGAAAAAGGATAGAAACACCCCGCAAGCGTACATTCATTGATTTAAATGATCGGGGGCAACATTGAGATCGTACGTGGCTATTGGTTCACCCGATCGGAATTCTAAACCGTGTTACACTCGTTGTTGGTTTTTATCAGTAGTTGATTCAGCCCCGATGCTTGAATCCTGTTAAGTGTAACTCGGATTCGTTTATCCACGCAACCTGTTCACTCAGCAACAAGGCAGGAGTCGTCGTATGAAGTTTTCCTACTTTATTCAGCGTACATCAACAACTGCATACAATCGCTCAATCGCTTTTCACTTTCTCTACTTTCCAGACATTAATCAATTATATAGTCTCTCTATACTCGAGAGAACGTTCGAATGTTCCAGCGTGACGCAATTATAACCAATCAGAATAAACTTCGTAATCACTGTCTTACGTCATACAACTTTTTTTAGGGTCCAAGAATTTCTCAGTCACCAGCAGATCTATCTATACGCTTCGATCGATAAGCAACACTAGAAAATTCTCCAATAATATCGACCAATTAAAATTATCAACATTACACAAAGCCTCTTCTAACCACAACACAAATTGAAATCAAATCAAAGGTAAATACACTCTGTTATTCATGCTTCGCAAAACAAAACGATCGGATCTATCGTGCGCGTCTCACACGTACTATCGTGCGCGTCTCACACGTACTATCGTGCGCGTTTCAACGTAACAAACCGCGAGGGTTAATTTTACTACTACTACTACTACTACTACTACTACTACTACTACTACTACTACTACTACTACTACTACTACTACTACTACTACTACTACTACTTCTTCTTCTTCTTCTTCTTCTTCTTCTTCTTCTTCTTCTTTCATCATCATCATCATCATCATCATCATCATCATCATCATCATCATCATCATCATCATCATCATCATCATCATCATCATCATCATCATCATCATCATCTTCTTCTTCTCCTCCTTCTTCTCCGTCTTCTTTGCTTCATCTCCACATTTTTTCCCCCTGTCGCCAACTCACAGAAGAGAGGAAGGAGATCATTGTTGTAATCACTGACAAATTGACTGCATAAATAGACCTGATAAAACGTCCACATCTGTAGAGTACAAAAATAACCTCGCTTATGACTACAATAGAACTTTGGTCACTTGAGCACTCACCACAAAGGCGGAGGATGGGAGGGGAGGGGAGGGGAGGTAAGGGGGGTCCCGCTGAGCTAAGTCTCCACCAAAGTGATCCAGGAAATCCTTTCATGGGGCACATAGGGATGAGGCTGCTACTAGCCCAAGGACAGCCAGAGAGAGAGAGAGAGAGAGAGAGAGAGAGAGAGAGAGAGAGAGAGAGAGAGAGAGAGAGAGAGAGAGAGAGGGCAGGGCAATAAATTAAGTCAAAGAACAAATGAAGTTGGAAGAACGGGATAGGGAGGGAGAGGGAAAGGGAGCTGGTGAAGGAGGGGAGGGGAGGGGCTGTAGGGAGCGAGGAATGAGAGAGGGCGCGAAGAAAATCACATTTGACTGCCGACCTCGCATTGTATTGGGGGATGGGTGTGTGGGATGGGAAAGGTCTTCATCGATCTGCCACGCGTTGCCTAAACCAGTATCTTACCCAGTTTGGTTAGATGAACGAAAATAAAAAGTTGGCTTCACTGGCTAGTAACTTGCCTGCGATTGCCTAGCGGCTCAGTTTGGCTAAGAACGCGTAGCTTTAGCTAGGTTGAAGTGCGGTGCGCGTTGCGTGTGCCAAATTCTTAGCAGCTTCGCTAGCCGCGAGTTGTATCCACTTGGGCTCAGTAAGTACAGTCATTCAGTAGTCGATCGGTCACTTTGCGCGTGATGCGGACAGTTAGAGACACAAACAAAACAAAAAGAAGTGATTGCTCCTTCAACGGTTTCCGATCATAGCAGGATCGATTACACAGTGGTGGAATAAACAATGACAAAGTTCATCAAATACACAGGTTTTTATCAAATACACAGGCTTTCATCAAATACACAGACTTTCATCAAATACACAGGTTTTTATCAAATACACAGGCTTTCATCAAATACACAGGTTTTCATCAAATACACAGGCTTTCATCAAATACACGGGCTAACAGCCACCTCCATACCTCTAATCTAAGCTTGCACAAATCAGAATCCCACAGAAGGCAATCGTTTAGCGTAGTGGGATCTTCAAAAGTTGTCTGGGAGAAGAAAACAACAACCTCACAGCAAATCCCGCAGGGATGTCCAAAAAGGTCAATATATACGGTGGGAAAAATAGAACTCGTCCGCAAATAACGATGACGTAAACACGAAAACTGATGATATAAGCTGCAAAACGTGAGGCACAACCCACTGAAGATGGTTCGGGCAGGTCAGTAAAGAAAGGGAGAGCCGGAGTGTTTGTTTGGGGGTGCGTGCGCGTGCTTGGGTGCGTGTTTGGAAATGTGTGTAAGCATTTGTGTTTGCGTGCAAGCGGCTCAGTGTGCCTCCGTGTGTCTATGTGTGACTGAGAAAGAGCAGTGGCCACAGGCCAAATGTTTCATGTCTGTCTGTGACTGAGAAAGAGCATTGGCCACAGGCCATAATGTTTCATGTCTGTTTGTGACTGAGAAAGAGCCGTGGCCACAGGCCATAATGTTTCATGTCTGTTTGTGACTGAGAAAGAGCAGTAGCCACAGGCCAAATGTTTCATGTCTGTTTGTGACTGAGAAAGAGCAGTGGCCACAGGCCAAATGTTTCATGTCTGTTTGTGACTGAGAAAGAGCAGTGGCCACAGGCCAAATGTTTCATGTCTGTTTGTGATTGAGAAAGAGCAGTGGCCACAGACCATAATATTTCATGTCTGTGACTGAGAAAGAGCAGTGGCCACAGACCATAATGTTTCATGTCTATGTATGGGCGCGGAGGGGAGGATGTGGGAGTATGTGCTGTGCGTGCGTGAGTGCGCCCGTCTGAGCGTCTGCGCCTGTGAGTTGGACAGTCTGCGCGCGTATGTGTATGTTATTATGCACGTCTAAGTGCGCGTGTAACGGGTGTGTGTGTGTGTGCGTGTGTGTGTGTGATACAGACCCTTCCCACCACTACTAGCTGAAGGGCATAGATCTCCATAGTTGAGGGCAGGAAAAAAGTAAGGACAGTCTTATTAAGGGAAATATGTGGCTTGAGACGGAACATGCAGAACCACGCGGCAAGGAGTCAAAGGCTCCCCAGACGCCCTCTTCTACGGACAATATAAACCTCCCAAATGCTGCACAGTGTGCAGCCGCATAAACTGTACAATTGTATTACACTGTACACAAGGCGGGCAGACTTCAAACATGATGACAAGGTCAAAATAATGGTCTTCTTCCTCCTCTTCCTCCTCATCATCCCCATCATCATCATCATCATCCCCATCATCATCATCATCATCATCATCATCATCATCATCATCATCATCATCATCATCATCACCCCACGTGGGATGAACTTACATGACTTATGAAAGAGACTTTTCAGGACACGGAGGGTTTTTTCCTGGTACTCGGGTTTCCTCTCTCCCTTCAATAATGGTATTGGATGCAGTCAATCTACAATTTCAAAACTAAAAATTGAATTTCTATTCCGACTCCTGTAATAGCCATCTTGTTAGACCGCCGCTCTTTGAAGAAAAAAGCTCATCATCATCATCATCATCATCATCATCATCATCATCATCATCATCATCATCATCATCATCATCATCATCATCATCATCATCATCATAAGCAACAGCAGCATTGCCAACAGCCATTCTCGCAATCTGCAGCAACAACATCGTCGTTATCATCAACTTCTTCATCGTCGTCATCGTTTAGGCGTATTGTCTTATTCTAAATGAAAAAAGGTTCGTCGGGTCCGATTGTGATCCCATATCTTTTGGTG